>CM034147.1:248453173-248940163 GCA_019776745.2 Taxus chinensis | reverse complement strand
TTTCCTCAACAATTTCATTCTTATCTTCCCTAGATATCTTCTCATATTTACTATATATTATGTATAATCCAACCCCTATCATACATTGTTCCCAAATTCTACCTCTTTATTTTCGAGGTTTCTTATATGTGTTCATGGGATTAAATGGACTTCATGATTCTTCTTTTGTAAGTGAATTTTCCTAATCCTCCTTAAGGTCCTCCACAAATTGATCCAATTTTTGGTATCTAAGAGAAGAATTGTCTTTGAAATATTTTCATTGGTTATTTTTTGGTTACTTGTGCCCTCTTTTTAGTAGCATACTAAGGGGAGACACATTATCACATTCATATTTTATTTTTGTTTCTATCACAAAATTACTCCAAAAACCATACACACTAGGTCTTTCCTTTTTTAGATAATGATGTCTATATATTTTCAAGTTGACCTTCCTCCATTGTTTTCCCTATGACCAAATATCGTACCTCAAATTGTTGTTGTTTTTCCTCATGGTCCATTCCCTAATTTAATATTTCTTACCTTGTTTTCCTTAATTATTTATTTTGGTATTCTCAATCCCTTCACCTTGTGTGTTTGAATCTCCAACCCATATCTCTTCTAAATGAATTGAGAGTGTAAATTAGGGAGTTTCGTTGGGGAGGTATTTTAATTCTTTTTTAAAAAATTGATTATCTCCAAATTTCTCAATTACCTCCTATATTATTGAGTATGATTTATCTAAATATATCATTTCATTGTGTAGTTGAGTAAGCAATATTTTGAAAAAAAATTTCACTTGGAGAAAATGGTAAAATTTATGTTAGACGATAAGTTACATGCATGGTATTACCTTTAAAGTAGCCTTCCATTCTTTTCTTATATTTATGGGTTCACTTTAACAAAATATATTTCTACTATATCCATATTTTCATGGTATATCTTTGTCTATTTTGAGAGAATATATTGTTGAAAATCACACTAATAGGAAATTTTGGATGTGATGTGTGAATAATTTCATATTGTATTAGGTGTGCATTGTCTTCGAGAGTGATTCCTCCACTTTGGCCACTTCAATTCACTCTTCGAGACTATATTAGGAGTGACTATCTCTAACTTTGAGGTTTCAAAATGAATTATTTTTCTAACTTTCATCTCAGTTCTCTCATATTTTTGTAATAATTATCTTCAAGTATAAAAGCCTTCCTTTTTTAGATTTTTATATTTTACCATGGATTGGTTACTTTTATTACATTGGGTAATAAATCGTTATTATTGCATTTATTACATATTACTTCACTTTATATTTTAAATGTTACATTTATTTTAGCTTATACTTTTATTTCCTATTTTTTTAAATATATTTTTAATACCAAGTTGCCATTTTACTTTAATTTTTCTAATAATAGATCAATTTTCAATTAAAAAAGGTGTTAAAACACTATGTTGTAGATGTATTTTGTTTTCACCCATTATGTTTATTCCCTAAATATTTTTTTTGAGTTTGACGTGCCACTCATAAGTATTAATATATTTATGAATAAATGTATTTCAAAGATTATGATAATACTTTAGATATGATCAATTCATGAAGTTATCTAATTAATTCAACTGGGGAGAGGATGATTATATAAAATTTTAATTTAATTACCATAAAAATTGTGGCATGGCTACATGGATAATTGGAAATTGATAAGAACATCATTTGTTCCAAGTGCGAATCATGTGAAGGATTTTAAGAGCAATGATGATTTTTTTTTCAACTTATGGATAGTGGTAGTCACACTATATCACTTACATGTTACATGCCACAAGGAAGAAATAATGAATTACAAAATTTGGAGACTTTATAAGTAATTGGATAAATGACTAGACACTACACTATACTTTCCATTTTGTATAATAATTGGGAATCAAATATTAAATGACTAGACATTATGCTCCAATTTTTGGAAAGCTTAATGAAAATATAAGAAACTTGAAAATTTCCCAAAATTGCAACCTATGAAGCTATTTTATAAAAAAAAACTAAAACTGTTATAATGTTTCCAAAACAGATCCAAAATGTTCAAAATTTAGAGAGGATCTTACTTGACTGATTTCACAACACCATAAAAACAATTGCAGAAAAATTTGTTACCATTTCTAAGACATAAAAAAACTTTCACAATTAGGGTTTTAACACAATTCTATCTAAGATCAACCTCTGATATAACTTGTAATGAAATTAATTGGATAAATCTTATTATCAACAACAATAGAACAAAAAAGAACACCAAATTGTAGATAGAGGATCACAATATGTAAGTGGAATAGCTTATCCACTTTGAGGGGGAAACCTCTAAACCATATAATAAGACTCAAGTACTCAATATGTTGATTAACTACTCCTTACTACCATCTATATATACCATTCATATGTTATGGCCAAAACCAAGGACGACATACTAAACATATGAAAGCATAAATGAATAACATATCATAAGAAGAGAGATTATGTAAGCTATAAATCAGTACTACATATCCAATATAAGCTATAGGAATAAGGGTGTATCATGGCCTCCCCTTTGAATAAAAATTGTCCCTAATGTTTGCTAACCCTCGATGTTGCTGCAAAAATGCTTCATCTTCCCATGATGCATCCTCAATAATCATATTCTTCCACTTGATCAAATAGTTAGTAATGAATTTGTTCCTCAATATTTTGGTGTGTGTATGAAGAATACCTTTAGGTTCAAATATGATCCTTCCTTGCTCATCCAATTCAAGAATAAATGACTGGGTTGAATGTTTTTCCCCAATGAATTTCTTCAAGCAATAAACATAGAAGACAAGATTTATTTTTCTTCTTTGATGGAACTCCAGCTTATAGGTTACACTACCAATTTTCTACAACACTTGGTAAGGAACATAGTATTTAGGTGCAAGTTTATTATCCTTCTTCTATTTTTTTAAGGAAAAATACGTATATGGATGCAACCGTATAAAAACAAAGTCTCTCACTTCAAAGTGTTTCTCACAATGGTGTTGATCAACCTTTTTCTTCATGGGGTTTTGTTTCATTTCCAAATTCTCTCTAAGGTTAGAGATTACCTCGTGTTGGTGTTGAATTAGATCTTTGATTTCTCTTACCTTAGGTTTGACCTTCAAGCTAGAGATGACTAATGAATGATGGTACCTATAATGTTCTAGAAATTGAGACATTTTGGATGAAGTATGAATTTAAGTATTATACCACCATTCTGCAAGAGGCAACCATTGCACCCAACGTTCTTATTTATGTAAATTAAAACATAGAAGATACCCCTCCAAAAAATTATTTACCACCTCATTTTTCCCATCTAACTTATGATGATAAGATGAACTATAGACCAATTGGGTACCCAAAGAAGAGAACAAATCAGTCCAAAATTTTCTTGTAAATATTAGATCATGATCACTTACTATAATTTTTTGCATGATATAGAACTTTTGAATTGTGTCCATACAAGACATGACAACTGTATTACATGCGATAGGATGGGACAAGGCACAAAAATGAGCAGCTTGGTAAGTATATCCATTATGACCATGATGATGATTTCCCCTTCTGATTTAGGAAGTCTTCTGATAATATCCATATATACCTCCTCTCATCTCTCATTATTAATAGACAAGGCTTGTAAGAGACCCAATGTCTTAATGGTATTACCCTTATTATGTTGACAAACCAAACAATGTACCACAAAAATTTAAACATCTCCTTTAAACCCCTCCCAGCATAAATATTGTTTAACTTTATGATAATTTTTCAAGAAACCATAATGTCCACCTTATGGAGAAGAATGGGGCTTTGAAATAACATGGTGTTTAAGTTTAGAGTTCTTACACAAATAAAACTTGTCATTGTACTACAATGTATCATCCTTAGATATAAATATGTTGTATATGGTTGGATCTTTCTATAGATTCCGAATGAGAGTCTAGGTGTCTGCATCTTCTTCCATTCATCCATTTCTTGATCTAACCAATATTCCTTTAACATATATATGACACCTAACAATGATTTTATTGTCTCAACATTCCTAGATAGTGCATCAACGACCACATTTTCCTTCCCTTTATTATAAATAATCTCAAAGTCATAACCCAATATCTTTGCGACCCATTTTTGTTGCTCTTATGAATATATTCATTACTCGAATAATTATTTCAAACTATCATGATCATTTTTTACCTTGAAGTGTCTACCCATCAAGTATGGTCTCCATTGTTTGACTACATGTAATATTTTCATAATTTCCTTCTAATATGTGGGATTCAACAAATTCTTTCCTTTTATTTGTAGGCTCTCAAATTATATGGGATGTCCTTGTATGAGTACTACACTGATCCCATTTCCTGAAGCATCACATTCAACTATGAAGGTCTTGGATAAATCTAGGGTTTCCAATATTCGGGTGGTGCACATTATCGCCTTCAATTTTTCAAATCCCCTCGATGCTTCCTCATTCCATTGAAAGGAGTATTTATTCAATAATGTTGTGAGTGGTGATGATATACCTCCATAGTTATTTAAAATGTTACAATATTACCTTCTGATACGTACGGAACCTCATAATTGCTTGAGGTTTCTTGGAACTTCCCATTCCACCATAGTTTTGATCTTGCAAGGGTACATCTTAACACCTTCATGAGAGGCAATACGGCTGAAGTATTCCAATTCTTATACCCCAAAAGAACAATTTGAAGGCTTGGCATATATTTGATGCTTCTTGAGGGATTTCATTACTATATTTATGTTATGTAAATGTTTCTCCCGTGATTTTTTGTAGACGAGTATATCATCAAATAATACCAAGACAAAATTATGTAGGAATTGTCAAAATATAGAATTCTTCAAACTTTGAAATGTGGATGGTGAATTAGTAAAACCAAAAGGCATCACTATAAATTCATAGTTCCCTTGATGATTTTTAATTGTTATTTTAGGGATATCCTTTTTATTTACTCTAATTTGGTGAAACCTATAATGAAGATCTAGTTTTGTAAAATAAACTACACCATACAACTCATCTAACAAATCATTAATGACATTAATAGGAAACTTATATTTGATAGTGCACTTGTTAAGTTCTTTTTAGTTTGGACACATTCACCACCTTCCATCCTTTTGATGCACCATCACAACTAGAGTAGAATAAGAACATTTATTGTGGCGTATAATACCCATTTCCAACATTTCCTTAACCATCTTCTCAATATCACTCTTTTACACATATGGGTATATATAAGGAATGATGTTAGAGGGTTGGCTTAGTGGAATTAACTTCATGGCATGATCATGATCTCTTTTATAAAGAAATACTCTAAGATCCTTAAATATAAATACATGTTTATCAATAACCTTCTGAATATCAGGATGCACGATTGTAATTGGTGGTTTAACTTCTATAGAGAACAATCACACTAAAAATCCTTTAGCTCCTTTTTTATTAATCTTCTGCATTTGGTGAGAACTAACCACCTGAGGAGTTTTTCCTTGTAGTCCTTGAAGTTCAAACTATCTTCCCTCATAATGAAATTGCATGAACAAATCATGGAAATTGATCTCTATGGTGCCCAAAATTTTGATTCAGTGAGCACCTAAGATAATATCAGCTCATCCCATGAGAATAACGGACATAGTGGATTCCATTATGTAGTCACCCATCATAAGTTTGATTTTATGGTATTTCCATGAACATTGGACTCTACCACCATCTAAATCATTACTTGAAATTTAGGTACTGTGTAGATGAAACAATTAAGCCTTGTTACAAAATTATTATTGATGAAATTATGTGTTCTCCTAGAATCAATCAATATTGTCACATTCTAATTTTGAAGGTAATAAAAGACTTGAAGGGTTTTTGGAGTGCTAATAATAGATGGAGCATAGCATGATATAGTCAGTTAGCAATCTTCAAATTCTTCCTCTAGTTTTCCCACTTCATCACTTGTTTCATCATCTTCTTCATCCTCACCGGTTCCTTTAATGTCAAACCATTTCTTCTCCATACATTTATGACCTAGTCCATATTTACTATCACAATTAATTTTCCTTTTTATTCAATTTGTTGAGATGTAAGTAGAATTGGCCGAGGGTACGATCATGGCAAGGTGATACGGTCTTTTATGTTAGTGAAATTTTACCTTATGCTTGAGAGAAATATTTACTTTTCCCTACATGCCATGATAATAGAATCAAAAACCTTGAATTGATTAAACATGCACACCTCATGCTTAATGTGGTCCTTAAGACCCACAATAAATAGATCATTCAGATACCCTTCTGTAATATTCTCCATGTGCAAGGATAGTTTTTGTAATTTATGAACATAATCATTAACTAATCCTATTTTTTGTAACTTTACAAATTGGTTGAAGTAATTATCTAACATGTTAGAACTATAGTGCAGTTACATCTCTTTGGTGAAAATTGTTCATGTGACACTCAGACCATTCTTCTTCCTTTGAGCACATAACCAACAATACAACATAAATTGGTTAGGTTCGAGATATAAAGATTTCATGGTCACCTTTTTTCCTGATGTGATCTTATATAGATCAAATAAATTCTCCATTTGGTTAATCCAAATGATTGGATATTTTCCATCAAACTTACGCATTTTGAATTTTAAAATAATGTAACACCATTGGTTAGAAGATCTTCTAGAATTTGTAAATGATCCTCCTTAGTTGGTGTGATTTGGATCCATGTGTATGTTATTGGAAGAACCCATGTGTTTTTAATGGGAATTCATGCTTGAAAGAGAGAACATCATCTCCTTCTGCACTGGTTCAAATCCCATCTTCATGTCACTTTTAAGGTTACCTTCTTGTAGATGAAGTTCATTGTTTAGGTCATTCTTACTCACCATGTTATTAACCCTTTCCTGAATTTGATTAAACACGTCAGATATTACAGAACCTGAAGATTTTGAATCCATACCTTCCTTATTTGGATTCATTCTTGGAGTTTCTTTACCTTTCCCTTGGCCTCGATTTGATCTACTAGTCATTATGTAGGGTTTAGGTCTCAGGATACAAGGATTGGGGTAAAAATTTATGGTTTGGGGTTTTGCAAATGCATTTTCCAAATAGATGGAAACATAAAGAATAAAACCTACCAAATTTTTAGCAAGATTTATATTGGTCAAAGAAAATTGTGTTGGAAACTAGGCCACTAAGAGGGGGGTGAATTAGTGTCTTATTAAACTTTTATATACATTTATATTATCTTATACTGTGATGAAAACATGAAATCAAACACGAGAAAATAGTAGGAGAACACACAAGACCACAAAATTTAATGTCAGAAACCCAAACTGCTAAAAAAACCACTGAAACCAAGAAATCTTCTTAGGAAAAAATTGTCCTATATCTGTTACATTAATTTTTTGATTGAGCTTCAACTCAACCTAGAGCTGGAACTCTATAATTTGGTTCAAAAATAACTGACCTTTAGTGATCTTCAACTCATAAGGAGGCTTCAACCCCCTGTAATTTAACCAACTAAAATTGATCTTCTATAACCTACTACCTACAAGGAGGCTTCGACCACCTATATGCTAAGCTGAAACTTATATTTTTTCAATAGTAATTTGTCACACAAATGTTTTTTCTTATACAATTGATAGTGACACTAGATTTTTACACACTTCTACTCAACATTGTTTCTCAATTGATCTCTCTCTCTCTTGTTCTCTATTTCATTTCTCTTCTCACTATTTAACCAACTTCAAATTTGTGTCATACAAGGATTGACACAATCACATTATGCTCTAAATCACCTCTTCCTAATGCAATAGTTCAGTAACTTTTCATTCACCTATTCACAATGAACTATTTTTCATACAATATCTTTTCAAACTTTCACTTTTGTCAAACTTCTATCCTTTGGTTATTTGCAGCACCTAATTCAGTTAGAAACATCTATCATTTGAGCTTGATGTGCTCAAGCTCCTTTCTTAGTCAATAAGTTCAAGCTATATTATCTTGTTTTTCTCTTTTTCACACATAATGAACTCTAATCATTATCTCATATTTTTTTCTTATCAATTCACCACTTGTCTCATCTTCGGTGTACACTCTTGACATAATAACTTCAATTGTGAATTTTCAGTTCAAATCAGCTCCTTCATGTACTTATCAGCTTATAATTCTGACTTCTGGTCTTCAACAATGGTTTTTCTTTTTGAAATTTTATCCTCTATTCCATGCACACTGATATCTTGTCTTTCAAAATACAAAACTACCTTTCATATTCTCATCTAAATGCTCTACTTCATGCAATCTATAAACAATGTAAGAATACAAATGAGATCAACGTTCATCTCTTATTCATTCACTAGATAGTTCTCTTTTTCATATTTATGCTTCAACATGCCTTCTTCATAAAAAACTATGCATATATCCTTGTTTCATAGTCTTATGTAGTTTTTAAAATCAAAATATCAACCAGAGTGTTTTTATTTTTCACCTTCTTGTAATTTCTAGAGTCTTAGTTTCAACGCTTCATTTCATCTAAGGATCTCATCATCTTATTTTCATTTGCTTCACTACTCTTTATATCTCTTTCACACTCTTTTATCATCATCAAATTATTTTTTGTCACTCATTTTAATTGATAGAATACTTAACTAAATTCAAGAACTTTTCTTCAGTTACATGTCCTATCATCTTGACAATACCACTCCAAATAACTCGAGCTCATCTAACAAAATAATAACCTTATCACTTCAAATTCCTTTTCATTTTGTGTAAATAATTTTGAATTGTTTAAATAAAAACTACCCCTTCACCTTATTTTCATGTTTTGTAGATTCAATCCATGATTTTATGATAGTTACTAACCTTTTGGATTCCCCAAGAGTTCAAACAATTCGAGCTAGATGGTACCTTGTCTCTTAGGCTTCACAAAGAAACTGAACACTAACTTTTGGTAACACATGAACCTTTAAACAAACTGATATAAGCATTGTAATCTATTCCATCAACCTCATCTGATGTCAAGTGAAGCAATATTTACCATTTCAAACATCTGTTAAGGAGACAAGCACTCAAATAGTCCACTTAGGCAGGAAACAGAGTACAATCTCTCTTTTGCATCACTATCACAAGATGTTTTTCATTTTCAAAACACACCAAACACATACCTCCATTTTATGATCTCTTTAATTCCATTTAGAACCTTTGCATGAGTATTAGATCATTCTCATTGAAGGATTTTATAAGAAAATTGAATCTTGTAACTCCCCATGGAATTTAGAACATTTTGAGGAAAGAATGTCATATAAATCTCCATGATTTAAAAATTAAATTTCTTAATTCCTTTTATAAAGAAATTTTATCCCTTAGGTAGAGATATCTACAAAAATTGGTGAATTTTCATTCGATGAGGTTTAAGATTCGAATAATTTTCTCTTTTAAATCCTAGAATCAAGGTTTCATTCACTATGTTAGGCTGAGGGGATTCAAAATGTGATTTCTCAATAAATTATTATTGAAATTACAAAATTATACCTATTTTGGATCTGGACAAGTATTTAACAACTTTTCCAAACCTTCTTTCATCCCGCAGCCTTCAAAAAATTTCTCATCATCAAGATTTACCAGTGCACAGTGTAAAGGATCATGTAACAGAGTTATATTTGTTAAGGTAAAGATTTCTTTTGAGTTTTGGAAACCATTATAAATGAATTTAGAGGAAGAATAAATCATTATTCCCCTCCTTTTAGTGCTTAGATCTCATCAACATTCCACACAATCACAATCTAGTCTGCCAAACCAAGCTTGTTAGGAGATAAAATGTTCATCTCATAACTAGTTATTAGCTTGACATGTCAACATGGCATTCTAATCTCCTTAAAACATGTTTGGAGATATATTTTATGAGAGGAAATTCAAAATTCTACTTCCAAATAAATGATATTATGCATGAAATAAAAAAAATACACCTTTCAACTAAATATTTCTACTTTATGTTGTTTCTGGAAGGTAGATTGAGAGCTATGGTAGTTAAGGGAACCCTTCTACTATATTAGGTAAATATTGGACTCAAATAATTTACTATAATATTGGAGAAGGACTCACAATCTACTTTAATATAACAAATATAGATCATCCTTACCATTAAAGACTATATTGACTCACTCTATAACTAAAATATGCAATTTGTCTTCTCATTAAGAGGACTTGAAAATAACAATAGAGGTTGAGAAGCATCAATAATATTTTCTGACCTAAATTCATTCCTAGACCATCTTGAGAAACTCGAAACACCTTCACACAAGTGTTTTGTAGGAAATCAAGCTCATTTTAGTTCCATTTCTGTAGACCATGCTTTAGAGAGAGAGAAATATTAATAGAAAAGAGCTCATAACTTCTTTGATTTTTATCCAAATTGATTCAAATCTCTTACAACCTTTTAGGCTTAGAATGTTTTATAAAATATTATTCTATGATTTATCTAAAGGATTATTCATATTTTTTCTTAGGTGCAAAGAAGACAGAGGCCTCAAAATGTATTTTTCAATGAACCGGTCTTAGAAAAACTAGCATAACTTTCACATACCTCTTCATAACTCAATGCAATATGACATAAAGAACAACAACTCACCCATATACGTGATCCATGATTTTTTTAGATATAAGGTTTCTTATACCTCTCAGATCTATCTCATTTTTATCAACCTACATTGTCTGTCCTGTCATCACCAATCCGGCACTATGATAATTCTTCACCGGGAACTCCTCGTGCTATGATTATTTACTAATGCACATCCTTTAGTTTGTTGGATGTAATCTGGAAACAAAACAACAACCGAACACAAGAATACCATTTACTATGATAAGACAGAATGACGACAAATCTGAAATATCAAAATAAATTATAATATTAACATGAAACTGTTACAATCTCACCCATGAGATACTTCAACAAGACTATGGGAGAAACTTTACAATTACACCTCTTGATGGCTTCTTCAACACACCTTTAACTGATGGCTTCCTTCGCACACTTCCTACAATATTTCTCACTACTTCTTTTTATGCTAAATGAGGGGGGTGGCCTCTTTATTTATAGAACTTCCAGGCTTATCCATCCTATCTCTAAGATAGGATAAGAAATCCACTCTGACGAATCATATTCCATACCTTAACTCTTATCTGTACATGTAAGCTTATCTCTTAAGATAAGATAAACCTTATCATTTTACATGGGTTCCACATTTTTAGACTTTTTACAAATAAAATACACAAAATATTTATGACCTCACTCCTTGTCCTTATTACCAATATAATATTTCTAATTCCTAATCATGTAGACCCTACTTCTCTAATTACCCAAACTTTGACATTTTAACATTACCGGACCACTTACGACAAATATTTACTTTTTACAACATTCCTATTATACTTTGACTATTACCGTACTCCACATTATTGGCGACACCGTACTGACGGCGCCGTTATCTTCTATCAGACGCTACTACTTAACAAAATCATATTCCTAATACATACATTAATGAAATAGAAATTATGGAGGAAAATTTTAGTGTCGACAGTCCTCAAAGCCCATTTTGGTGAGATTTTTAAATTTTCCTCCAGGAGCTAAACCACACTTTTTAGTTGCTCATAAATTCCCTAGGTAACATTCCTAGACTCCTCACATACTCACCTTATCTTTTCATGCGCTACAAAGAGTTCTTAAATCTCATTAGTCTCTAGGACTAGACGTAAATGAGTCAGTCTTAACTGATACTTCCACAAAATGACCTGAAAATCACTCCAATAGCTCTTTTACATATTAAAACCATCATATCTGATATGTAGACCATCTGACCCAGCCATACTAACCATGTCCATGCTTCCAGTGCAATCAGGTTGCTCACAAACCAAGCTTGTATCACACTGAAACCATCTTGAATGCACAATACACCACTGATAAGGAATTATCAATCAACCTACATGTCTCTTAATGAGATTTAATTCACCTTTCACACCTTTTACGTCAATGCCACTTGACATCAATGATAACTCCAATGACCAGGGTTCAACAAATTGACCAAGTATCAACAAAACGCAGAGGCTTATGTGCAAGGGTGCACGCGCAAGAGAATACAATGGTGCACATGAGGTACACATAATGGTAAAAAAGTTCAGTGTGCAAGGTTGTGTGCATGCACGTAAAATATCAAGGACTTAGTGAGTTTTCCAAGATGCCTAAAAATAGAAAAGAAGAGTTAAAGTGCCTCTCAAGAAAAGATCTAGAAATAGATAAAAGTACGAAGACTTAGCAGCCAAGAAATGGAAAAGAAAGAACATGCATACCAACATAAAGCACATGCATGGAGATTTCTAATAATAGAATTAAAATAATGTTTTATAATTATCTTAATCTATTATTAGCACAAGATGTTAAAAAAGTATGCAAGCTATTGTAAGCTTGCCTATTACTAGGAATGTGCTTGTAGACAATGAAGGTAAATTCCCCACCAAGTATAAATATATGATATATGTGTCTTTTTCTAGGGAGTTATAAAGTGTGTGTTAATAGGGAATCCTAGAATTGAATTTTTAGCTCTTGCTGCAACTGTTTTTTGAGTCTGTAGGAGTTTGTATGGCCCAATGCAAGGATTCACTAAGTATATTGTAATCAGCTTCTCTGTTATGTATTTTATTATGGTTTACAATGAATAATTGTGTTTGGGTTGCCAAATTGAATGTTTAAGTATAGGAGTATGGGATTATGGGAATTCAGATAGTGTTAGTTATTCTCTATGTTGAATGATTCCCTTATTATATGTGTTTCTGGATTTTCATGATTACAATATTTCTTTGTGAATTAATGTTTTTCTTGATTATGAATGGTTATGAATATGGTAAACATGCATGCTAACATTATGATAGGCATAAAAAGGAGGGACATGGTGGTTTTGCATGCTTCGGGTCAGCTTCCAAGCTTGTCTGGATGAATTGTTAACACGCATATCTCTAGTTGAGAAATAAAAGTCTACATTTTGGTTTCATTTCCAAGACCTCTTTTCAATTTGGCTATTAGGATGTTGCATGTATATGATGCTTCGACTATATTTGGAGAATATTGAAAGATGGATAGAAAATGAAGAAGAATTTTTTTCAAAGAGATATAACAATAGACCTAAATTTAATGCATGAAAGTGGGTGGAAAACAACCTATATGACTTCCTGTAGGAAACATTCTTTAGATTCTTCCCAGTAGATATGTACTTGTGGTTGGCATCTTACATGGAACACAATGGTCTCTAGCCAAGAAAGAGAGCTTAGACACATGAATAATATCAAACACTTTTTGATGTCAATGAGAGGTGGACTAAAGTTGTAGATCATTGGTGGGAAGGTGTACTACATAGCTAGATTTTAGAATACGTAATTTCAATATATTCTTTCCTAGAGGAAGTAGATTTCTTATTATTACATGAGCTAAGAGGATATTATTTGCGTGTAATACCTTTATCTATCAATATATTTATGGTGGATTTTTGAATGGATAACTTACCTATTGCGGGTTAAAAACCCACTATGAGTAAGGGAAGGAAGTAGGTTTGGGAAGTGTGACGGAAGCCCTATCCAAAAAAGTAAAGTGAGGAAAGGAAAGTTAGTTATAACGACGAGTGACAAAGTGTAATTGATGAGGCACTAGGATCAAGAAGAATGATGACTCGTGGAAGTGTTGAGAGCCCTGTGGAAGATGAGGGATTGCAGTATCATGTCATCCTGATATTGGGAAAGCAAAATAGAGAGAGCACATCACCTTCTAATGAGATTTCTTCTGAGGAGAAAATGAGTACCATGGACGTGCATCTAACCTAGTGTGGATACATTTCTCTTTTCTAAGGTGTTCCAAATCTAGAGGTAGTTACTGAAGAGCATCATAGTGATAGCAAGAAAGTAGAGTCTCCACATTGGGAAGAAGATACAAGTAGGAATATTTTAGTTTCAGCCTAGGAAGGGAAAATTATTAGAAACACACACATGGTAGTGCAGCAGGATCTAGTGTTTGGTAGTACTTGTAGAAACATAAAATTGGCACCTCTAATTTCCCTCACCACATGCATTATCTTCATAAATATTTATAAATTCATTTAATCAAATTTCTTAATCTATAATTATTTACCCTAAGATCTAAAATACTTCACCATATTTGCTGCTTGTAATATTATTCTACATCCTACAAATATCATATTACAACTGTTAAAATCCATTTTACTCCTTAAACAATCTAAAACCAATTAGAAACTATAATTAAATAAGACAAAACAAATCAACAAGTTCTTAACAAATCTCACAACCTTCTTAACCTCTTCACCCCATTCTTCAACATCCCCTTAGTTATTTACTCACATCCCAAAATGAAAACCTTTGATTAGAAGTGGTTTTAACCACTTTTGTGGCTATTTTCCCATAAAAATTGTATCGTTGGTGATTTAGTTAAATCACCATTGATTATAAATAGCACCTTTGTGCTCTCCCTCAGGGATTTTCAATCTCAAATCTTGGACCCCCTTTTCAATCCTTCACTTCATTTTCTAAAAAAAAAGTATCCAAGACATCTTCAAGCACTATCATGCATCAACATCAATCACTTTCAAGCATTTTTGTGCTTCATTTACATCACTCATTTTCTTAGGAATTTCATAGGATGACTTATCAACTAATATTTTTTCCACAGAATATTTGAGGCATATTTTAGCTCCATATCTGCTCTAAGGTATTCCTCTATCTCAGTTTGTCATTTTCAATTCATAATAAGCTCTTAATCAATCAAAAGAATCATTTTAGAACTTCAAACTTTCATTTTAGCAAAACTGTCAAAAATCATAGAAACCACTAACAGTTCTCCCTAATCACCAGTGATTGGCCTAAATTGCTGGTGATTCCTATCAAAAATCATATTTTTATCAATTTATCAACTTTTTATCAAAAAAAAATCATTTAACATGTTGTTTCCAAGCATGGCTCTTTGTTAGATGGCATTTCTTGGTCATTCACATCCCATTACAAGCATTTACATCCTTCTCATAGTACAACACCTATTCTTCAGGGACTAATACAACATCCTACATAAGTTTCCACTTTTTGCTATCCAAATTTTCATTGAGGAACAAGACATTGAGGATCAGATCGAATTCCTCCATTATATCCAACAAGATACTAACAAATTTGGGTATGATTACTTTGAACACATTCAAATCACATCTACACTTTCCTGGGACACCTTCAAAGTTTCTTAGGAATTTCCTATCCATCTTGAATTATAGAAAACTATTTTTTTGTTATTTTATTGTTAGCATTTACTACATGTTCTTATCATCACTTTTATCAATCTACTTAATTGTCTAAAAATGAGCTAACATCCTCTAGGGAAGCCCCTTTGGATTCTTGGAATTAGATTTTTCCGAGCAGCTCATCTATCCATTTATCTAATCCTTTTTATTTAGTGTCTATGAGTGCAGGTTGTTTTGTGATACATGTGGACTCACACACTCATCTAGATTCACCAACTTCAATCAAACATCAGCTTCAACATTCATCCCTACGGGTATCGGTAAACCCTTCCATCTTCTGAGGTTGGTTTTTTTTGTTGTTTCACTTCATTAAGTTAAAGTAGAAAATCAAAAACTTCTCAGAACATTTTGACATGCCCAGTGGGACACTTAGTCCCTATTTATTTTTATTTTTATTTTTATTTCATTTAAATCAATTTTTCATTCATTTTTAGGCCGTTTACTCTATAATCACTAGTGATCCAGTAAAATCACCAATGATTGGGTGAATCTCCAGCGATTCCTGTCAATCATCGATAATAAATTTCAGTCAGCTATTTAGCCTCTAACATCATTTTATTCTTTTATTTTTTCTTTTGCTAAATTTTTTGCAAATTTTTGGATTTGGTGACTTTTAGCTTGTTGTGTTATTAGATTGCTAAAAAAATCAAAAATTAAAAAAATTTAAAAGGAAGCATTCTTCACGTGAGTCCTCTTCTTTTATTTTCATTTTCAAGTGTTGCATTTATTGTTATTTGTCCTCATCAAAATCAATCATTCTTTTAGGATTAAAAAAACCCTTCCATCCTTCTTGATCATATAGATTAATTAAAAGGATTAATGTATTACATTCACATAATCTCCCTCACACATAGCCAAACCACATTGAATATTAAACTTGCATCAAACACTTATTCACATGTGATAACTATTGGGATTTCATCACCCAATAGGGAAACCGACTTGGTGTTCTAGTTGAGTATAAATAATTGGTTTTTGGTATATTAGCTAATCACTTGAATCCATTATCAATGTGATGGGACCATGAAGTGAGGGGGTAGGCTCTAATACTAGGCCATGTACCAACACCAACAAAGATTTGGGCCTCACTTACCTTCAGGTATATCAAGGACTTCAGCCTTAAAAATTCCTAAAACCATCCATAAACGGCCATTTCCTAGGACCTTATCAGCCGTTTTACACATTTCACATTTTTCAATTAATCAAGATAATCAAAATATTTGTGTGATTTGTTTGTTGCTTGTAATCAACCAATATAGATTTCATTTTATTTCATTAGGTGGTTATTTGTTTGTTTCTATGGTACTTACAAGAAAATAATCCTATATCCTAACTTTTGAAAACATGTCTAGTCCATTCCAACAATTTGCACAAAATTCCCATCAAACCTTACAACATGCTCAATATCATATAGAAGATTCTCAACGAATCATTGATCAACACCAAACATTCTTATCAACACCTCAACCAAAATATCAATAATAACCATATTCTCTTAGTAGATAATCTACCTCATCTAAGATAAATTTTCCTTTTGATCCTCATTTCTTTGATATTGGGGATCCTATCTTTTTTAGAAATTTGGGATTCATATATTTTCACTCTTAATGCCTATCATACATCACATGATGTTCATGTGTAGATGTCAGTAACTGAACCACAACCATATGTACCCAATCCTTCATGTGGTTTTTCCCATCTCATAAATCATGAACTAGTTATCCAATAGATATATTCTTATCCTTCTATCAGTAGACTAGAAACATCCAATTTTGTGTCTTCAGTTCCTATTTTTTACCTTAACGTGATTTCTTCACAAAACATAACCACTCAACAGCTTGACCCTTCAACTAGTTCCACACCACCTCAAAACAACACAAATGTTTCTTCATCCACACAAACCCCTCCAACATCCTTTTTCATCCAAACACCTCCCGTGAGTTCTGTGACTATCTCTATTAGTACATCCCAACTACCACCTTCTCAAAAAACTATACCACCTCTAAAAAAACATTACCATGGCCATCCCTACATCTATACCCTTGATCAATATTAGGGTTCTTTCCAATACCCATCCAGTTTCACTAAAATATGTGATCCCGCTTATTTCACGACACATATTTCAATAGTATTTATTACTGTCTTCCTCTCAATCTATACCAAAACCATCACAACCCCTTATCCATGCCTCTATCCCTCTCTAGAACATCCCACAACAATCACAACCTCTTGTTTTCACCTCCACAACCTTTCAACAAGCACCTCAATACTCGCAAGCCCATATCTATGCATCTATTCTTTTTCAACACATCTCACAGCAATCAAAACCTCTTTTGAATGCATCCATTCCTCCCCAATATCAATATATCTATCTATCAAAACTATTAACCTCACAACCCACTTATAACATTCATACAAATATTCCTCAGTAAAACATCTCATTTTAGCAAAGTATCCAACATCCATACCAATCATATTAACAACCTATTCAATTTTTGTTAAATCAACTGGTCCATCCTCATCTAATACACAAAAAAAAAACCACATACTAACCCCCTTTAGGCTTTAATGAATAGGATATCCAACCTTGAAGTCGCTTCCATGGGCCCTAAAGACACACTTTCATATGAAAAAATATGTAATGATCTTATTCAACCATCTATACCCTACAAAGCTTATCCTCCCCATTAGGAGATCCCACAGTTTATCAAATTCTACAGTAAGGAGGATCCCCAATAACACATCTGAGATTTTTCGTCATGCTTGCTACCTTATATCTCATGACTAGGACCTTATGTTAAGAACATTCCCCATGTAGTTGGCATGTCCTACTCTAGATTGGTATGATAGAATCCCACAACACACCCTCTTCTCATTCGTAAAACTTGCACAACTCTTTCTTGAACAATTTTCAATCAACATCACCCACAAAATCACCATTACCGACCTTTATGCAATTAAATAATTTGAAGATGAATCCATTTCCAAATTTTTCTCCCACTGGAGGGGTATAATCAATCAACTATCATTCTCACTCCCACAAACAGAGTTAATATAGTTATTTTCCCATTCATGCACAAAACACATCTCTTCTACACTCCAAATCCAAACCTTTCAAATGTTTTGATGAATCCTTTACCATGGCCCGTAAACTTGAACTTTGCGCTCTTGAAGAAGAGTAGATTCAAACTTAGATCAAAGAAACCAAAATCCAAATTCCCATCCAAACCATCCTATAGTCAAGGAAAACCTAAATCCTCAGCTAACATCGTAGTCTTCAAGTCCACTCCTAAAGAACCTTCGATCATTGAACACTCTTTTCCTTAGAAAAACTTTGCCCCCATTGGAGAGACCTATAGTGTTGTCTTTGATAAACTCCTCATTGTCAATATGATCTCCCTTCCACCCATTTTCCCTATCGACACCTTTTTTTCGAATCCCTCTTGGTACAAGTATAAGAATTATTATAAATACATTAGAGTTGAAAGCCCACAACATCAAAAGGTTTCATTCATTCCGTAATTTCCTATAGGATCTGATTGATAAAGGTGAACTATATTTAGACAATCCCAATGCACCCCAAAATTAGAATCTCGATGTTTTTAGACATCCATTTCTGAATCATTCCCCATCAAGTAGTTAATCACAAGATAACAATGGAAAAACCCACCATACCATAAACACCATCAATAAAACATCACTTGTCATTGAATCTACATCCAAACCTCCCTCTAATAACACCCCCAAACTAGCACATGATGAAAAATAAGAAACACCCATGAAAGGAAAAATATCTTCACCCACATCTATCACTTCTTCACCCAGATCATCTATAAACTCTTCTCGAACAACTCAAAAAAAACTTGTTATTCAGATCATGAAGAGTTCATATGATTTTTTTACCTTTATCACCCCCATAACTTTCAAATACTTACTCAACCCCCATCTATGAAAGTCATAATTATAAACTATTCAAATACACTTATACAAAGATCAAAACATCAACCCTTTATCTTAGAGCCACATCCCTCATCTAAATCACCTATTACCACCAAACAATCAAAAATCACTCATCATCAAACAACTAAAGAACCAAACCTAAAAAAAATTCTCTCATAATCACTAAAACAAATGAGACATCATCACCTTTGACATCTGCATCAAAAGAACATTATGCAACAATCCTAGAGAAATTCATTCAATAATCACTCATAATGCTACCTCCTCTTAAGACATCTAACTCTCAAGGTTGGAAACCTTATTAGTATAATTTCAAATGTTTTTGTGATTACCAGCAAGTTTCAGGACACTCTATAGAAGATTGTAAATCCTTTCACGCAGTCATTAACAAAATTGAAAGTAAAGGTCTTCTTCCTTCATAGTTATGCAAATCAAAGACATCCCATCCAACATCTACATCCACCACTATTGAGGAATATTTGAGTAAACTCCTCCCCCATCAATTATATTTTGTCCACATCACTACTTGTGCACATACTCATGAGTCTAATCCATCAAAAAAAATCAAACCCAAGACCTTTTTCACCATCCCTCCACCTCCAGAACTTGACTCATCCTCTCCCAAAGATAAACCTAAGGTTTTTATTCCTCTCCCCTGAGACCTTAAATCAAAAATCACAATCCAAGACTAAATTATACATCCTTGCTCCACCACCATCTTCTACTGTAATACATAAGGTCATCATTAACAATTACACCAAGATCCTGTTAAAATGTTACTTTACGAGTTGGTCCAAACATCACCTTCACATAAATAATCCATGATCGAAGCCCTTCAATCTATCACAATTCCTACAAAATACCCACTTTCTTTTCACAAATTTTGTAGGTGCTCTCAAAGACATCTACAGCCATCTCCTTTGAGTCCTCAGAAATACCATCACTTCATCCAAAATATCATGAGCTACCCCTCTTCATTACCACTTAAATCAATGATGATCTCATCAAGAGGGTCATGATTGATGAAGGTGTCGCTATCAATATCATATCATCTATCACCTTCAACTAACTTAGAATACCAAATACTATTATTGTCTAACCGCCAGTCTTGCTTTAATATTTTTACGATAGAATCACACCCATCCTAGGTATTGTCATTCTACCTCTTAAATTTAGTGTCAAAACCATTCCTAAGATATTTTGCATCATAGAAGGAGAGTTTTAATATAATATGTCTTTGGGATGACCTTGGATTTTTACCATGCATTTTTTCCCCTCAATACTTCACCAGTGCCTTAAATACAAACACGAGGGTAAAACAATTCATAGTCCCTATAGATCTAAACCCTTTTGCTAACTATAACATGACATATAGTCCAAACGATGTCCTTATACCTAAATAAAAATCAAAATCCTCTAACAAAGAATCCAACTAGCACATCCATTCCATCATCCAAACTACCCAACGACTCCTCCCTCGGTGATGTTATGGAATGTCTCTTGCTGGGGGAGTATCACCTCCTCATGCTTAATTCTCTTCCTACACCTAAAGTGTATGGTAGACCTGAAAAACAACCTATGTATGATCTTGACATGTCAAATGATGTCATTTCCTATGGCCCTACATATCTAAAAACCAACCTAGTCTATGGGGGTTTGATCATCCTTCCACACAATACAATCATCAACACAATGCCATGCCTTTTAAATCTGATTTTGAATATTTAGATAATCCAACCTTTGTTCAAGTGTACCTCCATCGCTGTGCATGGAAGGGTTTTGGATTTGGATGCTATGAACAAGGAGTACACAATTTTATTTTCCAACATTCCCTTAAACCACACAAAAATTATGGGATAGGAATATGGGAGACCCAGTTTTCAAATCATCTTCCTATACCAAATGCCTATATATCACAGAATTAGAACCATCATCCCCCACAGAAACCTAATGATCCTATGGACCCACTGATGAAACCATCTCTATCCCACCTAATTTTTTTTTCTATTCAATACTATTTCCTTCAAGAGCATTAACATATCAATCTAATCATATTACTAAAACACTTCCTCTCATCTAGCCAGAAATGATTGAAGAAGATTCACCCATTGTTGATGTCCTCCAATTTCACGATGATCAAGAAATTCTCTCCCATATGGGAGTCAAAAGACAATCCTCTTTAGAAAACCTTACCACCCCACACATCAACCCTCCTCAACAAGTCCACTATTGATATTAAAATAGGCACCCCTCAAGAACCTCATATAGTTAAGGTCTGATAATTACTAAATCCAAAAGAATTAAATTATTTCACCAACATCTTATCCAAATATAGTCAAGCCTTCACCTAGTCATATAGTGAGATGCTAGGTATCAACCCTAACATCATCTTACACATCATCATCACTTATCCTAATGCCAAACCAGTTCAAATAAGAAACGTTGTATAGAATAAACCCTCACATAGCTCTTCTCATCAAAGAAGAGTTATAATGTTTATTTTTCGCTAATTTTATCATACCCATTGGCTATCAACAATGGGTTTCTAACATCGTAACCCGTAACCAAATCCTCAGAGAAAGTTATAAATTTGTATTGAATTTCAAGATCTCAATATTGCTTTCCGTAAATATGACTTCCCTCTTCTAAAAATTTATCAACTTATCGATCTAACATCCGGTAACCATGAAATGTCTCTCCCTTATGGATGGCTGTTTCTTGGTTACAATCAAATCCTCATTTCCACTTAATGATCAGCATAAAACATATTTCATTACCCCTTGGGGAACTTTCTGATACTTGCGTCATGCCCTTCTAGACTTAAAAACAGTGGGTCTATTTATCAACGCATGCCATGACATATATCTTCCATGATCTTATCCACAAAACCATAGAAGACTAAGTAGATGATATCCTAGAGAAATCTAAACAATGTAAAGATCATCTCGCTATCCTTAAATCAATATTCATCCGAACTCATTCAATATCTCCTTTGTCTTAACCCTGATAAATGTGTTTTTTTGTGTTCTCACCAGGTAAACTTCTGAGGTATCATTGTATCTATTTGAGTTATTGAAATACATCTAGATAAAATAAAAGTAATTATTGAAATTCCTCCTTCATCAAACCTCAAGAAAATTTGTATAGCCTTCAAGGTAAACTTCAATCTATTCTTATGTTTCATATCTCAAAATATCCTATTTTTTTTCAACCATTCCATCATATCCTTTGTAAATACGTTGACTTTCAGACGTGAATCTTAATTTTTAAAAATCCTTCAACGAACTCAAACATTATCTCTTATCACCACATGTACTCAAAACTCATCTTTAGGGGGAGCCATTTTATCTTTACATATCCACCACCAGATAATTCCTTAGGATCCATGCTCACTCATCGAGGTGAGTAGGGTCATGAACAAGCCATTTATTACATAATTTGCACCCTCTATGAATATGAAATCCATTATACTAAAGAAAAAAAACTATGTTCTACCTTATACGTTGCAACCTCTAAACTATGCCACTATCTCCTCAACTAAAAAATTACGTTAACACCATTTTCAATTTACTCAAAACCATGCACTCTAAACCATATTATAGTGACTACATCACTTGGTGGCTTATGCTTATGACCAATTTTGATCTCAAATTCCTATCACAGAAGGTCATTAAGTGTCAGGCCATTACTTACCAACTTACTATAGCACCCCTTCCTAACACTAAACTTCCTCATGAACAAATTCCTAAAAAATCTATCCGCACTATTGACGAACATGAATTCACTCCTATAAAAATGACCCTCTTCATCAATGGATCTAAATACCAGCAAGGGGGATGGGTCGATATCATTATCATACCTCCATGGGGCACTCTTATTCCTTTATCATTAAAAATTAACTTTTAATACATTAATAACATGGTTGAATGTGAATCTTTAATAATGGGACTTCAAACTGATATCCTACTAAGTGTTATAATCTTAAAAATCTATGCAGACTTGCTATTTCACCAAATTTTTATGCAATAAAAAAGATAAGGTAAAAAGGTAAGTAGGAATACCTATTATTACATTGGTCAAAGGTTGAGTGTGCACATAAATGAATTTTGATCCAAGATGATTGTGTGAGCTTCCATTTTTCTAGGAGGGACAACCTATATAAGAAACACAACAAGACCACTATATAATATTAATAATATAAGTTAGTGGACTGCCTAGGTAATGCTAGATCTAGGAAGCAAGGTGATTCCTAGAAGGTTTTCAATCCACTTTCAAACATAAATTAATGTTGCAAATATCATGAAATAATGAAATCCTACTGTAGTTATACAATTTAGATATCGCGTGCAAATACAATAAGAAAATATAATCTAACATGCAAGGTTATGATTATATCTAAAGGTTTGGTAGGTTATTTTGGGTTTTACATGTTTGGTAGGTTATTGGATGCCTGGAACTAGACAGGGAGACCATAATTGCAGCCATCTTCGAATGTGTTTTATATGGAAAATAAAACAAGGGATGTGCCTATTGGGGTGTTAAAAGATGCTTCAATTACTATTCAAGGAGCTAAGTTTACAATATATTTTAAAGTATTGGAGCTACCTGAGGTAGATAAATTTCTAGCATTACTTGGGCATCCTTAGTGCTATGCGAACAATGTTGATTTATGCCTAAAAAAAAGATATATCAGTTTTGAGAACAAGGATGAGCACAAGATAATACCATTGGATGATGTGAAGGATATGTTGTACACTGATTCAGTGAGTGAAGAGGTCCTTAATAGAATATATGCACGTATTGTGCATGACCCTAAAAATGTAAAACCATATAAGGCAGGCATACTTTAGTGGGAAGATATGCAATCTATCAGTGAAACCACCAGTATTTCTTGTATAATTGAGCTCATGGTACATATGAAGTGGTAGGACACAAAGTCAAGGGAAGAGTCACCTTGATGATAAAGCCACACATGATTAAGTGCTTGGGTAAAATTCAGTTACTGAGGTATAGTGGCGAGGAAAAACCTAACTCATTCTTACACACCATGGAAGAATAGTGGAATAATTAGGGAGATAAATGGAATATGATGGTTTATATCTTGCGTGGAATAGGATCACTTAGTTGGGTGACATACAGAGATAATCTTTTGGGTTGGTATGAGTTAAGGGTATCTTTTTTACAAGATTTAATAGGAGTAGTGTTCCTTCTCTTATACATGAGTATAATGGTAAGAATCCTAGTTTAGTACACATCCACAACTATGAGAGAAAATGGAAACAAGGATTAGAGGCTTTACCACCATATATTTGGGTACATGTGTTCTATTATACTTTGTGTAGATACACGCACACATGGTATGTCCATTTTGAGTTGAAGCAAGAGACTGCAAGTTGGAAAGGCATGACTGAAGGTATGGCTCACACTTTTGATTAATTTTCTAATAATCCACAAGTACATGAGGCCTTGTATATGATGAAGTGCATCACACTGAGAGATAGCACAAAAGTAGAATAACTCTTGGCATAGATTTTGGGAGATCCTGGAACTGAGGTGCAGGAGGATGCAGCGGAGACATAAGAGATGCCTTTAGGTCACATATGGAAATATAAGGAAAAAGTGAATATGGTATACTTCATTAATGATAAAGAAGTAAAGAACTTGGATATTAACTACACTGAAGGTGTGCGTGAGGTGATGGACTCTGCAAATTAAAAATCACATGCATACCATGAACCCATGAATACTAATAAGGTTAATATTGGTACTAAGGATACTCCTAAGAAGGATATTATTGGTAAGAAAAAGAGGTAGCAAATATCATTGAGTTGTTGCATGACTTACAGGACCTATTCCCAAGAGGTTACCATGATTTGAAAGGTTGGCATCTCTCATTAGTATAAATGAAGATTAAGTTGAAATAAGGCATGTGTGCTGTTTGGAAGAGACCTTATAGGATGAATCCAAACCTATGCATGAAGGTTAAAGAACAGATTGAGAAAATTCTTAAGTCTTAAATCATTGAAACCATTGAGGAATATATGTGGGTCATCGCCATGATGATCAACATCAAAAAGGATGGCTGGATTAGGAATTGTGTTGACATAGGGAACTCAACACCTCATGTGTCATAGATCCTTTTCCTTCTCCATTCATAAAGGAAATCCTTAAAGGAGTTGCGGGGTGTAAAATATATTCTTTTACCGATGGATTTTTAGGTAATCACCAAGTTCACAAGAGGATCAAGAGAAGACCACATTCATTAATGAATGGGGAAGTATTTCATATATTTTGATGCCCTTTGGATTGAAGATTGCGCCGGCAGTGTTCTCAAAAATTGTTGTGCAATAATTCCATGACTTCATTCATAACTTCTTGCAGGTTTATTTGGATGACTAGACTATTTATGGACTTATGAAAGATCATTGTGATAATTTGAGGCTGATGTTTGAAAGATGAAGATAGTTGATCATATCCCTAAACATTAAGAAGTGTATATTTTCTACGCCCTTTCAGACTCTACTTGAGCATATCATATGTAAGGAAGGATTGGTGGTAGATCCAACTAAAAGTATAGTTATTTTAGGACTAGTAGAGTCTACCAACCAGATTGAAGAACATAGTTTCTTGGGGCATATTGGTTATTACATGAAGTCTATCAAGGGATATGCAACGATCGTTATTTATTTTGAGGAATTTCTTAAGGCCAAAGGAAATATTTATTGGGGTGACACGCAATAGCATGCATTTGATAAATTGAAAGATATGCTTACCACTACATTGATCTTGTGCTTCCCTTCATGGAAAAAAACTTTTCATGTACATGTTGATTCTTCTAGCATGGAAATTGGCGTAGTCTTGGCACAAAAAGGAGAGGGTAATGTGTATCATCCCATATTATTTGCAATTAGGAAGTTCCCACCAATAAATAAGATTTGCACTATCATCCCATATTATTTGCACTATCTATGATGTACACACTTCATAAGTTATGACAGTACTTATTGGCCACACCTTTCATTTTCTATATAGATCATATGGCATTGTAGTAATTGGTCAAAAAACCTATTTTGCACGGGTGCATCTTCTAGTGGATACTCCTTTTCCAGGAATTTTACTTTATAGTTGAATTAAATCCAGGAAATAGAAACCTAGGACCTGATCATTTTTCAAGGATAAGTTCTAGAGAGGACGTTAAAGAATTGAAGACATCATGGCTGATGAACAATTTTTTGGGTTAAATCACGTGTCAGTAGATTTAGATGACATAGAAATATTTTTATGCACTAGGCTTGCACTAGAAAAAATGAAGACCTTGGAGAAGAACAACCTTGCTATACATGTTGTGCCATATCAACTCATTAGATGGGACCTATATAAAATGGGTAGAAATGAGGTCTTACACAGATGTGTTCTAGAGCATGAGCATGAAGCCATTATGGAAGAGTAACATGGGGGAATAGTAGGAGGCCATTATACAAGGGAGGTGACCATGTGCAAGATCCTTTTAGCAAGTCTCTGGTGGGAGACATTATACAAAAATACCAAGTATTTTTTCAAGGTATGTGATCAATATCAGAGAATCGTAAAGCCCGGAAATAGAGATGAAATGCCACTAAGGCATATAGTAAGTATAAAACCTTTTGAAAAATGGGCTATTGATTATGTAGGACCTATTACACCACTTGCGCGTAGGATAGGCATGCACTATATTATCACGTGCATTAACTATTTGACAAGTTGGTATAGATTGCACCTGCGAAATATTACATGGTAGCAATAACAGGGATGTCCCTTTAGGAAAATATTATCAGCATGTATGGATGCCCTTTGAGTCTAACAAGTGATAGAGGAACTCTTTTTTTAAATGAAACAATCATAATATTGCTAGCATAGTTTATGGTGGCACTCCATAAGACTACTCTTTATCACCCCTAGGCTAATGGCATTGTTGAAGCTTTTAAAAATATATTGGGAAAAACTAAAAAATATATGTGATTTTGGAAGAAAGGATTGGGATGACATGGTATCATGCATTCATTGGGCATATAGGAAAACTTATAAATAGTTGAACAAGGCCACACCCTTTTAGTTTGTGTTTAGCGCAGAGGTTATACTACCTGTGGAATTTATGTTACCATCCCTGCATATTACACACATAGCTAGATTGGATGATGAAGAAGCTGTGGATGAGAACATTGACAAGTTGATGCAATTAGATGAGTGGTGCGTCATTTATCATTTAAGCCAGAAGACAAAAAAAATGACATAAGGCTTGGCATAATAGGAACATCAAGAACAATTATTTTACAATCGGAAGGATGGTACTTTTGTATGACTCCAAGTTTGTGTGCCACCCAAGGAAGTTGAAATTCCATTGGTTGGGACCCTTTGTAGTGACCTGATTAAGAAAAATTAGAATTTATAAGTTCCAAAATTTGATTACAATGTATAAGTAAATGAATAAACAACAAAGTACAAAAAATAAACTAGAAATTATGAAACCCTAGTTACAAAGAGGGGATAAAATGACTTAGTTTTTTCTCTATGTTCTTGAAGGTGAACAAAACTAAAGAAAAATAAAATATGAAGTGCATATTGTCGCAATAAGACCCAGAAAAATGTAGAGATGTTAGAATATGTTGGATTGGGGCACCTGGAATGGGTTTGGGATGCCTGCGAGCACTGCAAACCTCCTCTGGATGCCTGTGACTACCAAAAACCTTAAAAATCATCTTTGAATGGTTGGAAGGTGTTTGTTTTCATTTTCTTCCTATAACTAGTATGTCGCATAATGATCATCAATGTCACTGATAACTTGTAATAAATAATTAACCTACAAAACCCTAAAAAGGGTATTGAATCCCAAAAATAAAAGAACTAACATAAGGGGTCAAAATTTTCTTAGCTTTCAAATGAGTGATCTTACAACTAATATTTGCACTAAATTTCAGACCCAGTGTAGTTATATGTGTTTGTGTGAAGATATTGTGCTCTGAGTGGCTCTTGTGTGCATCGCACTTGATAGCAAATAATATCTAGATGTAGAAAATGTAGATAGATGTGTGTATAAAAGAATGAAATTCCCCTCCTTTGAAGTGTATGTAGAATAATGGATTCCCTTTCCCTTTTGTGGATGCTAGATGGATGCTTAAATTCTCTTGATAATTCCTTTGGATGCAGGCTTAGGTGGTGATAGTAGATGCTTAGTCCTTGGTCCTTTTTTATTGTCGCATAACTTTATATTTATATTATTCCCTTTCTTTAATTTCGTAATTAACCCTGAAAAGGATAACTAATAAAAAGATAAGATGCCCAAATTGCTAGAAAGGACCCAAAAGATGTGAGAAAAGTAAGACAAGGTCAGGGGTGCCCAAAGGGGATGAGGGCACCTAACGCTAACGTTCTGGCTAAGCATTGGTGTCTAGAGTAAGAAATACTGAAGTGTAAAAATATAGGATGGGATAAAAGAAGTGTAAAACCAATAGAGGAAACAAAAATCAAGAAAATATGGCCAAACACATGGGTTAATTACTAATCCTCTTACTTAGGAATAATGTGAATAGTAGTATGTGATCAGGACTAAATAAATACCCAAAGTGTGTGATTCAGTGTCTACATGACTAAAATACTAGACTCAGGTGCATGTTGATTAAGAAAATATTGAATTGAATAGATGTTCAATATAAATATGTACTAGTGTAATGATATAGACAATTAAGTACAGATTTGAGGCAAGCAAGTAAGCTAGTAAAATATGAATTCCTAGTTGCAAATGAAGGGATAAAAAGACTTAGATGATTTGAAATGATCTCAAAGGTATGTAGAGATGGAAAACTATTGAAACATGATCTCAAAGTGTCACACATGAACCTAGTAAAATGTAGGACTATGTGAAATTTTAGTAGCATGGAAACTATGCGGGTTCAAGTGCACCTAGGACGTCAGAGACCTATTATGGGTGCCTGTGACTGCTAAGAAGATGTGAAACCTAATTTTACAAGGTCATAAGATGTTAATTGGTTTACACCTTTGATCACTTGAATGTTGTTGCACTTTTTTTATTTCTGTGAAACCTACAATAATAAATAAGCACCTATAAAACCACTAGACTACATCAAATCCTATAAGAGAAAGATGTAAAATGGGAGGTGTTATCTCAAATTCACCCCCCTGGGATAATTTGGATGATGTTATAAATGAAATTAGTCATTTGGTTTAAGGGACATGTGGCAGGTCATCAATTTCAGCCCCGGTCGGAAGAGGAAGATGGCTTATGTTTTGGCTCAACTAAGTTGGTCTTAACTCATAGTGAGTTGGCAAGCTGCCATGAATGGTCAAATTGGTGGTCAAAATTATTATGGAATCTTTTAGGTTTGAGGGAGCGCAAACAGACCATGGATAGATGGTCGTCTAACCCTTTAAGGATGGATAGGTAACGTTTTGGACAACTGTCCAATGTGGGATGGACAGATGGCTTGTTAGCACAGCCGGTATGGCAAGGAGATTGGACATCGAGGTTAGAAAAATTTCCAACCCCTTGGGTTGGACAGCTAGATTAGATGGCCTAAGGGTTAGATAGTCATCCAAGCCCTAGTATGACACAGTTAGGTGGTTGTCCAACCTCCCCAGGTTGGATGGTGTACGGAAGATGTGGTCAAACAGCGAAATGGTTGGATAGGTGACACATGGTATAACACAGGGTTAGATGGCTCTAATCCTCATCATTTTTATAGGTAGAGATAGACAATTTTCCACCCCCTAGTTTGAAGGCCCATGATGTAAGGTTGGAGATCATTATATTGGGTGGTTGTTATAAGGATGTATGGCCTACAAGTTTGACGGTCGTCAAACTTCCCAGGTTGGATGGAAAACGAGGTTGGACGATCCAATGAAAATTTGTGTGGTTCATGGTTAGACGTTCATCCAACCTAGATATAAAGGATAGCTCATGGGTCGGTCATTTGTGGCTTATAAAAGGTTGTACAACAATGGGGTTTGATATCCATCCAACCCCAACATGGATGGACATGTCACAAGCCAAGTAAAGGTAGGTGGGTGAATGATAGCTAAAAAACCAAATTTAATGAGGTATGGCACCCATGACTACCTGTGTAAGAAAAGTACCAAATCGTATGGTTCTTAATACCTCTTTAATTCATTTTTTGAGTTGGTGGCAAAAAATTCCCTATATATTGTAAAATCCACCTCATTTTGAGCGGAGACTTTATGTAACGTAATGAAACTCTGTCAAAATTTTCCTAGAGTTATTGTGAGCTCAAGGCCTTGAATTTGGGAATTTTATAAAGGATTCTTGCCTTCTTCCTATTGTAATAGATTGTGCTTGTTTTTAGCAATAAAATTTGTTTTTTATGGATTTTCTTTCCCTAACTTGAGTTATATTTAATCTTTTACCTCCCATTATGTTTGCAGGTGTATTGTGCATGTATCTATCTTTTGCAAGATCTTTAATTTTTTGTGCTTCATGAATATAGGGAATTGAATACTGTTTCATAATATGGTGCCTCCACCTTCCCTCTCCCACTTTTTTTACTCCATATTTTTCACTCACTTGGATTGTCTCATCCTTTCTTGGTGCATCACCTTCCCTTAGAGAAGGTTCACTTGTATGCATTCTTTTATCCATGTCTCCTTAGAAAACATTAGGGTAGGATTAGTTTAATTTTCCATTCTCCGCACTTCAGAGAAGTTAGCACTAGGTTAGGATAAGAAGTTGGCTTTTTCCAGAGGATTATCCTACTTGAACGGTCCCACACTATAGGATAATCCCATGTTATGCATATTACATTTATTTATTCACACACAAATCATTAGTAATTAGGGAAGCTATAATTTTATAGTAACATGAGGTCAGACTATTCTCGGTTATCAAAAAAGTGAACTTACAACTGATCGATTCACTACATTGCATACCTTGTGTAGTTATATGTGTTTGTGTGAAGAAATAATTCCCTAATTGGCTCTTGTGTGTGTTACACTGGATAGCAAGTAATAACTAGATGTAGAAAAAGTAGATAGATGTTTGCATGGAAAAATGAACTTCCACTCCTATGAAGTGTATGAAGAATAATACAATACATTTACCTTTTGCGCATGTTAGATGGATGCTTGAATGATCTTGTAAATTCATTTGGATGAAACCTTAGGTGGAGATAGTAAATGCTTAGTGTTTGGTCCTTTATTATTACCACATAGCTTTATATTTATATGATTCCTTTTCTCCAATTTCATAATTAACCACTAAAAAGAGAAGTAGTAAAAAACAAGATTCCCAAATGGCTAGAAAAGACCTAAAATATGTGAGAAAATTACAAAGAGTTCAGGGCACCTAGATGGAATAGGGGCACCTAGTTGCTGGCATCCTAGATGGGTGTTGATGTCCAAAGTCAGAAATGATGAAGTATGAAAAGACAGACTGGGAAATAAGTTGTGTGAGACTGAGAAGGAAAATAAAAAGAAAACAAAGAGGCCATAGACAGTGGTCAATTAGTACTTTTATTTATTATGATTCATATGAATAGTAGTATATGGTCATGACTATAAATATACATAAAGTGTGTGATTTAGTGTCTAGATTTTTCCCCACTTTATGTTGTTAAGAAAATTATCCACACCATAAAGTAGATTAGAGATGTGTACCTGATTTCTATGTATATTGATGGAAAAAAGTGTGCTGAGAGACAGGGAAAAGTGTTGAGTGATAAAAAAGTAAAGTGTGGAAGCTAGAGAAGAGGAAGTGAAAAATGATGATGATAATGACCCTAGGGTGAAATTGTACATGTAGATGTCACGTTGTACATATTTTTTATGTCACTTGATGTGTGATGATGTGTGTTTGATGTGACTACCACTTCCCATAAGGCTGGACCTGCAAAATAGAAGAATGAACAAGTACTCAAATACGTGTATATGTAAAATTTGATCGAAACATGTAGAAAGTATGTAATGAAGTATGTAAAAATATGAAAAGGACCATGTGCACCTGATACGTGATGAATAAAGAGTGTATAAAATATCTTGAAGATGTTGTAGAAGAATAAGTTTTTTGGGCGATCTCAAGCTAGTTGCCCTGAGTATGAGTTTTTTGGGCGATCTCACACCAGTTACTCCAAGTATGGAAGAAGTGTAGGGAGAAAAGTCTAGTATTATTATCCAACCTTTGATTGCTTCCTGAAGTATAAACACCACTATAGATGGTGTGTGAAAATTTGATCCATTTTTATCAATTCTAATCCAACGTGAAAGTAAAAAAAGAAAGTGTAATGCATGCATGCCGAGTGCTGAAGGACTTCTTGTCCTATAAAAGTTATTGTGTAGACTACTCTAAATTGTGCTGAATTGAGAAAAATTGTGTAACTTCCCTGAGGTCACAGGAACCCAGGAAGGGTCAGGGACACCCAGGAGCTACTGTGTGTCTGGGCACTAGTGAATGTGTTGTGTTGAGGATGCAAGCTAGATTCTGGATGTTGTTGTAGATGAATTTTGTGTTGTACCGGTAATGAATTGTTAATAAATTTGACTATAGACTATTTCATGGGGTGACTAATTCACCCAACGATGGCCCCTCATTTGTGGTGTATGTGACATCACAAGGAGTATGTGGCCCAAAGGAGGACTAGACATTGAACTGAAACTAAATCCCTGTATGGGGGGAGAGTGTGCTTGGAAAAAAACCTAGGCACATGTAAATAAAGTGGTTAGAAAACAAGTGTTAGTGAAAATAATATAAACACGCATATAGAAGACAATGTGTAAGCTAGCAAGTAAGAAAATAATACGCAAGAAGATAATGTAGACTACAAAAAATGGGTTACAGACATGGGACATCACACATAATGTTATAATACAATCGAGGTCGTAGTGTCCAAAAGCATACAGTGTGCACACAAGACAAAGGAAAAATCCTGTAAATAATTTCATGTAATGGAAAACAATGGCAAACAATGACAAACAAGAGAAAGTAATGTAATAGAAAACCATGGTAGCAAAGAGTTCCTACAAGAAAAATGTTGTACATGAAGCACCCATTAGCATGTTAGAAAGATATTAATTATTTCAAAGCGTGTATAATCCAATATAGTAATGTGCTATGAAAAATTAAACAATAGCACCTATAGTGCATATGAAAGTGGATGCCTACAGGAGCCTACTATGGGACTAGTAAGAGGTACTACGCTAAGCATCTATGTTATGAGTAAGGATATGTGTAAACTCTATGACCACAACTAGAAGGCAAGTGAATGTCCATGTGTGTATAGAAAAATGAGGACATACAAAGTATATATCTAGCATGTGTAATAAAGTGTACGTGTAACAAGTAAATTCAAGCAAGACTAAGTGCTACCAAGATATGCAGTATCCTATGAGTGTGAAATAGAATAAAATGTAGAGTGAGTGTGATAGGAGAAGCATGGCCCCTGTTCAAATGTGAATGAGTATGCATGAGATGAGGTTCATTTATAAATGCACCCTCAGTAGTCATGAATGAACCATAAAACAAGAGTGTTTCATCAAGATAGGGTTTGAATTATATGCACTAAAAAGATATGATCGGTAAAGCGTAGTTCCTATAAAGTGAGTGAGTATGGTGAGGTTCATTTTATACATATACCATCATCATTCAAGTATGAAAAGTGGAACTAAATTGCATCATAGGGTAGTGTGTCATGTGATGAATGTGATGTTATAATGATGTGTCATGAATGTGTCGAATCTGAAATGTGTCATGTGATGTAATATGAGGTTAATGAATGTAGTGAGCCCTCAAAATTCAAGTGTGAACCATAGCACAATATTGTGTCATCAGGTAATAATGATACAGTGCATGTATCAAAGGGTTTTAAAGTGTTAAGAAAGATGAATCATGAAGTGCATAAAGTTATGTGTGATAGGACATGCTAGAAACAAGTGATAATGCTAGAAGGGGGAAGTAAGCATGATTCCCCCCCAAGTGTGCCAATGATGGAGATATATGTAGAAACATGAGAGATACCATGCCATTATGGGAGAGTCTCATCTATTTCATGATAATATAGAGATCCAACAAAATGGTAGGAAGAAGCAATAGTAGGACCATGTGATGGTGGTATAATTTGAAATGCGTCCTAGCCATTAGTAGGAGTAGTTTATTTGAACAAATGAATTGGCAATGGGAGTGGAGTAGGATTGGGAGGAATATTGAATGGTGGTAGCCTAGGTGGGATTGATGATGTTGCAGAAGACTTGATAGGAGAAGAGGGTGAATTGATTTTGAAGAGGCAGTTGCGTAGTTTGACTTGGTAATGCAGTAGAATACTTGAGAGGAGGAGGTGTTAGATTGATTTTGAGAGGTGGGTTTTTAGGAAGAACTTAAATTTTTCTAGAAGGAACCTAATAATGATGGCATGATGCTCATTAGACATAGATGAATTAAATTTAGGAATCCATTGGGATGTAGTAATTGGAGATGAAGATATAACAGCATGTTGAGCAGCAAATGAGATAAGACCATACTATTAATGGTGGCCAATTTTTCACTTAAGAGCATAACAATTGTTTTCATTATGTCCATTGATTCGATGATAGTTGTAATATGGATGACCTTGATCTTTTACAAGATGATATGGAGGATAAAAATGAGTGGGTGGAATTATGATAAATTAATGAGTGAGTAGATGTGGAAGAATAACTTGTTTCTTAGTATTGAATTAAACTTTAGAGGCATGGGGAGTGGTAAGACTCGGGGTTCACTAATATGAGCGAAAATAGAAAACATAGAATGAGAAGGATAAGAAGAACTAGCATGGGCTTGAGAAGCATCTTCAAGATGTTGGATTTCACAATTTAGAGATGTAATCATGTATTCCATATCCTAAAATTTATCTTGAAATAAATAATGAAGAGATTGAATTGATTTACAAATAGATTGATCAGAATTAGAACTAAGAGATTCATCAGATTGATGATAAAAGGTGGCACTGACTTGAGCGGGTTGTGTATCTCTAGGAAGATACATGGTTTCTATAATTTTTGAAGAACATGTTTGCAAGGTGGATGCATTTGTAGTAATTCATTCAAAGAGATTTGATGAACCTAAGGATCCATGAGAGAAGAAAAATGAGGATCCAATAGTGTTCGAATGAGACAGGTTCACCAAATGATTAAGAAAATATTGAATTAAATAGATGCTAAATCTAAATATGTAACATTGTAATGATATAGAATTTAAGTAAATATTTGACCCAAGCAAGTATGCTAGTAAAATATGAAACCCTAGTTGTAAATGAAGGGATAAAAAGGCTTAGCTGATTTGCAATGATCCCGAAGGAATGTCGAGCTAGAAAAATATTGGAACACAAGCTCAAAATGTCACACACAAACTTCTAAAAATGTAGGAGTGTTGGAAATGCCAGGACTAGGGCATCTATGCAGGGACAAGGGCTCCTGGAAAGCCAGATACCTATTATGGGTGCTTATGACATCTCATAAGTTACAAAACCCAATTTTAAAAGGTCGTGAGATATTCGTTGGTTTTTTCCTTTGATATCTTGTATGTCGTTACACTTCATTGTTACTCACTTTGTTGTCTACTATTTTTGAAAATGGAAAAATACATCCAAAGGTGGGACAACGATACCACAATATCGAAGCCTCTCAAAGTAATACCTTCCCAAGACACCCCCAGGTTAGTCCATCCCCAATCAGTCTTATCCTTTCAGTCTAATGATCACAAAGTGAATTTCAAGTATTCCCCTAGTTTTTTTAGGAAAGTAAAATTAGTCTCCCTAGGTGATTTAGGAACTTCTGGAGCATTCAAACATTTGAGTAGTTTCGGGAAGGGCTAACATTAACCTTTCTAAAACTAGTGCACAACCCCAAAAGTGGATTAGAGGATTAAGACTCATTTTGGATCATTATTCAAGTGCTAATAACATCAAGGATATGATCTTGAAATATTCTGGAAAGATCCGAAGGTTTTGGAGCTGATTCAACGAAAGTGAGTTTTCAGGCCTAAACGAGCACGCACCATGAATGAGGACTTGGAATTAGAATTAAGATTATGGTATCCATGTGATAATTTTAAATCCAAACAAGGTTTAAATGTAAATAATTTTTAATTCCATAAATGGTGGAAAAAATGAGACATCATGAAACATCATACACGTCCCTAGGAAACTCATTCTTCTACCGCACAACGAGCGGTCCTGAGAAAGAAGGGGCCATTTGAAATAGTTTCAGTAAATATGGATTTTTTTACCATCACCATTGGATTCATTAATGTTTTTTCAGGAACAATCATATAAAATTTCACCCTGAAATTCATCCGAGAGCCCGAGATATCACCTCCGCAAGTCGGTCCCAATGTAAGAGTACAATACTTAGCCAATTTTTAAATTGGACATGTGTTAGCACTAGGATCCTAGTGGGATTTCATGTCCCTTTCATCCCTTTATAAAAGTAAAATAATTAATATAAATATTCTCCCAGCCCTTTTTATCACTTAGATCACCAACGCGACCCTCCACATTGCCAGTTCATCCCCCAGGAGCTAGTTGAAGCCTTTCCTCTCACTGCACGGATGATCGCCAAGTGTCACAACCTCGAGCGATGTGAAAATTGATGTCCCTTTCATCCTTTTAGAAAAGGGACATAATGGATTAAAAAAATTGTCCCAGCCCTAGATATTCTTTTGATTCCTCATATGCCTAAAATTAGCTCCTAAGTGCTTCTCCCAAGCTCCCTCGCTCAAATGCTCAACCAATAAAATTTCACCAAGTGTCGCAACCAGGTGTGATGGGGAATTTTGTGTCCCTTTTATATCTTTAGAAAAGGTACATAAGGGACATAATAATTTTCCCATTCCTCATGATTTCTCATTTGGGTTGAATTAAATAGCAAACTTAGTCATTTTTCATGCCTGTTTCATCCCCGCACATCTCCACACCCTACCTGAACACTGGAAAAATTTTCTCAGACATCCAAAATACCATTTCTACTCTCAACCAGATCCTCCAAGTCCTTATCACATTAAAAATTCAAATATTCATAATAAAAGCATGAAAATTTGTGAAAAGAACGAGTCAAAATGGTGAAGAAACAATTTTTTTCGAAAAAAAACCCAAAGTCACCAAATGAAGATTCATTCATATCTTTCAAACCGTTCAATAGATTTAGATTAATTTTTTTAAAAACCTCCTCAATTTTTAAGGCCATCATGATGCAATATATGGAGGGTCAAATGATGCTCCAGATTCTTTTCTATAACAAAAACTTATTTTGGTGCCCTAGCTCTCATTCATTGGATTTTTCACCAATCTGATGGTCAGATCGAGCTAAAAACTTTCACACATACTCTAAATGAAAAACCTATCACAATAGATTTAATTTCATCAAGATCAGAGGAAAAAACCAAACCTATAAATTTTGAGCTCCATTAATGTTCGCCATGACAGCTCCATGCCCAAAGCCATTTCCAGGTGAAAATTTTAAATTTTATTTCCAAGCATTCTAGAGGACAAAATCAAGTAAAATTTAGGGTACAAGATTGTGATGATAAGAAAAGTCAAAAAATATGTCCCATCACAAACCAAGCACTAGAGACACACTTTCAAAAAATATTAAGCTTTCCTGCGTAGGCTTTCTACTTTTGGAAAGTCTTCATCAAAAGTAGTAGTGGCAAAGACAATGTGTATCCAAGACAACCTGGAGGTCACACTAAGTATGCAGAGCTGAAAATAGTAAAAATGACCACATACTAAAAATAGTAAGTGGTCCCATAAACACCTGCTATAAATTGTAAGTTGTCCTTTAGGGTAGATTTCACAAAGGGAACATGCCGGGAGTTGGAAATTCAAGTTAGCATCATCATCTGCAGTCTGAAAAGGTGGATTTTGACACTTACTAAAAATAGTAAGTACCCATTTTGGAACTTGTTATTAATAGTAAGTCACACTCAAAGGGAATTTTCGGCATATAATGGGACATAGAGGAATGATCGCTCAAGTCATAACATTTTCATAAGGATCATCTTTGGCATCTCTTACAGGTTATTCAAAATCCATCTCAGGGAACTCGATAGTGTCTTTCAACTCTCACTTCGTGGCTCGCGTTGCAGGAGTATTATGTGTGAGGTGAAGGTTGCGATCATTGGAGAACATTTCATTCAACTTAGCAAGGGTAGTTTATAGTTCTTATCTTTTCTGAGGTGATTTTTATGATTCAGTGTTCATGGTCATCAGTGAAGTAATTTAATAAGTGTTTTTGAACACTTAACTCAATGTGTCCTTGAACTATCCAAAGGATCTTGTTGAGCTGCAAATAGTTTAGGGATTTAGAGATCATCACATTAAGACATTCCATTGATCCATTTGGAAGGAACTGTGAACTTCATTAGAGGTGTATCTTTTGTCATTAATGTCATTCTTTACCCTCGTTCTTCCTTCTCTCTCTCCTCTCCTCCTCCCCCCAACTTTCTCTCTGTTAAAAATGTTCTAATTCTTCGTTAGGGTTCACACTTTTTCATATGCCTTTAAACTATTCACAAAAACAACTTTAGAAGCATAATGTAAATTAATTCACCTTGATTATATGAAAGGGACTTAATATTTTCTAAGGAATATCAAGATTCTAAAGTTATAAAAATCCATAAGAAGAGTCACCAGGAAGATGAAGAGTTGTTCCTATTCTATAAATTGTAATAAGCTCCTCATTTTTACTTCTTCTTAGCTGGTTGTAAACTTGTAATCTCATGAGAGATTAATTCTTGTGAAGGAACAAAGAGATAGCTGAAATTATTCTATTTTCCCACTCTTGCATTCATCTATTCTTGTTATGTATAATTTCTACTTGAGCATCAATATAATAAGAAGGATTTTATAGACTTTTTTGACTAAGGGATTTATTGGTTCATTGTGCTCATAAGTCCTAATTGGTTTTTTTTTCATTTGCAGGGTTGTTTATTCTTAAATTTAATGTGTGTTGGAAATTTATGATTAGTGGGTGTGGGAATCTGATTTTTTACCCACAGCATTAATACCCTCTTTTCTTTTTCTCACTCCCTTCCCCTTCTCTCGCAAAGTACTCTCTAGTAAGAAACTTATACCTTTATTGTAGGGTCAATGGAGTTTCCTTGTTGGATCCCTAATCGAAAGACCACCACAGAAATCACTTTTCACGTGCACATAAAAATGGAAGTTGCACCATTGAAATAGAGAGACTTAGATTCCCAGAGCATTTGCAAGAAACCCATAAATTTGTCCACCCAAAAGAAATTCTTGCCAACTTTCTTTGGTGCCTGAAATGGGGTAGATTTAGCAGCATCTACACCCAAATACAACCTGAAAAATTCAAAAAAAATCAAAAAATCAAAAAATAAAATTTTTGGAATTTGATAAATCACCTGAGCCTTATGTCTACAAATCATGGCTATTTTGGGTAACCCTATTGTTGTAAGGCCCAAGCTACTATTTCATATCCAAGAGGACATTTCATCAAATTTATAAGAAACTATTTGGCACAATCGACAAAGCTTCACTCAATACTTCATCGCCACTAAAGTATTGGACCTCAAAGAAGAACATGTTGCTGAACTAGAAAGACAAAGACAATTTTAGGCTCTATAGAGAAGAGTGTATATTTCCAAGTTAGCGGATCGAAGGTACACTTGGCAATAAAGACAAAGATTAAAACCAGTCCCATTTTTTAAGAACTCTAAAGAAGACAAGAGCTACTTAGAAATCCAAGGTCTCCACTTTGTCAAGAAAACATTCCCAGTGGAAGTCCAAAAGTCATTAACCCATTGGACGTTGGATTCCCATAAATCAATGAGAATATTGAAGATTTCACTGACATAGAGACTAAAGAATTAGAAGAATCTATATAAAGAGAAGCAATAGTTGAAGCAGAGATAAGAGCTCAAATTGAATAAATCGAGAGAGCTCAAGTCAAAGGCGACACATGAGCAGTGTTAAAGCTGCAACCTTAGAAAGGTTGGAGAATAGGATCAGAAACAGAATAAAAATTTGTGATTGTGAGTAACGCAGACAAAATGTACCATGGGGTGAAAAACTGGCCCACTTTCTCTTCCTCAACCACTACACGAGCTACGAAAAGGCTTGTTGTCGTGTAAATGTGCAATAGGGAAATTGATCATTTCTTAGCATGACAATTATACCCCTATGCCAAAATTTTCATGTCTTATCATTCCCAAGCACACCAAGTCAGCCTAGTTAGTCCAATGACCTCCCAATTGGTGTTATCTCATCTACCTAGGTGATTTCAGAAATTCCATTCATTCCCCCTAGGTGATTTTAGAAGTTCATTAAAAGTTACAAGCTTTAAGTAATTGTGGGAAGGGTTATCATTGGCCTTCCTAGGACTAGAGCAACCCCATGGAGTGAATCAGAAAATACAAAATAGATGTAGATGAAATTAAAATGCCTTGGGACATTGTGGAAATGATTCAGGAAGATTTTGGAAGTACTTGGAGAAGTTGGGGTAGTTTCACCAAAATTAGGGTTCATATGCCTAGACATTGCACAGGCCAAAACAGTTGTTGAACTTCCAAAGGTGATTCCAAGAACTCAAGATAGAGTTAGGAGAAAAACAAAACATCTTTGGAAAGGTAATTCCAATCCCTACAAGATGAAGAAATTATTTTTTTCACAACACTTTGACGCATTGGGTCTACAAGAATATTTTCTCATCCATAGGTGGGGTACCAAATAAAAACTCCATTTTTTAGGAATCAAATGGAATATTCAAGACCTAAAACACCCAAAATTAGATTCAAAATCTCATTTAAAGTCAGTATCATATAAAATTTCATCAAAAAATTCCATTGGGAGCTCAAGTTATTGTCATTTCAAGTTGTCCTCTTGGAGTGAGTTTAGGAGTTAGTCAAATTTTAGGAGGACACGTGTCAGCTCCAGGAGCCTGGTGGGATTTTGTTTCCCTCACATCCCTCAAGTTTATGGACATCAACCATGGAAAAATTCTCCCAGTCCCCATATTCCCTCAGGATCCTCATGTGACCTCCAAGATTTCTAGTTCAGCCCACAGGTGCTTGCAGGAGCTCAAAGCCTCAACCGTTTGATCGCTACCACATGTCATCACTAGGAGAACCATGGAATTTGATATCCCTTATGTCCCTCATAGGCATAAAACATGTAAAAATGTGCCCAGCCCCTAAGGAGGACTTTTGGTCACCCATATGACCAACTTCCATCCCCTCAGTGCTTTAAAGCTAAATTTTTAGCCTTCATTCCCTGACGTCAAATCCCTGCCACATGTCGTCACCTTGCTCACCATGGAATTTGATGTCCCCCATGTCCTTTTGAGGTGGGGGGTGTCAAGGACATGAAAATGTGCCTCATCCCTTCTCGACTTTAATTTTCAAATTTTAAAAATTCTTCCTGCTTCTAACTTCTAACATCTAACTTGTTCATGCACAACTTTCTCTGTAAATTTCTCTGCAACTTCTCACCACCACTCCACCATTACTAAATCTCCAACCAAATTCACCATAGAAAACCCATATTTTCAACACCTATTTTTTTGTAATCTAATATCCACGGTGCACTTACTAAAAATAACATGCATTCCTACATAGGGTTTTGTTACTTTAGGTAAGCCACCATTTGAAGAGGATATGAAAAAGGCAGTGAACATAGAGGGAGTATCACAGACAAAGTCATCAAATAGGTCATTTAGGCTAGTAATTGACACTTATTAAAAATAGTAAGTGGTTCCACAAGCCCCTATATAAATAACTAGTTGGCCCAAAAGGCAAGAGGAACACTGTAAGAAGAAATAATTCAACCTACCATAGCTTTTTGTGGTTGGGAAAAGCTAACTATGAAACTTACGAAAAATAGTAAGTTGCCCCATGTGTACTTACTAAAAATAGTGGGTTGTTCTCAAAGGGAATGTTCGGCATAACAGGACATTCAAGGATAATGATTCAGGTCAATATCACCATTTGGGGTCTAGAAAGGAAAACTTCGACACTTACTAAAGATAGTAAGTTGTCCCTTCCAAATATATTAAGTGTTAAGGAAACATGAATTTCTAGTACACATATTGGTCTAGTTTCTCAGGTATAATCAATCATGAAGAGATGGTGGTTTTTCGTGGTTTAGAATGATCATTTAATACTAAAAATCAAGGCATCACAAGGAACATCATGTGAATTCATATTCATCACTTAAGGAGCTGGGTGATTCAAAGAGAGTTGATCAGAACTATTTCAATGAGTCACGGAGTTCATCAACCAAGTTTCAAGGAGGTTCATGGTGGGAATTGTATGTGTTCATCTCGAGCTTTCAGTAGTAAACATCATAACAATGTTTCTAAACACTCATTCTATGGTCTGGGATGTCCATGCATCATAAAGTTTGTGGCCATCACTAGATTGGGAAAATGATTCAAATTTATTCAAGGGAGCAATCTTCATCAGTGTAGAAGATCACTCGTGCCAAAAATCTTCACTCAAATTTTGTGGTTGCATCAAGGCATTCAAAGCATTTTATCATGAGGAGTGTTTTCCCCTACACCCCTTCCCTCTTCCTCTCTTTCCTTCTCTTCTTTCTCTCTCCATTATAATTCTTCATTATGCATCATCATTGTATTTCATCCATTCACTTAAGTGACCTATTTTAAAATTATAAAAAGTATTTTCTCAAAATTGTAAGAGAAATAGTTAATTCATGGAAAATGAAAGGTCATGAGTGGAATATGGAAACAAAGAGTCATGTGAGGGAGGTGAAAGGATAATTCAGGTTACTATAAATTGGGATGGTCTCTCCATTCTAAAGGATTCAGATTCTAGATTTTGGAAGAACTCTTACTATGTAGCATTATGATAGCTTGGTTTAAGCTTTGTATTCATCACTACACATGGAATAAAAGCTACACTTAATATATTTCCCTTTCTTTTTTTCCTCTATTTCTCTCTTTCATGCACTTTGCAAGCATAGTTGATCCTCTATGGAATTGGAGAGGAACTTGGTGTCCTCGATAGATGAATTTAAAAACTTGGTGCCTTAATTCATTGCTCCCACTAGATTAATTGTGATTTCCTCTATATTTAAGGTTTAACTACTCCAATTATTGGGTGTGATCTCTACAATATACTCATGGTAGTAATATTCCTTTCATAATTTCCCCCTCTTTACCTTTATCATTGTAATTTCCTCCCTTTTACCCTCATACAATAACTTTGTCACAAGTTCAATGAAGTGTTCTTGTGTGATCCCCAGTCAATTTGGCCACGCATAACATTTAGATAGGATTAGGATTAGTTTAATTTCAATTATGGGAGTTGTATCATTCAATGCAGAGGGGCGTAGCCCCATGAACATTGGTAGATAACCACCAATTTGTCCCTGAAAAATTTTCTTGCCAACAAGGCTCAAGGAAAAACTTCCCAAAATTTAGAGGAGATGGTTCACAATTCCCCAAAGATCATGTAGTAGCATTCATCACTCTTTTCGGTGTATTCATAGTAGAACATGAGGATGTGTCTGTTCGAATCTTTGTGGAATATCTTTAGGAGAAAGTTGCTGAATGGTTTACATGTTGCCTCCAAGATCTATCAATTGCTAGGAAGACATAAGAAGCATATTCGAGCACAGATTTAAGACCATAGAAAACTACCAAGATCTTTTGGTCCAGTTAGTACAAATGAAGAAAGATGATTCTGAGTCAATGAGAGATTTTATTTCCAAATATAACTAAATAATTAAGAGAATTCTTGAAGATTTCGTGCCTCCTGACAATAATTTGAAAATATTCTTCATCAGTGTTCTACCACCGGAAGTGGTTTTTTTCCTTATAATGTCCTTTCCCAGAGATCTCAAAGAAGCACAAGATTACGCAATAGAGACCAAAGATGATTTGATCTTGTTTAGAAAATTGAAAGGTCCCAATGGAAAAATAATTGGTGAAAGTTCGAACTAAGTCACAATGGACCCAATGTTCCAGAAAATGGCAAATGACTTGGTTTCCATGAAGAAACAACTTTCTCATATCACCATGTGGGATGCCCCAAGAAATTCTAATCCTCAAAACTAGATAAGAATCACCTCTCCTCACCGTATTCTTGCTCTTGAAGCACCATCGGTCAATGCTATGTGTGACATTGATAAACTAGAATAAGAAGAAGAAGGTGACAATGGATATTGTCTTGAGGTCGAATAAGTTAATTGTGAGACTAAAAATGGCTATGTTGAGTATGTTAAAGGAGAAAAAGATGAAACTAATGAATAATCTCCAAGATTCTCATGTATGGTGTTCACGCGGGATCAATCAAAGAATGAAACTTCATCTTCAATAATTGTAGCAAAGAAGAAGATAATATTCTCCTGTTAAAATTCCATGAAATAAGATCATTAGCAGAGGGTCACCGTTGCCACTGTCAATGGACTCATCCAAAGAAAAACTAGACCCACTAGGTTATCAAGAATCCCACTGCCACATCAAGTAAGTCTTCTAGTCCTTCCACTAGTTTTAAAGTTTTTAAGTATAATTCTTCTTCAAATGTTACTCCTACAAAATCACCTAAACTAGCACCAAAGTTTGCTTCCCCATCCCCTTCTAAACCAATAACCACACTTGTTAAAGAAAATAAAACTCCCAAGGTAACCAAACCTTCACCATGTAAATATTTCATCACCCCTGGAACCTCAAATTCATCTGTCATGATCCCATTTGATTATGTAGAATACACAAGTAAAGCCAGGGTTCTGATCATAGAACTGGAGTAATTACAAACACACCCTGCTTAATTTCATAGGTTTCTCAATGTATTTTGTGGTGGTAATGTTAAAGTGTCAAGATAAAATTATAAATACCTACTCCCAGCACCATCCATGCCACATTCACAAAACATGTTAGCCCTTAGTGACTTCAAAACCAACAAGGTATGACCTTTCTACCTATCCCTCTTATTCAAAGGATTCCAACTCAATAACTACATCATAGATCTTGGAACCTCTGACAATGTGATTCCTATGAAAGTTGTTAATGTCAAAAGACTTACATTAACACGTGAGAATGTATCTTTCTATTCCATGGAATCCAAAGAAGTTCCATTGGTGGGTAGAATAAAGGATGCCTAAGTTGTTTTGACCGACTTCCTAGAGAAGAAAGTACTGCTCACAATTTTCATAGCTTATATTCCAGCTTTATTCAACATGCTCCTAAGTAGAAGCTTCTACAGGGATTTAGGTGGTGAAATCAAAATGGAATAGTCCTCTTCAACCATACCTGTGAAAGGGGAGATAAAGAAGTTGTTGTCGATGTGTAAGATGAAATAGACAGTACAAAAATTAGACGATCCACAGGTGAACATTTTGTTTCAAGGTAGTGAGATAGGAAACTATTTCCTTACTTTGGAGAGAGATGAAAATTTTAACTTCCTTACTGAGAAATTCATGGAGATGGAATCATCATTCGTCAATTAATTTTGACACGAAAGACATCTAATCGGAGGAGTAACATATTCAATAAATGAATATTCATATTGCATAATGGATGATTTTATGCTTTCTGAAGACTCCACTAATGATGAAGAAATACAAAATGGTGAGTTTGAGGTGTTCGTGAGTAACCTATTTTTAGACTTTGATTTTTTAATTAATGACAAGATGGAGATATGTGAAGAAGTAAGGACAATTAAAGAATCAAAATATCTTCCTAATTCAATCATAGATGAACATATGGAGGAATCCAATTTCCTTTTTGAAGTCAAGGACAATATGGATTTTGAGCTCAAAGGAGTACCATTCCCACAAAGGATGGACCTTATCTCCTTGTCAGAAAGGTTTATAAGCTAAATTTTTCCTTACCTACATGGAAGAGAGCCTTGGAGAATTGGGGAACACAAAGCACAAAAGAAGCAAATAGATTTTCTTCAATTGAATCATAGGAAGGTATAGATCATATTTTTGAGTGACAATACATAAACTCTTCTGAAAACAAAGATGAATCTATGATGAAATTAGAAGAGCCATACATGGAAGATATTTTTAAAGTTGTAGAAGAAATTGAGAATCCTCAGCTTAGCCTTCAACTCTTGACTTGAGCCACGGAGATACAAGATAGGTGTGAATCAATGAGGGTTCCTTGTTTTTATACATCAGTGTTTGATGTAGAGATGGAGTATTTAGATAGGTCAGATGATTTCCTCAATGGTGAGCATGAGAGTGAAATCATGTCTTATTCTTCCACAATACAAGAGGAAGTTCATGAATCCAAAAGAATAAAATTCATCAAAACCCTTTGGACATCTTCAATTTTGAGAACAACACTTTCCTCATGGTGGGAGATGATAAGGAAAATATTGAACCGACTCACATGGAAGAGATTTTTCCATGGCAATAGCATTGGGAATATGTTCAAAATCAAATTGATCCCATCACTTTGGAAATTTCTGCAAATATAGAGAGTGAATATGGTAATGAAAAGAGATCAAAAGATTTAAACAAATTGAATAAAGATCAGATTTGGAATGATGATGATATGTTCAAAGAAAGATTTGTGTTATAGAAAAATGTAGAAGGAAATCAACACTCTGGAAAGGAGCTGAAAGAACATAAAGGAAAGGGAATTTCTAGGTAAAAGCATAAGAAACAAAAATCTCATGTAGGATCACTCCTACAAAGTACACAGACAATCAGGAAAGCATTAGGATTTCATAGGCATTTGATGAAAGGAGGCTACTTCCTTGAACCAGTCAACGGATTCTCAAGACATCAACATTCTACGTTATCCCTTTGAGGGTAACCCCTAAAAAGAAAAGCTCTTCAATGAAAGTGAGTTTCCCCCCGCCTTGTACCATACGTGATTTTTAGGTGTGTTTCCCTTCCTATTAAGTGTGTCTTTTCCTTTCCTTGTGTTGTGTGTTTCCTTCATTATTGTTTTGTGTGTGTGTGTGTTCTTTCTTGCTATCTCTCTTTCGCAAGTTGTAAATGACTCCACATGGCCCAATGGATAATGCATTGGTCAATGTATTTTCTACATAGATTCAAGGATTTAACATATCACGTATTTGGTGCACTCAGTCCATAACACATCTTCAAGCTAGAGCCATTTATTGTCCATTATTTTTTTAAAGGTAAAAATACATATGAAGGCAAGACAACGATACCACAGTGTCAAAGCATCTCAAAGTAATACCTTCCCAAGACACCCCCAAGTTAGTCCATCCCCAAGGACAGTCATATCTAGTTAGTCTAATGATCACAAAGAAAATTTCAAGTATTCCCCTATGTGAATTAGAAAAGTAAAAGAAGTCCCCCTAGGTTATTTAGGAACTTTTGGAGCATTCAAGCATTTGAGCAGTTTTAGGAAGGGCTATCATTAGCCTTCATAAGACTAGTGCACCACCCTCGAAGTGGATTATAGGATTAAGACTCATTTTGGAGGAGTATTAATGTTCTTAGAACATCAAGGAAATTATTTTGAAAGATTTTGGAAATATCCAAAGGTTTTTGAACTAATTCAAAGAAATTGAGTTTTCAGGCCTGAACAAGCACGCACCATGAACAAGGACGTGAGCTTCAAATCAATATTCTAGGATCCATATGATGATTTAAAATCCCAACATGGTTTCAATGGAAATAATTTTCAATTCCCTAAATGGTGGAAAAAAAGAGACATCATGAAACAGCATGCATTTCCCTAGACAACTCATTCTTCTGGCACACAATGGACGGTCCTGAGAAATAAGGGGCCATTTGAGAGATTTCCAGTAAAATTTGGATCTTGGGACAGTCACCATTGTATTCATTGAGGTTTTTTTAGGTGGATTAATATAAAATTTCACCCCTTAATTCATATGGGAGCCCGAGATATCACCTCCTCAAGTCGGTCCCAATGTAAGAGTTCAATCCTTAGCCAATTTTGGAAGTGGACACGTGTAGGCACCAAGATCCTGATAGGATTTCATGTCCCTTTCATTCCTTTAGTAAAGGGACATAAGGGACATAAAAATTCACCCAGCCCTTTTTATCCCTCATATCACCAACGCGACCCTCTGTATTGTCAGTTCAACCCCCAGGAGCTAGTGAGAGCATTTCCTCTCACTACACGAATGATCGCCAAGTGTCACAACCTAGCATAATGTGGAAATTGATGTCCCTTTCATACTTTTATATAAGGTACATAAGGGACAAAAAAAATTTATGAGCCCTAGTTATTCCTCATATGCCTGAAACTCAACTCCTAGCTGCTTCTCCTAAGCTCCTTCGCTCAAACCCTCAACCAATCAATTTTTTCCAAGTGTCGCAACCCTGCGTGATGGGGAATTTCATGTCCCTTTAGTTCCTTTAGAAAAGGGACATAAGGGAAACAATAATTTTCCCATCCCTTATGCTTTCTCATTTAGGATGAATAAAACACGAGACTTAGTCATTTTTCATGCTTGTTTCATACCCCCACATCTCCACACCCTGTCGGAACTCTAGAAAAAAAAATTCAGACATAAAAACCACCATTTCTACACTCAATCAGCTCTACCAAGTCCTTCTCACATTTAAAATCCAAATATTTAGAATAAAATCCCAAAACTTTGTGAAAATAATGGATCAAAATGGTGAAGAAATGATTTTTTTTTGAAGAAACCCCCGAAGTCACCAGATAAATATTCATTCATATCTTCTGAATCATTCAACGGATTGAGATAAAAAAATTTGCAGACCTCCTCATTTTCAATTTTTTTCATGATGAAATTTTTGGATGGTCAAATGATGCTCTATATTATTTTCTACAATGAAAACTTATTTTTGTTCCCTAGCTCTCATTCGTTGGATTTTTCACCAATCTGACATTCGGATCGAGCTAAAACCTTACACACATACTCTAAATGAAAAACCTATCACAATAGAACTAATTTCATCATGATCAGAGGAAAAAACTATACCTATAAATTTCGAGCTCCATTAATGGTCACCATGAAAACTCCGTTCCTGAACCCACTGCCATGTGAAAATTTTAAATTTTATTTCCAAGCATTCTGGTAGACAAAATCAAGTAAAATTTGGGGTATAAGATCATGAAGATGAGACGAGTCCAATAATATGTGTCCCATTACAAACCAAGAACCAAAGCCATGCTTTCCAAAAATGGTAAGCTTTCCTACATAGGCTTGCTACTTTTGGAAAGTCTTCATCAGAAGTAGTAGTGGTGAAGACAATATGCATCAAAGAAAACCTGGAAGTCAGACTAGGTTTGCAAAGCTGAAAATAGTAAAAATGACCACATACTAAAAATAGTAAGCAGTCCTATAAACACATTCTATAGATGTTAAGTTGTCCTTGAGGGAATATTTCACAAAGGGAACATATCGGGAGTTATACATTCAAGTTAACATCATCATCTAGAGTCCAGAGAGGTGGATTCTGACACTTACTAAAAATAGTGAGTCCCCATTTTGGCACTCACTATTAATAGTATGTCACACTCAAATGGCATTTTGGCACAATGGGACATAGAGGAATGATCACTTAGGTCATAAGATTGTCACAAGGAGCATCTTTGACATCTCTCGTAGGGAATTCGAGATCCATCTCAGGGAACTTGACATTTTCTTTCGACACTCAGTTCATGGCTCAAGTTACAGGAGTACCATGTGTGAGGTGATGGTTGTGATCATCAGAAAACATTTCATTCAACTTGGCAGGGAAAGTTTTTAGTTCCTATCTTTTCTGAGGGTATTTTTATGAGTCAGTGTTCATGGTCATCAGTGAAGTCATTTAACAAGTGTTTTTGAACACTTAAGTTGTCCTTGAACCATCTAACAGAGCTTCTTGGGCTGCAAACAGTTCAGGGATTCAGATATCGTCACATTGAGACATTTCATCGAGCCATTTGGAAGGATATGTGAACTTCATCAGAGGTGGATCTTTCATCATCAATGTCATTATTCCCCCTCCTTCCTTCTCCCTCTCCTCTCTTCCTCCCCCTAACTTTCTCTCTCTTCAAAAGGTTATAATTCTTCGTTGGGGTTTCCACTATTTGATATGTCTTTAAGTTATTTGAAAAAACAACTTTAGAAGTATAATGTGAATTAAGTCACCCTGATTATATAAAGGGGACTTAATATTTTATTAAGGATATCAAGAATCTAAAGTTATAAAAAATCATAAGAAGAGTCATTGGGAAGATGAAGAGTTGTTCCTCTTATATAAATTGTAATAATCTCCTCATTTTTGCTTCTTCTTAGCTGGTTGTCAACTTGTAATCTCATGAGAGAGTAATTTTTGTGAAGGAACAAAGAGATAGCTTAAATTATTCTATTTTCCCACTCATGCATTCCTCTATTCTTTCTATGTACAATTTTTATTCGAACATCAATACAATAATAAAGAGTTTATAGCCTATTTTGACTGAGGGATTTATTGATTCTTTGTGCTCATAAGTACTAATTGGTCTTGTTGTCGTTTGCAGGGTTTTTTCTTCTTAAATTTAATGTTTGTTGGAAATTTCCTATTAATGGGTGTGGGACTCTAATTTTCTACCCATGGAATTAATCCCCTCCTTTCAATTTCTCACTCCCTTCCCCTTCTCTCGTAAAGTACTCTCTAGCAAAAAAATTCTAGCTTTGTCACAGGGTCAGTGGAGTGCACTTGTTAGATTCCCGATCGAAATAACACCATAGAAATCACTTTTCATGCACATATAAACATGGAAGTTGCACCATTTAAGTAGATGAACTTAGATTCCCATAGATTTGGTAAGAAACCCAAAAATTTATCCACCCAAAAACATTTCTCGCCAACACACCTGAAATCTGTAATAAGAAAGAAGTTCCTTCAAAACCCCCAAACTACATCAAATCCTAAAAAAGAAAGATAAAAAATGAGATGTCATACTATCAACAAAGTGAACTTATAACTAAGTGTTGTACTACATTACAGATCCCACGTAGTTCTATGTGTGTGTTAAGAAAGTGTGCCCTATGTGGCTCTTATGTGTATCGTACTTTATAGTTAGCAATAGCTAAATGTAGAAAATGTAGATAGATGTCCCCTCCTATGAAGTGTATGCATAATAATGCAATCCCTTTCCCTTGTGTGGATGCTAGATGAATGTTTCAATGCTCTTGTAAATGGATTTGGATATAACCTTAGGTGGAGATAGTAAATACTTAGTGTTTAGTCCTTTATTATTGCCACATATGTTTATATTTATATGATTCCTTTGCTCCAATTTCATAATTAACCACTAAAAGGATGACTAGTAAAAAAAACGATGGCCAAAAAATTAGAAAATACCCAAAAGATACGATAAAATTACAAAGAGGTCAGGGGCATCTAGAGGGAATGGGGGAGTCTAGGCGTTGGTGTCCTGACTAGGTGCCGATGTCCAGAGTCAGAAATGCCGAAGTAGGAAAAGATAGATTGGGCAAGAAGGTGTGTGATACCAAAAAGGAAAATAGAAAGAAAAAAGGAGGCCCATGACGGTGGTCAATTAGTACTTTTCTTTCTTAGGAATCATATGAATAGTAGTATGTGGTCAGGGCTATAAATATACCCAAAGTGTATGATTTAGTGTCTAAACATGTTAATAATTGAACGGATGATGGATTGAGTAAGTTGTATCAACACTTAGGACACAGATTTTCTATAAAATTTCAAGCTTGATGTCTGAAGAAATTTTGAAAATTAAAAATGGCACTAAAGAAGACACCCATTGTATCACCTCAAGGAAATGGCAAAGGAAAAGAGAGGAAGCCTAAAGTGGAGGATGCATCAGAGGAGTGGTTTTCATAAATGTAATACCCATGAGAGGTGATTGTAGGGAATCCATGGGAGTCACACTTGATTAAGTGCAATATTATCGACAAAAATCATAAATCGGAGATGTACAAGGCAAAAATAAACAGGGACGTAATGAATAAAATAAACCAAAGGATGGAGATTGTACAGTTGATCTATGATGACATAGTGTACAAGGATTTGGAGAGTGTTGGAGATCTCTAGTTATATGAATTTCCATTTTTTGGTAAACCTGAGCGTTTGTATCAATGTTTGAGGTCGCGCGTCTATGAGGACTACTTTTAATTCTCAAGGAGGAGAATGTGCATTACCGCGTAGCTGATTAGAAAAGTTATAGGTTTGTGTAGCTTGAGCTTTGAGATAGAGCCATATTTTGAGGATGAAACAGGGGTAGAGGCCATTGCTATTACATTTAACTACCAAAAGAGTTCATTGTGCAATGGATGTTACAGGTATAAGAAATTTGGGGACAAGAGTCATCATGCATCTTATCAATTGTAAGATGGGTGCATCAGAGAGGTGGACCCAAGTTCACAAAAAGTGGTTGCACATATCTCATAAGATGGAATAAAAGACAATGTACAACATTGTAAGATTTATTGTTGAGGGTATAATAGAATAAGCCCGCACCTAAGTAGTTAAAGGTGAGAAGATAACTTGGGGTTTCGTATTGATTTTTATTCTCTTTTGGGAGATAAGGGTACCAGACAGGCCCAATGAAAGATCTGGAAATAACCTATAGAGAATAAGTCCCCCGTGTATAGGTTTGTATAATATATATGCAATGGAGGCATCAATAACACATATAAGCTCTGGGTGGACAAGTGGTACAGGATAATGCATGAAGCATTCAAGGATGAGTGGCACATACCTAGAGATCTACTGATGATTCTGGAAGGTAAGGCCAAGTTTGCAGTGCATCGCCACTTTTATTTGGGAATGTTCTACATGAACACTAGATATAAGGGCCCAGGGTGAAAACCACATTTCGCTTTCACTACCAAATATTTCCAAGCATCTATTAATAGGATCAACAATGTGTGAAATCTAAAGTTTGATGCATATAAGGTGGATGTTGAATGCCTGTTTACCAAACTTCTCGTTATTAATGATGGTTAATGCACTAGCTACTGAAGAAACTAGAAAAATCATAAATGTTGGAGGTTTTATGTTACCTCAGATACAATATGATACAGGCACAAGATGATGATGGATTCCACTGCTGTATAACTTTAAATGAAACTTAGCAGATAAGACTGAAAATGATATTAATTAGATAGATTCATGTGGGGGCTTCCTAGGACAATGTTGAGCTCAAACAAAAATTTGGACTTAATTTCATGGTTGTCAAACCCCTGTTGTTTTAAAAGAATGAAATAAAGAAATATATTGTAGATAACATGCAGAAACATTAACATCACTGAATTTGGAAAATGATTAAAACTAATTTTAAGATGATTCAATTGAAATAACTATAAAATAAGGGTTTCCTATTTTGGGTTGATGACAACGCAGACTGTGTGCAGGGAGGTCGATGATGACCTAGGAGGATCGATTTGAACCTGTAGATAAAATATGCATACCCACATATCTGAATACAACCTGGAAGGTGATAAAGGTTTGTAAGTGTTGTAAGAGGATTTTTAGAAGAGAACTAGAGACAAAGAAGTAGGAAGAGGGTAGGAAATGACACTTTGGATAGATTAGTGTATGAACATAGCCCTAGACAATAGCAAATAGGAGGTATTGGCAGTGGTTGTATCAGAGAAGTACAAAGCCAAGGATAAAAGGATTGATATGGCAGCTTGAAATCAAAGGAACTGTAGGAGAAGGCTACTTAGGTTTCCCTGGATGTTGCATAAACTGATCTATACCTACAAAAGGTTAGGAATAAATAATATGCAGTAGTATGATAGATATACCAGAATTCAAGTAACAATGATGAGAAATCTCATGAACGATGATCATGAGTGATGCAAGCATGCCAAAGGGATATTCAGAATATCTGTATATGTCTCAAGAAATCTCAGGAGTGAATAAGGATGCTTAGGTCATAAGAAGGCTCGTATTTTCATGCATCACCCCCTAAATTGGAAAGAAAACACTTACATTTATAGGGGTGACTATGACTGGGCTAGGTCACCACCGATTGTGGGGAAAGTTTCCCCAATGGGAGGATATTTCTACTTTTTGCGTGATTTTAAATTTTTTAAGAGTAGTCGGGATGTTTTAAATCATATAGGTGGGAAGATGGTGACATATGGGTAGTTAGTGCATAAAAATAGGTAGGAGAAAAGCAAGGGGATGGATTTAGGATTAAATCATCCTAAATATATGGTAGATTAGGCAAAGATAATGGGTATTAATTAATTAACAGGAATTAATTAATTAATTAATAAGAATAAATATTAATATGGATGGGATAATTGGGCATGTAAGATATTTGAATAATTAATTAATGTGGCTTAATTAATGGGAATTGGATGGGTATTTAATTAAATAAAGGGGATGAAATAAATAAATATGTAAAGGGGATGGATTAAATAAATGAGTGTGTATGGATTAGAAAGCCATGAGACAAAGGTGATGAGAGTTGTTGGAAAATCCCTTGGATTGATAGATGAATTCCCCCTCAGATACGGGGGATTGATGACATCAAGGGAAATGGATGATGCATTTGAAAAAGTTAGATGATGAAGGATGGGTGGGATAAAAAATGGTAAAATGATTACCTAGGCAAGATATGCCCTAAGAAAAAAAGGATCACAATATCTAGAAAAAATATGGAGGTGACTCCAATATCACATTGGTACAGGATAATTGTGGTCTTAACGGGGATACGGGCTATAATGTTCATATGAACTAGTGAGTGGGTGAAGATCAATGCAGTATGGATGCAATCCAAGATGACCAACAGGTCATAGGAAAGTCATCAAAATATGTGAAACTATATATGAAAAAGGTATGTGAAATCCTTCATACATGAAGAATCAAACGAATAGGTATGTCCACAAAAGATGAGGATGAAAAGGTATGGTGCCCAAAAGGACACAAAAAAAGGGCCAAGATAGTAAAATGAAAAAGTGAATGATGAAACAATATGCCCCAAAAGGGGAAAGTATGGTTGTGAAGGAAAACAAGGAAATAAAATATGCCCCAAGCAGGGAGACTATGACCACAAAGGTGGACTTAGAATGAGAATATGGTGCCTCAAAGAAGGGGGCCACAAGGATGGACTTGATATGAAAAATGTAATGCTCAAAGGGGAAAAGGAATATGGCCTCAAAGGATGACTTCATGCGCAGATTAAATAGGATTTTGAATTAAAAATTTCCCAAAAGAGGAGTGATTATGACCACAAAAGGTGGACTTAGGGGGTATGATTGGATTAAAATGCCCAGAAGAAAAAATATATGGCCACAAATGTGGACTTAGAAAGTATGATGCCCGAAAGAGGAATGGTTTGAAACCTGGATCAAAATTCTTAGAGGGAAAATGATTATGGCTGCAAATGTGGACTTAAAGGTAAAAATAGTTGATGCCCTAGGAAAAGAAGCAGGGAAGGGGGGAAATTCCCAAAAATAATTATTGCCAAGGGGAGTCAATGGCGACTATGTCTAATCGAAAATGACACAAAGTAGTCGATGACGACCTAAATTTTGTGGCTTTATAAGCACGAGGGTTGGCCAGTGATGCTCATTTACACACGTGAAGTTGACAAGAGAGATCAGAGTGATTAAAGGGAGAGCTGAGAGATAGAGGCCGCTAGAGCTGCAAAGAAGCGCTAGAGGGTGTGGAGGATGGTGAGTAACAAAACCCATTGTAGTTTTTAATTAAATTTAATGTTTTATTTATTTCTTGCATTTTTTTGCAAAAAGTGGATGATGCCAGGGGTGGTTGGTGATGACCCAGCCCTAAGGAATGTTGATTAACCCCAAAACGTGTCAACCTGACCTGGGTCGGCATCGACTAGGGTTAGATTGGATAAGTTAAGGTTTGATTTAATTTTGGATGAAATTTAATGTATTTTGGAGGGATTTTGGATCAAGGATCTAATGGATGTATGTTTTATTTGTGCTTGCAGGCTAGAGAGACCATGTACTTGTGAGATCGAGTTCTTGCTCTATACGAGTAGATTAGAGGAGATGTGAAAGATGTTGAGTGGGATCACTTGGCAGCAATGGGGTTGAGTGGATTCAAATATTAGCAGAGGATCCCATGGGATGTGGGGCTTATGATTTCTCTGGTGCAATAATGAGATAGGGAGATAAGGACATTTTGGTTCAAGATAGGGGAGATGACCATCACCTTGGAGGATGTGTATCATATCCTCCAGTTACCAATATAGGGGGCATAAATAGTTCCCATTACAAGTGAGGAGAGATTAGTAGTGTTGACATGGCTATTTGGAGCCGAAGCACCCCACATTCAATTTTCTTTAGGGGATTTTGTATATGAGTTGAGATATGAGGTTTGGGTACTGTGTAGTCATTTAATCTACATGGTGATGATGGTTGTGTCATGCTATGCTTTTCCAAACTCTGGTGGGGCTCAATTTCCATGGACATTAGTCGATGTAGTAACAGACATTGTGGACCACCAGATAGTGTTTTCATTTGGGACTAATTTTTTGGCTCATTCTTACCATGATATTTCCATGTACAGAGTTGGGTGGAGGTTAGGATTTGATGTGGGTTTCTTATTGCACTTTTTGGCATATGAGCATGTAGTAGTGATTCGGTCACCAGGGCTTCCATGGCTTACAGGAGACCACATTCAGTTAGAGGTAGGATTTTTGAGATGGAGGGCTGACCAGGCCTTTAAATGGCGACAGGAGTGAGAGGAGGTTGGACTTAGTACGTGGATCAGGCTTGTGGAGTTGGATGTTGAAGTAGATTAGGTGGTGGCGGTATTGGGATTTCCCCGCATGTCTTGGTGTAGATGTGGAGTTAGTGGGGATGAGGAGGACGAGGTGGGTGCAGGGGAGACAGTCACAGATGATTGAGGTCGTTTAGTTCAATCAAGTGCGATGATATTTTGGGGTCATCGAGACTATATTAGATGGTCTGATCTTTTATAAGAGGGAGGATTTGGATAGGGAGCTACCAAGTCCCATCATAGTTGATCCATTGGAGGAGGAGGTGGCACCATGGGATGAGGATGGTGATGTTGGAGTCAGGGTTGAGTTTGGTGAATGGATTGCTGCTATTTGGGAAGATAGGATGGCTATGGAGAGAGGAGATGAGGATGAGGATGAGATTGAGGAGATGGAGTTTGAGGTAGAGGAAGCTCCTGGAGGAGGAAGAGATGGTGGAGAAGGAGAGCCTATAGAGGTGGCATGCTTACGTGTTGAGTTAGATCAGATGAGGGTGGAGAGAGACACAACTCTGCAGTAGTTGGATGTGGTCACTTAGGAGAGGGACTGAGTTATTCAGGAGAGACACCACTACCAGTGACAAAGGGAGGCCTACATGGCTCACTTTGGTGATTTGACTACTATTTTGGTGATGGAGTTGGTTAGTGGTGTGTAGGAAGTTCCATAGGGGTCGGGATAGGTAGAACCTCCCAACATGATTTCTAGGGATGGATAAATTATGCTAGATGCAAAGGATAAATATTATAAGGTGGTATTTTTTGAGAAGATTTCAAAGACATTGTGCTACTTGGAGTACCTACATAGCACAATGGTAGGAGGAGCAGGGTTTTTTATGAGCAAGGCAAGTGTGACACATCTATAGAAAGTAGAGGGAGGCCACGAGGGTGGTGGAGATGTGTAGGGATTAGGTGTTGTACCTTCCCTAGAGGGAGAGGATTTGAGAGCCTTAGATATACACTTCACATATTTTTATAGCATCTTTGCTTTGAGAGAGCCCTCTTAGAGGGCAGTGATGTATTGATACACATTTTGATTTATATATGATATATCGTTTTTCCTTGGATTATTGTGTATTCATTATGTGACATGATGAATTTAATTTGATGTGATGATGATTTTAGATTACATATCGTGATGATGGATTTTTGGATTAGATGTGATGGTGATTTTAGATTATATGTTTGTTTTATATTTAATGATGATGATGAAATAAACGTATGATTAGATGGTTAATTTGGATGTGCACGTGTATGAATAGAATGATGATATAAATGTGTGATGTGTTAATGAGGATTATGACCATATGTTTTTTGTTTGAATTTGATCATGATGATTAGAATGTATATGGATAAGATGTGATGAAAAAAATTGAGAATGGATGTGGCTAATGATGGATACAAGTAAGAGTAAATGTGTTGTATGATAGATAGATAGTATATAGGTGATTACAATAAAGAAATATGTGCTGAAATGAAAATGTGTTAAGATTAGGATTAAATGCAACGCAACGGTGGTGACCTACAAGTGAGAAAAACAATGCATTATATCAAGGAACGTACAAGGAAAATATGCCTCCAACTACATTAGAGGTAAACAAAAAAGGGGATTTAAGTAACGCAAGGCACATGTGACCAAAATCACTGCTAGCATATAACCAATGATAGTTAGTCATATCAAAGATTATGAGGATCATGAATGAAATGAACTCATAAACCTAATGTTGACATGACAAAGGAATTTGAGATGTGCTTGTACAAGGGAAGAGGGTTCTCCAAAAGTGGTGTTCCCTAAAACTATGCTCCAAGCTCTGGGAAGGGGAAAGAGCAAACTGATCAATGTGGGAAGTCTACTAGAAGAAATTTGATCAATGCAGGAAGCTTTCTTAGGATGCTAATAAAATGGAAGGTTGATCAATGCGGGAAGCCTTCAAATTCCATAAGGAGTAGCCATCCTTTGAGGGTATGGTCTACTTTATACAATATATAGATGGCAAGAATAATATGATAGTCGTCCTTTGAGGGATCAGTCTATTTCTTTTGATTTTCTTTTGACTTTGATTTTGATTTACACTTTTTTTACATGAATACATGTATTTTAAGGGATCATTTTTTCTTTGATCTTTTTTATAAGACCATCCATGCTGATTTTTTTTAATTTCACATGGGGGAGAATTGGGACTAGCTAAGTAAACCACTTAGGAGGGGATAAATAATGTACAAGAGACACCCTAGATCCTTTGCATGGTTCCAATAGGTGAATAAGAGGGTGATGGATGTGATGATCATAGAGTTATCACCAAAGGGGAGAACCTATCCATAAGAAATATGCTATGGGAAGATTCGTGGTGCCCATATTTAAGGTCACATCTAGGAAGTGACGGAAGACCACATAATTCCAAATCATCACAACAAGAGATGGAAGAGGCTAAGATGGAGGAATGATCTAAGGATATGAATAAGGGAACATTGGTAAATGTTCTAACAATAGAATGGTCACAAGTGAAGTGTGTTAAGAGGTTCCACTTCTGGTTTACCATCAAGGGAAGTCAAATGAGAGGCTCCCAACCGATACTTATGTGTGATAAGATATGGTCCAATCTAGCTAGGGAAAAACTTCCCACGTTGGTTCCTTTCTAGAGTAGTGGCATTCTGATTCAGTTATGAGGCTTCCTATGTTAACATTACATCATAAATATGGGACAAGATGAACAAGAGAAAATAAGAGCAAGCACTGCTAATTAAGGAATCAAATGGTATGTGTTTAAGGTGAATAAATGGTCCCCCTAGAGAGATATAACATAAACTAGGACTAGATGAGATGAGTTACATGAAGATCATGAAATAAGCACCACCATGGTAGATTTTAGACAAATCCATGGTGCTTCTAAAGGGAAGCACAAATATGGCCACAAAAGTGGTTGAAGGAAGAGGAGATGAAAGTATGATCAGATGAACCAAGATGGATGAGATAAGACAATGTTGAATGTGGAAGGAAACTAATCCGTGAATAGTCATATGCTCGAAAGAAGTCCCCTAGCATAGGGGGATGAACTAATGAATATGAGAAGATGGATGTAAGGAGGTTGATAAGGAGGGGAAGATGCTCCCCCAGTGATGGATGGATAGAATGTAAATAATAATGGATCATATAGGTGGTGCAGCATGAGGAACAGTATTAATGAACAAAGGAGGACCCTCATCAAGAAGAATGATAGGAGATGATGTAAACGGGTGAAGAGAACTAGGAATTTGAATGGATGAAGATGTGGTAAAATAAGTTGGATGGGATATGGATGAAGTAGTAGATAGAGAATGAGACTCGATAAAGAGGTCCTCTCGCTCAATAAGACTATGGACAATAGTCTTAAGGGTCTTACAATGCTCAGTGTCGTGACCCGGAGTACGATGATAGGAACAAATGTAATAGGGATCAAACCATGAGGACTTCGGATGGTCTGGGTCAAAGGCCCTAATAGGTGGGAGTGTGATGGTAGAAGTCTGAAGTAGATGTTAGAGGACCTCCACATATGATTCGATGTATGCACTAGGAGAGGTTTTGTGAGATGGTGTGGATGGTGAGGATGAAGATGGATTACTCTGAGGTTTGGGTGGTCTAGAAGAGGATGCAGTGGTGGATGAATAGGGTTTGGATGGTTGGATAGGTGGAGGTGTTTTTGATGATGGAGTTGGTCCTAAGAGGGAATTAAATGGTTTGGACTTAGATTGATTGATTGATCATGATGGAGGAGGTGGCCCTAAGATAGAGGGATGTGGCCCTAGAATGGATGATGTCGATTTGGTCTTGGTTGGGGGAATGTTGATCTTTCTATGGGGATGCACAAGAGATAATTTTTGAAGAGTGTTAATGTTTTTTCATTTGGATTGTTGAGGAGCATCCTCGGAAGGGATGAAAATGATTTTGACTGACAGATCCAAAGATGGGGTTGTAACTGATGGAGGAAGTAAGTTTTGCATGATTTTTTCTAAAGAAAGTGGGGATTGGCTTGGTGTAGGAGGATCTAATAGTGTCGATGAGATAGGAGGGTCACCTATAGCTGCGGAAAGTTGAAGCACTCTCTAATATTCTTTGAATGATGAAGGTGGGGTGGAAGAAGAGGGGGATAATGGAGATGTGGTCACGATGGTCGATGTTGTAGATGTAGGCAAGAGAATGGAAAGAGGTACCAATATGGATTCCAAGGATGGTACGATAGGAAAGGATGGAATTGATGTGGATGAGGGAATAGATTCTAATGAAGTAGATAGGGTAGATGTAGATGTTAAGTAAATAATGGGAGTAGGTGTGGCTATAGAGATAGAAAGGGGGGTTTCAATGATTCGATTGATGAGATCTATGTGAGAAGGAGGTGATATTGGAGGTGAATGAGTTAGTGTAGGAATGAGGGATTGTGTGGGAGAAGTATGAATTCCTTTTGTGTTTGTCTCAAGAGGCATCATGAATGTTGATGTAGATTGAGAAGATGCGATGGGGGATGTAGATGTGGGGAAGGTAGGTGTAGAAGATTGGGATGAAATAGATGATCTAGGAATGGGAAAGGAAATATGCGATAAGGATGTAAAGGTATAGATGGGTTGATTTGTTGGTGTAATGGATATAAGATTAGTGATGGGTGTGCTCAGAAGAGATGTGATCAATGGTTTATGCATGATAGTTGTGGATAGAGAGGCAGATACAGTCAAAGTGGATGCAAATGTGGTAAGAGTAGAACTGGATGTAGATGAAAGAGAGGTGGTGGAGGTTAAGGAGGTAATTAAGGTGATCATGGGAATCATGGATGTGAGGATATACCTTGAAGGGGTGGTAGGAACAATATCTAATATAGGGGTAGATGATGAAGGTGAAAAAATAGATGTGGGGGAAGATATTTGGTGTATGGTGTTGATTGAAAAGAGGTTTAATTGATATAGTGTAGAGGGAAAAGATGAATTTGCTAGTGGAGGATTAGGAAAGGGTTTTCTGAAGATATCAGGAGCTGAATATTGGATTGGTTGGGGAGATATATGATGGGAAAAATCAAGATCATAATAAGATGATGGGGATTGGATGGGAAAATTTGATGTGGGAGAAACATAAAGGTCAATAGGCTGAGTAGGCATAGTCATGTTAGGTGAAGTAGAGATGATAAAATATGGTGGGGAAGGAGTGGATCTACCAGTCGGTGTGGTCAAGAAGTAAAGGGTCTACTGCGAAGGTAGTCATAGATGGGGCTGGAAGAAGGTATAGAAGAAACTACGGGTTTAGATGGGGTCATGGTGGATTGTTGAGAACTGCTCGAGGAGAAGTTTGATTCCATTTGAAATAGACAATTCAAGCAAAAAATTCCCTTTATGTTGTGATTAAGCATGTGAAAAAGAAAAGGGAGATGGATAACAAAGGACCTAGGAAATATAAAACTACGTCTAGTTTTAGGCAAGTTGTGGCTAGGGAATGTTTGAGGCAGCTTCCTGTTGGGTGATCAAATCCCAATCATTCTACCAGGAGAGGAAGATTTTTGATGTATGATTTTATTTTTGAGTTTTAGGTCATGTGTGATAAAATATGTGATGCAGAAGGTTCAACCCATATTTAAACTATGTGATCAAGAAGGATGCAGAAATATTGTTCTTTTTGAACCCAAAACTAAGTGTGATATTTGATGAGGACCTAGACAAGAATGGAAAATTACGATGCATAAAGGAACAAATAGGGGAAAATTGAGGAATACATGGATAACACTTTTCCTATTTGTCTACACTCTTGAACAATGGGTGATCCAGGCCACGAACCCAACATGAGCAAGAAATAAGACATAGCCTCACGCTGTAGTGTTAGTGGAAGCCAACAAAAGAGAAATATAGATAGAAAATAAGGAGATCACCAAAAGGGTAGTCCCACTGGGAATGCCTAGATTTTTTACCAATCTTCTTGTTCTTAATGAGGGTTAATTCAATAGCTACTGAAGAAACTAGAAAATTCATAAATGTTGGAAGGTTTATGTTACCTCAAATGCAATGTGATACATGTGTAAGATGATAATGGATTTTGTTGCTACAAATTAGATGAAACTTACAGATAAGACTGAAAACGATATTGATTAGATAGTTTTATGTGGGGGCTTCCCGGATAATTCTGGCTCCAAGAATCTTTTGGCTTCCTTTCACGGATTTCAACCCCCATTATTTGAAAAGAATGAAATAAAGCAAGAGCAGTAGATAACATGCAGAAACAACAACATCATTGAATTTGGAAAATGATTAAAACTTATTTAAAGTTGATTCGATTGAAATAATTGTAAAGCAAAGGCTACCTAGTCTGGGTTGACGATGACCCAAACTGTGTGCAAGAAGGTTGAAGACAACCTAGGAGGATGGATCTAAACCTATAGATAAAATATGCAGACCTATAAGATCCGAATGAAACCTAGAAGCTGATAAAGGTTTGTAAGTGTTGTAAGAGGATTTGTAGAAGAGAACTAGAGACAAAGAAGTAGGAAGAGGGTAGAAAAGGATGGTTTGTATAGATTAGTGGATGAATAGAGCCCTAGTCGATGGTGACCAGGAGGGATGAGTGGTGATTGTATCATAGAAGTACAATGCTGAGGATAAAAGGATGGATATGGCAACCTGCAATCAAAGTAACTATAGGAGAAGGTTGTTGAGTGATCACTGGATGTTACAGAAATTGATTTGTACCTATAAAACGTTAGGAACAAAGAATATGCAATAATATGATAGATATACCATAATTTAGGTAACGATGATGAGAAATATCATGAAGGATGATTGTGAGTGATGCAAGCACACCAAAGGGATGTTCAGAATATTTATAAATGTCTCAAGAAAGCTTAGGCATGAGGAAGGATGCTCAGGTTGCAAGAAGGCTCAGATTTGCATGCATCTCCCCCTAAATTGGAAAGAAAAGACTTAACTTTATAGGGGCGACGAGTGACTGGGTTGGGTCACCGCCAATTGCGGGGAAAGTTTCCCCAATGGGAGGATTTTTCTTCTTTTCACATGATTTTGGATTTTTTAAAATATTTAGTCCGATGCTTTAAAGCATATAGATGGGAAGAGGATGAGATATTGGTAGTTAGGGCATAAAACTAGATAGGATAAAAGGAAGAGGATGGATTTAGGATAAAAGCATCATGAATAGAAGGTAGGTTAGGGAAAGATGATGGGTATTAATTAATTAACAAGAATTAATTAATTAATAGGAATAGAAATTAATATGGATGGGATTATTTCACATGTAAGATATTGAAATGATTAATTAATTAATTAATGTGGTTGTAGCTTAATTAGTGGGAATTAGATCGGTGTTTAATTAAATAAAGGGGATGAAATAAATAAATATGTGCACGCAGGCAATCAGGGGTATAGATACCAAATTTAGGTGTCTACAATGCCACACTTTGGGCACCAAGTATGTATATCCCTTTGAATCAACATATGTGGAGATGAAGGAGTCATCCATATTAGATATAACCTATGTAACTCTTGTAGTGGGGAATGAACCAGCAAGAGTGTATTTTTCTCTCAAGCCAAGGGTGAAGAATGGAAAATGCATCGATGGAGAAGACCTTAGCCTTCTAAAGTTTCTCAAATGAAAATAGACTATGGACACCAAAAGATCACATGAGGAGACCCCTCCCAAGTAGGAAGAAGAAGAAATGGAGAAAGATGAGGAGGATGAGGCAAAAGAGGAGGACAATGTCGCACCTAACCATAGTCATAGGAGGAAATTACAAAGAGGGTGCAAGGGATAGAATATTAGTGAAAGAAATTTAGGGCCAACAAAGAAGTCTCTGAAGATGACTCAAATGAATCTAAGTTTTGAGAAGAATACTCTTAAAGTATAGAAGGAGACGGTTGGTTATAACTATAGACAACAATGCAGAGAAGTCTGGGGAAGATGTTACGCATAATTAAGAAGCTCCTGTCATTCATGATGTTGATGAGGATGAAGGATAAATTAAGGATGAGACTGTCTAGCATGACACGGAGGTACACAAGGTGTGTGAAGTAGGCTCCATAGAAGAAGAGGAAAACAAAAGTGATGTTGAGCCATCTAGAGAAGGTATAGGAGCCACAGGTGGAGGTGGAAGAAGTGATCACCCAAGGGCAGAAAATAAGATACCATGACAAGAGCGAAGTGAAGGGAGGAGGGAAAAGGAGGAGATCTTGCGATTACCTCAGGTGAATTACATTGATGATAAATCAAAGATTTTGTATGCAATATTCCATAACACAGTACATAACATGGACCTATCTGGCTAGGAGGTAATTGACCAAAAGGGAGCCACAATGCAAACTAAGAAGATGATTTCCTAGAGTATGCAGAATCACATGGAGGAGCCTAAGTTGGAAACTAAAAAACTAATCATATGCTAGGAAAAAAATAAGAAAGCACTAAGTACAGTCCTCATGACCGTCAAGCCCATAGAGTTGTCTGATGAGCAGGCTAGCAATGCTCTAAATAAGATGGCAGTAGAATTGGTGCGTAGAAATTTGGACAAGGGGGAACTATCATATTCTTTATAGATGATGATAATAATAAGGAGTGGGAATTACAATGACTTACAAGAGAGTTGGGGAAGTAAGAGAAGTACACAAAGTATGCCTTCAGCAAATATATTCACAAAGTAGATGTAATTAGAACAACGCACATTGATATAGAAGAGAAGGCTAAAGATGAATACCCTTTGTTTCACACAGAATGTTTCAGTTCTTAGAATAGAGTTACTTCTATCCTTTCATTCTCTTGAGAAATAGATAAGGGTTATGGCTAGGAGGAATACCTGTTGAATGTTGGGAGGGTGTGCGCGTACCGTAGAAAGAGATCAGATCGATTGCAAAGAACTCCTTTTTGTCTAGGAAGGACTACCTGCAAGTAAGAATACAAGACCACCATATTGTAGTTAGACAATAAATGAGGGAACTACCTTGGGCCCAGGAAATATTAGACTTCCTTTCGAAGGTGGTCAGTTCCTCTCTTAATACGAATTAACACAAATTCTAACAAAGAATTTATTGCAAAATTACAATTTAATTACCTCGATAAAAGCAATAGAGGAAAGGTTGGCTTTGGTTTGAGTCATAGTGACTGATGTTGGTCACTGTACAACCAACTACGGTTAGACACCGGTACCGGTTGTTGATAACCGATATCAGTAGGGGTAGTGATTTAGGGGCTTTTAATGAAGGTTGGCTATGAGGTGGCTATGGTGTTTATAACGCTGGTAAATGATTAGGGATAAGCCATGGGGTGATAGAGAAGACTCAGAGAGTATGGAGGTTGTTCTTGGGGCAATGTAAGGGTAGAGGAATGATAGTTAGATGTAGGTTGTTACCGGGTAGTAGATCTAGGAGTAGACTTATAATTACTATGATTCAGAAGTTCAAGAAATGTTATTAAAAGAACATACAAGACACTACTTACTAGTTTCTGATGAATATACAGGTCCAAGGACTGTGATGGTGAAGGCAGGGCTCAGGTGGGATGATCTGGCAATCAAAGATGAGCTATCTTCTCTCCCAATTCTTGGATGAGTGTCGATGTGCTCTAGTTACTCAGTTGTGGTCTTGGGCTTGATGTCCTTCTCTGCAAACTCTTCTCTTTTCTTCACTTGTCTCTTCTCTGCCAAGTGAATTCTTGATCTTTCCAATGAATTCCCGATCCTTTGTTTTTGGTTGGGGGAAATCATTTACAGGGAACCGATGGCGGTTACGTAACCGACGGTGGTTGAGTAGGAACTGATGTCGATTAAGTCAAAGTGGGCTATTTTTAGTAAAATAGCCAAATTTCCCTCCTTTTCTCCCGAGAGATTAGTTGTGGGCTTGGTCAAGTCATTATTAGGCTGGTTTTGGTGCGGGTGAGGGGTAATTAGTCATGGGTGTGGGTGTAGAAAAAGTTATAGGTCTTAATTAGGTTAGTTTAGGGTTAGGGCTAGGTCATGGTGAGGTGGCAAAATGAGGTGGCAGGTTTGGAGATGTGGATTTATTAATCATAAGGTAATTAATAAATAATTGTGCAAGGTTTAGGTGGTGAGGTTAGGTTGCGAAATGAGATGCGGGGCACAAGGTGTCATAAGACACAAATTTGGTGTCTACATTAGCCCCTTGTTGTCATGTAGCTTGTCTTGTAAAGCTGCACTGACAATTAATAAGAAGTGGTTACTCCCGTTAAGGGTATAGGTAATCCCCCTCAAATCTATCACAGATGGAGGCGACGTGAAATTAGGGATAGGGTTGATAAAGGGTGAATGGTGTTGAGATGATGGTAAGATGAGTGGGGTAAGTACAAGGAAGCAGACGCACATTGAAATGCAGTAGTGCGACCAGGGTATATGATTTGAAGAGCAAACAAGAAATTCATAGGAAAAGGTCGATAGTTTATCCAAACAGGGGTGATATAATCCTGGTATCCAAGGCATAGGAAGTAACACCAGGGGATATAACGGGTAAGGTACAGGAACGTTTAGGCATGTTCGGCAGTACCAAATGGTTGGTTTGGTTGAGATAAATGTCACGGTCTCAGTCTAGGCAAAGTTGGTCGACTGATCAAGTCAAGTACCCTAATCATGCTAAAACACGAACAGGTGAGCCTCGATTAAACAAAAAGCTATATGATGGGTGGATAAAATCATAATTTACAGGTCTTGGTCAAGGTACTGAATTGGTGTGATCTTGGTACTTAATTAGTGTGGCCTTGGGTCAGGCCGATTGATTAGTGATGGCCTTGGGTCGGGCCAGATTGGTTAGGTGTGGCCTTGGGTCGGGCCTAATTGGTTGGGTGCGGCCTTGGGTCGGGCCGGATTGGGTGAGTGCAGCCTTGGGTCGGGCCGGATTAGGTGAGTGCAGCCTTGGGTCGGGCATGATTGGTTGGGTGCGGCCTTGGGTCGGGCCTAATTGGTTGGGTACGGCCGTGGGTCGGGCCGGATTGGGTGAGTGTAGCCTTGGGTCGGGCCTGATTGGTTGGTTGCGGCCTTAGGTCGGGCCTGATTGGTTGGGTGCGGCCTTAGGTCAGGCCTGATTGGTTGGGTGCGGCCTTAGGCCAGGCCTGATTGGTTGGGTGTGGCCTTAGGCCAGGCCTAATTGGTTGGGTGTGGCCTTCAGTCAGGCCTGATTGAGGTCAAAATAAGGCTAGTCAGCAAAGCCAGGGGTAGGTGATGGGGGAAAAAGTGGAGATTGGTGGATAAGGGCGGGAGTTAGGTAAAGGAAGTAAATAATCGATATTGTTTATGTGTGACCGATATCGGTTAGAAGACCGATATCGGTATTCTAGGGCACAAAATAACTGGTATCGGTTATAGGTCAAAACCTATTAAAAGAAAAATATGGCATGTCATTGTTACTTTGTGAATTTGAGCATCCAAATTTAGCTGTCTGAGGTGGGAAGTGATTTTGTTCAGTTTGTGGGCTGAGGTGGCATTATTTGAGTGGAGGAGTGAGTGGTTGGTACACCCCAGCGATCAGGAGGCAGAGTTTGATTGGTGGAGAACCCAACTGAGGAGATTTGGGGCCATGGCATAGCCAGAAGGAGTAGGAGGTGCTGGATCAGCTAGACCACGGCCACCTATCCCACCACGACGACGTGTAGTCGTACCGGTAGGCTCTGAGCTCTTACCTATGTGAATTTAATGAGTTTAACTTAGATGTGGGTTTTGGGTAGGAATCCTAATTTTAATAAAATAAGGAATGAATGGAGGTAATGTGTAAAATGGAGTGGGTAGGTAGGCTAGTTAGGCCAAAACGGCAGGGTGGGTAGGTTTTTAGGGTTTTCTTGTGGGTAAAAGGGAAGAAATAGAAAAAAAATAGTTTTTGTGGGCCGTTTTGGGTTCGGCCCCGGAATGGGACAGTGACCGATGTCGGTCACTAGGCGACCGGCATCGGTCACTGAATGTGTGTAGAAATTACTTTGTGGGTAGACCGGCATCGGTCATATATCGACCGGCGTCAGTACGTAAAATGCACTTGGGGGGTGATGGTGGTTAAGGGTGACTGATACCGGTCTGCATGGGCAGGATTTGTTTGTTGTTATTTTGTCTTGTTGTTTTGTGTTTTTGTTTGGGGGTGAAGGGGGAGGGGTAGAGGTGATAGGAAGGGTGATTGGGGTGGGGGGAAATGGGGTTAATGGGGGTTGGTTCGGGTAGGATAGATTAGGTGTTGGGTATGAAGTAGGAGGTGTTAAATTGGCAGGGGTATAGTTAGATGGCTAGAGTAGATCAGGGTGGTTGGTAGGGTGTGAGATAAGGAAAGGGGATATCGTAGATGTTATAGGGTAAGATAGGTGGGTGTAGATGTGTGTTGTAGAGTCGGGTTGTGGTTGGGTGGGGAAGTGGGTATAGAGAGTTAAGGTAGGTGTTTATTGTAAAGGGTAGGCCTGATGAAGTGGGTTGTTTTTGCAGGCACGCCAGCAGCTCACGATGCAGGATCGGATGCCCCCGCTATTGAGGTGAATGTGGCCACATGTGTTCGCAGCGCAGTGGGGCATCATGCGAGAGGTTGGACTCGGCGGAGTCTAGCGGTATAGGGTTGTGGATAGGGACCACAACCTGATGGTTGACCTCATCGAGAGATGGGATCTGGCAACCAATTTCTTCCATCTCCCTACTGGAGAGATGACGATTACTTTAGAGGATGTATATCGCATCCTGAGACTGCCAATCGTAGGTGAGGTAGTGTTCCAGGTGGATGCGGAGACAGCGATGGACAACATCCTACATCTATTCGGGGATACAGCCCCATTGTTGACCTATCATAGCGCGAGCATTGCCTATGGTGACATGTATCGCACACACCAACAGGAGACATGGCTTGCCGTGTTGATGATGATAGGTATCACCTGCTTCGCCCTCCCAGACTCAGAGGGAGGTCACTTCCCATGGGATTTGATGGGAGTTTTACACGAGATGGTAGAGGAGCATACATGTTATGCCTGGGCACCAGTGTATCTGGTGCAGCTATACAGAGAGTTGTGGGGTTATCGCCGTATGAGGCAATTCGGTATTTGCTCGACATTTTTGTTACACTGTTGGGCATATGAGCACATCATCTGTATACGACCAGTAGGGCTGCCCAAGCAGCCAGGGCCACAGATTATATATAGATATGGATTTCAGAGATGGTTGGGGGTCATGGGCCAGCCACGAGTGGTGCTCGCAGGACGGGATGTGGCCTACTATCGTCATATGTTGGAGGGCTTGACCGCACTAGACATTATATGGAGGCCATACAGAGGCCATCAGCCCCAAGGAGGAGCCCGAGCACAGATGCGTTGGATCCAGTACAGTTTCTGGATAGCTGGACGGAGGCCTGGGGAGTATGAGCGGATACCCCTAGAGAGGGTACGACGACAATTGGGCTTGCGACAGGATGAGCCACCTCCCTTCCCATAGTACCGGAGGGATGATGTAGAGGCCCCACTGCCTGCACCGCAGCTAGTTGACCCTGACTGGGTAGCAGAGAGACCGGCTGAAAATACAGTAGATGATGCCAGAGTGAAAGGGGCCTTTTTGGTTTGGTGGGCAGGGGAGAGAGTAGCCAAGAGAGCACAGCCCGCACAGCCAGATTTGGTGGCTGTTATAGCAGAGAGGGACCAGCTCTTAGGATAGGTGCAGTTATTATAGGGGAAGCTTGTTGCTGCACAGGCATAGATTGGGGTACTACAGGGGGAGTTAGCCCAGGCACAGGCTCAGGCACAGCCACAGGCACCGGTACAGCCACAGGCATAGGCACCGGTACAGGCACCCCCACAGGCACAGGGTGTACCGACAGGACAGGGGCCACTACTATTAGGAGTCAGGGGACTAGCCCCAGTAGCCATGGTGGCACGAGCCCACTATATGGAGGTGAGAGTGGAGGCCTGGTATTATCAGGACTTCCTCGATGGTACCGGGGCTGACTATCAGCCATATGCGGTACATAGAGCCAAGACATCCCGGAGCCAGAAATCATAGGGAGGCACGGCCACAGCCGGTGGGTCTGTTATAGGGAGGAGGCGAGAGCTAGCACAGGGACCAGCAGGGAGACAGGCCAAGGGTGGTGGAGAGAGTTGAGACATCCTGGGAGTGGCGATGAGTTTTTGATATTGGATATAGACACCGGTCTGCGAACTGGATATGTATATAGAGGCCTGCGTGCCCACATATGATTTATTCATTTATTTATTTTTGTTGTATATACCGTCCTGCGAGCTGAGTACATGTTGTATAGTTGATACCGGCCTGCGGGCCGAGTATATTTTTGACATGAGAGACTGGCCTGCGAGCCTAGTCGAGATTTTGACAGGGATAGCGGCCTGCGCACCAGCTTTGTATTATTTTTAGATTACAGAGGCCCCCATGTAGGGAAAGTTGTATATTTTGACATTGATATATATAGATGATGATTTTGATCCATATGGTGTGTAAAAAAATGTCTTATGTGTTTTGTCGATGGTTTTTAAAATTTAATGTATATAGATGATGTTGATGAAATTGAGATGATATGTATATGTGTTGATGGGATTTTGATGACAAATATTGATAATGATGTCGTTATGCAAGAAAAAGAGGCGGGCGCCACCAAAAATTTGTAAAAAATGAAGAAAAGGCCTAGGTTTAAGCAAAGGGAGACATATGACCGATATCGGTTAGCTAACCGATGCCGGTAGATATATGACCGATACCGGTTAGGTAACCGATATCTGTTATGCTAAAACAAGCTTTTCTAAAAATAGAAAATCTTGGGAGACAACTTGAGTTCTTATTTTTAGAGGCATGCAATAAGTTAAATACGAGAATGAGATGTTGTTTGACGACTGTTATAGGTAATTGCATGGGAGAATTGAGTGATAAGGAAGAAAGAGATAGGTAAAGTGATTGTGGGCTGAGATTAAGAAGGCAGAAAGACAAGTTATATTGAAGAGGGTGGTGAACATGGTTGAACAAGGAGAAGCATCCAACGGGTAGAGACGAGAGGGAAGACAGGTTCCACCTCAAGCTGCTGTGTCCCAAGAGGTAAACTGTTTGGTTGTAATTTAATTCTTGCATATTTTATGAATAGGATGAGAGAAGGTAAGTGGATAGAGACGAGAAATAAAATGTGATAGGTAAGGGTTTGGGATGGGGTGAGTGTTATGGGGTACGTAATCAGGGGTTTCACGTATGTTTGTAGGTGCAGAGAGGAGTAAACGAGCAAAATAATTATCGTAGGGGATGTTTTTAAGCAGGCTGTATATGTTTGACAGTGACCGGTATCATTTAGAGATAACCACTATCGGTTAGGCAACCGGTATCGGTTATCTATAACCGATATCGGTTACTGTATGAAATTCCAGAATGTGAGAAAAAACACTTGGGGATTTGATTTATTGAATGGTTTGTTTGTTGATTTGATGTATACAGGCAGAAGCAGGGTTGAGGATGAATGATAGTGTGCCAGCTTTGTTGTCACGAGTCCGAGTGGATGTAACACCAACTGAATGGGCATTGATAAACCATGTGGGGTTTAGTGGAATCTGCTATTATTCACAAATCACACACAATCATGCTATGTTGCAGGCGTTGATTGAGAGGTGGAATTCGGAAAAGAATACCTTCTATCTGCCAACAGGGGAGATGACAGTGACGTTGGAAGATGTGTTTAGAATTTTGAGGCTCCCAATTACAGGAAGACCAGTGTATCAGGAGGGGCCTAGCGCGGCGCGGGGAGCAATAACAGTAGTATTTAGTTCAGCTGCATGAGATTTGATACAACGAGGTTTGACATTCACTTATGGTACAATGTATGCAGCAAACCCTGAGGAAACAAGGTTGGTAATGGTATTAATGATAGCGATGGGGTATTATGCATTACCGAGGGCGGATGGGGGAAGATTTCCAAAAGCATTGATGTGTATTATTTGGGAAAAGATAGAAATGAGTGTGACTTTCGCATGGGCACCCGCATATCTGGAGGAGCTATACAAGGGTTTATGGGCCTGCAGGTGAAATCACAAGACGACAATGGATTGTGCATAATTATTACATTGTTGGGCCTATGAGCACATTGTGTGTGTGCGACCAATAGGCCGACCAATCCAGGAAAGAGAGATAGAAGTGCAGAGGTTGGGATTCAGACGATGGGTCCAGACAGAACAAGAGGCGAGATCCCAGGCCGTGATATCCGTTTATCATGTGTGGTAAATATAAATCTTTTTGTGTATTTCTATTTGATCACATTCATCTTTATCCTTTTTTAAAAAACAAAACATTCAAAACACAACCATTCTTATCATTATCATAACTCCAATCAACATACATATTCAGTTTTATTTAGATTTTAAACAAATACATCTTCTCTATCATCGACGTGCAGGTCGGCATCATTATTTATTCTTATACCCATATGAAATTCACTTAGACCCTTGCGCCTCCTCCCGAATCAGGTGGTGATCGCGATCGTCGACGCCACTCACCTGGACTTTCCATCCTCAAAGGTGCCACTATTATTGGTTCCTCCCACTGATCCGCCAACATCTCCTGTAACATACGAATATGCCCTCTCACGTGGAGGAATCTTGCCTTTAGTCTCTCCACTCGTAACTATGAAACCTCTAACAATCCCACTGTCTCATTCACCTATGTTTGAAGCTGGTGAACCAAATCCTGTAGGCGGTCTCTCTCCACTGTAATCACAGCTATGTGAGGACGATCGGCCCTCTCACGTACACCTCGTAGCTCTACTACCCACCATAATCTATAAGCCTTTGTCTCTCCTGCATCCATTACCCTGCGATCGGCTGCTATCTCTTCTGGTCCTTCTGGAGGTGTCGGCTAGGGAGGTGAGAATGCTACCTCAGCGTCGATCCTCATGTATGGTCTATAAGCCATGGGTATATCCTAAACAAATCTAAATTGTTGCCACACGTGATCTAGAGGAATCCTCTCATACTCACCTGGCCTGTGCCCCACGATCCACCTTAACCACTCTACACCCCTCAAATCCTCTGCTATGTTTTCTATCACAATATAGTTCTTGTAAGGCCTCAAACGGATATCCGCAATCGTCACCATCTCCCATACCTGCCTATAATACTCTGAATCCCAACCTCACCATCTCCCATACCTGCCTATAATATCAGATTATGGTGAAGGAGGAAGACCAGTTCAAGACAGCCTTCACAACCAAATGGGGAACTTTTGCATACAGGAAAATGCCATTTGGGCTGTCCAACACTGGTGCTACCTTCCAAAGGGCAATGGACATGGCATTCAAAGGTTTGATTAACAACGTGGTGCTGATTTACCTTGATGATATCACTGTTTTTTCCAAAAATGCAGCAGACCACCTATCTCATTTGAGATAAGTTTTCATGAGGTGCAGGAGATTTGGAGTGTCTTTAAATCCTAGAAAGTGTATCTTTCTTGCACATGAAGGAAAGCTCCTTGGCCATATTGTCTCCAAAGAAGGATTAGCAATTGATCCAGAGAGGGTTGAAGCCATAAGAGCACTACCATTGCCAAGCCACAAGAAAGCCCTTCAGAGTTTCTTGGGGAGGATAAACTTTGTTCGGAGGTTTGTCCCAGATTTTTCAGCCCTTGTCAAGCCCATCACCAAAATGTTAAAGAAAAGCATGGCTTTCAAGTGGACAGAAAAAGGCAAGGAGAGTTTTAAAGCAATCAAAGAAGTCATTTCTCAAGCACCAACTCCCATCAACCCGGACTTCTCCAAGGATTTCATCCTCTATGCATTTGGAGGTAATGACACTATTTCTGCCATTTTGGTACAGTAGAACAAGGATAATGATGAGCAGCCAATTGCCTTCTTCAGCCAGCGCCTAGATGACTATGAGGTGAAGTACTCTTTTATTGAGAAGCATGTGCTAGCAGTAATCAGAAGCTTGAAGAAATTCAAGAATTTAGTCTCAAACAACAAGGTCCAGTTGTTGGTCTCACATGTTGGGGTTAAGGACTTCCTCCTCAACAAAGATTTGAATGAGAAAAGGATAGGTTGGATCACCCATGTCATGGAGTATGACATTGATATCAAGATCACCAAGCTGGTAAGAGGGAAAGGATTGTGTGAGCAGCTGGTTTTGGGGAAGCAAAAAGAAGTATGCAATGAAGAAGAGGCTGTTTTGACAGTCCAGGACAGCCACGAGTCAAGTGGCAATCAAGAAGAAGACAATGCTGCCCCCACTCCTTGTTGGACCCAAGGTATTATACACTTCCTAAGCATAGGCCTATGCCCCCCAGAGATGAACAAGACCCAAAGAAGACACTTCAGATTATAGGCTGTCCCATATGCCATTGTTGATGGAGTTTTGTTCAAGAAAGATGTGAATGGAGTGCTGCTGAGATGCATTAGCACAAATCAGATTCATAGGGTGTTGGAAGTGTTCCATGGTGGACCAGTTGGTGGTCATTTTGCACTAAGAGTGACAGCTCTAAAAATCATGAAGGCTGGTTATTATTGGCCTAAAATTTTCAGTGATTACTATGCATGGATTAAGAAGTGTAAGAATTGTGCATTCTTCATAGGAAAAGAGAGATTTGCTGCCCTTCCATTGCATCCAATCTCAATTGACCAGCCATTCATGCAATGGGGTTTGGACTTCATTGGAGTCATTAATCCCAATTCAAGTCAAGGGCACAAATAGATTTTGACAGCCACGGACTACTTCACCAAATGGACTGAAGCAGTAGCACTCAAAGAAGCAAATGAGTCCAGCATCTTAAACTTTTATGAGGGGATAGCGACCAGATTTGGTATACCTGCTACAATAATCTCAGATAATGCATTGTCATTCATTGGATCCAAGGTGACTGAGTGCGCTGTCAAGAACGGGATCTACCTAAGCACTTCATCAAACTATTACCCTCAAGGTAATGGCCAGGCCGAGTCTACAAACAACAACTTGTTGAGGATCATTAGGAGGACTCTTGATGAGAATCAGAGGTCTTGGCATACCAAACTGAAATCAACCTTATGGGCTGATAGGATAACTCCCAAGAGATCCACAGGTAACTCTCTATTCAAACTTATCTATGGAAGAGAGGAAATCTTGCCCATGTCACTTGAGTTGCCAACATTGGAACTCATGAAGAAATTAGAGTTGCTAGAGTTTGAGCCCATGGAGGTGAGATATGCAGAGTTGATGGAGCTACAGGAGGTCAGAAATCAGGCATCCCAAATAATGGAAAAGGATCAAGCTTTGATCAAAAAGACCTTTGATAGGAAGGCCAAGGATAGATCTTTTTAGGTTGGAGATCTAGTGTTGAAATGGGATGTGGATAGAGAAAAACTAGGAAGGCATTCAAAATTTGATGCCATTTGGAGTGGCCCATACATGGTCACGAAGTGCAAGAACAGTAATGCTTTCTAATTGGCCTCATTGGATGGTGAAGAACTGCAGATTCCATTCAATGGAATCTATCTCAAGCATTGCTTCTAGAGGGAAATTTACCACCTTGTAATATTAGATTATATTTTCATTCCTCCAAGTGCTTTGCACATTGTTTTTCTATAGATTAGTTTTGCTTTCCCTAAGTGCTTTGGCACATCTTGTTGTCCCTGGAGATGTTTTGTAGTCCTTGCTTCCATCATGTGATATTCCATCTTCCTCCTTGCACATTCTAAGTCATTTGGGGTTCTAAAGAGAATATTTGATGGCTCCATGCCCAATGGACTGCTTCAGGCTACTGGTACTTTCATCTAGCAGGAAGATGACCCCTCTAAGTCGCCAAAATTGTTATCCAAAATGTGCCCCAGCTCATTTTTTGTGGCTAACTCCTTGTGTTCTTTCCTCTCTTGTGCCTCAGTCCACATTTTTTAATTTTAAGGCACTTAAGGATTTCTGGAAATGGCACCATCAGATAGAGCTCTCTCTCAGCTTTCCATAAAGGTAAAGTTTTCCTCCTAACTCCGTATATTTTTCAAGTTATGGCTCGGCGGAGTTTTTGTGGAAAATTTACCCATTTGAGGCCCACAGCGAATAGGAAGCTTCCACGTGGCATCTGACCAGTGGAGCATGGGGAATTTTTGAAAAAAATTCCAAAGACAAAAAAGAGGTAAAATTTGAAAATTTTTCCCGCCGATCCGTTTTTTGGCCTTTTTGCCCTAAATCTTCAAACGATCATATCTTTTGATCCAGAGCTTAGATTTTCACGTTCTTTATATCATTGGAACGCTGTTAAAATTATCTACATGATTCCATGGTAAATTTCTAATTTTGGTTTAGTTTGGAGAGAGAAAATTCAAAAACGGTTCTGGTACGTGTCCATGGCCAAAAATGACATTTCAACAACCAAATTTAATACAGAATGGGTCACATTCTTCTCCAATATGGTCAAAAATGATAGGGTATGGGTTTGTAAGGTCCTCCATGTTGTTTTAATGCATTTTCCATCAATGAGGAATGGGCTCCCACGTTTTTTTTACATTTTCTCTCTCCTGGGCTCGACCCATGCACTGTAAAAGCCAGATTTGGCTCATTTCTTCATGGTGGAACACTTTTTTGCATTGCAAACTTCTTCTTTCACCTCCAGCAAGTGATAGTTGTAAGAATCAAACCTTTTTCACAGTTTGTAACAGGTTTATACCTCTTTGATGGTAGAATGCAAGAGATTTTTACATGGAATTGATAGTGAAAACTCTGTGAATGCTTTCAGTCCTCTGTTTGTATTGTTTTACTTCATTTTAAGACCTCTAATTACATCTATCAACTTGTGTATGTTTTCCCTTGTTGCATTTCATGAATTTGTGTCTATTTACATGGCAAAAAATGTTTCACCACTCCTTTTGGTGCATCACCATCTTTAGTTTAGTTTCATTTTTGCATTTTTATCCCTGTCTCCTTGCAATCTAGGGTAGAATTAGGATTAGAACCTCTATAGTTGTGTAAAATATAGATCTAAATCAAAGGAGTTTGAGGAACCAGCCTCTATTCTGGAGATTCCTCTCTCATTTTCACAAGTCCCACACTTGGAGAGAGGTTTCCATGTTGTGCAATCACACTGGATGCTCTAAACATCATTTAGAACCTTGATTTGCATCCAGGGGTGCTGCTGATTTGCAACAATAGGTAGTCATGAAGTTGGTGATACGAGGTATCCTACGAATTGGCAGACACATGATTTATCATACAAACATCCGGGGCTAAGTAAGATGGGGCAAAGAGTTGTTGGACCAAGACAAATATGTCAGAGTCAGTTGGTGAGGCAGGAATTTGCAAGGCCAAACAAGCCATAGTATCTGCAAATTTGTTAGTTGGGCGGGGAATGGTTTGGATAGAATAATGAGTAAATAAGGTCAAAAGTGAATCCACGTAATGTTTGTACTTTTGAAGTTCCTCATTTTTACATTGGTAGATGCACATAACTTGATTGAATACCAATTGAGAGTCGCCAAAAATGTTAATAGATTTTACACCTAAGTGTAACGTAACCTGGAGACCCAAAACAAGGGCCTCGTATTCCGCTATATTATTAGTGCAGGGGAAATCGAGCTGGACTGAAAGAGGCATAGGTTTAGCGTCTAGAGGAATGAGACCAACGCCGGCCCCTTCGCCACACTAGCATTTGGATCCATCGAAGAAAAGAGTCATTGAATATGACTCCTCACTGAGTGAAAGAGTAGCAATGAGTTCGTCAGGGAAAGTAAAATTAGTAAACTGCTCCCTAGGTAAAGGGGCTTCCACGAGTTGGTCTGTGATAGTCTGTCCTTTGATTGATTTCTGGTGTACAAATTCAAGGTCGAGGTTAGCAAGGAGCATAAGCCATCGGGCGATGCGTTGGTTTAAATGAGGTTTGGCGTACATATAATGGATGGGGTCCACGTTGGTGATGACAAAAGTTTTGTGATTCATGAGGTAATGTCAGAGTTTGGTGGCCACACATGATAGGGCTAGGCACAACTTTTCTACATGTGTATACCTAGTCTCGTAATCCACAAGAGTATGGCTTATGTAATAAACAGCTTGTTCTCGATGCTCAGAGTCATGATGTGCGAGCATGGCTCCTATAGCATGGTCGGTGGTAGAAAGGTAAAGGTAGAAAGGGTGATTGTCTTGAGGTGGGATAAGCACGGGTGGCTGCAAGAGATAGGCTTTAAGAGCCTCAAAGGCTTGGTGGCACTCTTTGCTCCATTGAAAGACAATGTCCTTTTTAAGGAGATGATGGAAAGGTTGACATCGATCTGAGAGTTGTGAGATGAAACGCTGGATAGATTGGAGTTTACCCTGCAAACTATGAAATTGTTTGAGGTTAGTAGGTGGGGGCATTTCTAGGATAGCTTTGACTTTAGCTGGATCAACCTCGATGCCACACAAAGAGACAATAAAACCAAGGATTTTTCCCGAAAGGACACCAAAGACACATTTCTTTGGTTGAAGATGAACATAATATTGTAACAGGCTATCAAAAATAATGGTTAAAACATCAAGATGTTCACTGCAATGTTTAGATTTCCCAAGAAGATCATCAACATAATCCTCAAGGATAGTGTGCATAATGTCATGAAAAATGTAAGTCATAGCCCGCTGATAGGTCACACCAGCATTCTTAAGGCCGAACGGCATGACACGATAGTAGAAGGTTCCCCAAGGAGTTATGAAGGTGGTTTTATGTTGATCGATCGGGGCTACTAAAATTTGATTATATCCCGAGAAGCCATCCATGAGAGAAATCATCTCATGGCCCGCAGTGAGATCAACAAGTTGATCAATACTTGGTAGGGGGAAGTCATCCTTTGGGCAAGCGAGGTTAAGGTCTCGGAAATCCGTACATATCCGAAGTCCCCCCGTTGCTTTAGTAACAGGTACGATGTTAGAAATCCATTAAGGATAGTCAATAGGTAAGATGAAGGAAACAGAAAGGAGTCGTTGAAGCTCTTCTTTGACCAAGAGGGAAATGCGTGGATGCATTTTTCTCAGTTTTTATTTAACTAGTTTGGAATCAAGTTTCAGGGTAATGTTATGGACCACAATGTCAAGATCAATTCCTGGCATGTCAGCGTAGGACCAAGCGAAATCTTGGTTGCGGGCACGTAGGAAGGTAGTGAAGGCCGTTTGTTCTGATGCGTTAAGATATTGTTCGATCTTCACAATGTGAGGATCGTCCTCTGTGTGGATGTTGATTTCTATAGTCGACTCATTCAACATGGTTTGAGTTTCAGATGGTAAGGCGCGTTAAATATAAGAGTTGTTTGCACCCAGGTAAGTGAGGATGGAGTCGTCATCTTGGCACTCAACAACATTAATTGAAGGCGAGTCCTCTTCGATCATGTTTGGATACAGAAGGGGAAGATAAGATGGTCTTCATTATCGCGTTGATAAGTGAGAGGACCCAGGAAGATAGTGTTTATGAAAAAAATAATTAGGAGGGATGGATTCAGGGTCTATCGATTCTGCGGGTGACGATGGCAAAATGGGTGATGATGGTTCGGAAGGGGTGACTTCGTCGTCTTCCTGGATACAATGGATATGTGATGTGTTCGATGTATGTGGTTCAGAGAATCCAAGACTACGATGATCTTTGTGTTTACGTGTAGTTACAGGAATGATCGTATGTCGGCCTTGTTTATAAAGACCGAAACCGAAGCCCTTCCAAGCACAGCGTGTCAAGAAGGTGAGGGCAAAGCGATGATTAGTTAGATATTGAAAATCAGATTGGAAGGGAACCACACCAAGGGGAGGTTCAGGGGTGACAGAGGATGTATCGACACCCCCATACGTTAGGTTGGTACGGCAATTAGGTGGTTTGTAGGAGATTACTTCCTCCACATGACGGTCATAGGTAGGATGCGCATGTAACTATCCATACTCCTATGGGGTATGGAAAGTGCTAACATTATATAGGTGATACTCCCCCAGCGTAAGGTGTTGAAAAACATCTACTAAGGGATCTGAGGTGGGGATGTTGTCCGTGGGAAAGGAAGTGGTATTTGCGGCGGTTTCATTGGTTGAAGGTGTAGGTGCGATTGAGGTGGATGGTTGAGGTGTGGTCGAAGTAGATGGTTGGGTTGGATGAATGGGTGTCTTGATTGGTACAAGCACATCATTAGGGCGACATAACATATTGCAGGTTTTGAAGGGGGGAGCGTCAGCTTTAACGGTGTAGGATTTCCCCTTATACTCGAATTTTATGCATCTATGTAAGGTGGAGGAAACGCATCCCATAGCCCGAATCCAAGGGTGACCTAACAACATGTTGTATTGGAATTCTCCCTCAAGGACATAGAAGAGTTCAGGTAAAGTACGTGGCCTTACATGAATGTTAAGGATCACAGTGCCTAAGGTAGAAGTAATAGCATCATTGAATGAACGCAACATGGTGGGGTTGGCACACATGTAGCTAGAAGGGATATTCATTTGTTGGAAGGCTTTGGAAGAGATGATGTTTAGGCTAGCACCTCTGTCAATCATAACATGACGTACCCGGATGTCCCAGATGTAAGCTGAGATGAAAAGAGCGGAGTCAAGATCTTCTGCACCAAAGTCAACAATTTCGTCTTCAGAGAAACTGACAGCAGCGGTTTGTTGTACAGGGACGGAAGTGGTAGATTGTTTGGTGAGAGAAGCAACGTGGTTGGGTGTTAAGATGGCAGTAACGTGCAAGGTTTCATTAGGTAAGACCTCTATCCCTTGAAGGATTTCAACAAGAGCTTGGCGATGAGATTCAGAGGTTTGAATGAGATCATACAGTGTCATTTTTACAGGTGATTGGTGAAGTTGTTTGATCATGGTTCGGTGGGCAACTCCATCAGAGACAGGGTAGGTAGGCCCACGAATAACCACTTTAGGTGGTGGTGTGATCGGGGTGGTGGACGGAGAAAGAGAGGCCGTAGGTGTGCTTTCTTTAGCTTTCCCATTGTTTTTCTGCCCTTGAGTAGCAACACTAATCATGTTGATCTCGTGAACATGAGAGGAGGAAGACGGTAGGGATAAGTCATTGTCTTCGAGAGGTGGGGTTGTAATAATGATAGATCTTGGTGAGGAGGGGACAGGTGGTATTAGAGAGGGGATTGAAGCTAAAGGTCTCTCCCTTTGTAAGTTGTCTTTCTTAACCTTTCTATCTGAGAGAGGTGACTGACAAAGTATGGCTCTCAACGTTGTGCATCCCTCTACATCATGTCCTGGCGTGCGGTGGTAAGCACAGATTTTAGACTCATCATAACCTATAGGTCATGGTGTAGATGGATCATAGGGTCTAAGTGGGGGTAGGTAAATGGTCGCATTCTCCACCAACATATCAAGGATCTTGGCGTAAGATCCTTTGAGCGGGTCAAAGTCAGAGGAAGATGAGGCTATTGATTGGGTGGGTTTTGGTAATGTTTGGGTATGGTTCGTTCGTACGGGTGGTGGTTTAGACAAGGGGTTTTGATAATTGGATTTAACTAAACGTGGCTTCTTTGGCGCAGAAGTTATGTTTAGCTAGCTAGATGATGAGGCCACAGATGACGTGATGGCAGGAAACAACCACGGAGAAAGAGGAGTGACAGCAAACAAATCCTTTGATGATGGAGTTTGTTTAGGGTTGATAGGTGCACAGGATGCTTGGGGTGATGGTGTTGATACACCCATGGATCTCTGTATGGGTGTAGAAGATGTAGGTTGTTTTAAAGAAAATGTAGGAGGTATGATGTATTGAGGCAAGGTGGAGGGGTGAGGTCCTAATATAGAAAGTAGGTGTGACGGCAAGGGTTTTAGTTGTGACAGAGGCATAGATTGGACTTGGGTTTTAGGGGATTGGGTTTGTCTCTTAGGTGGATGGACGGATTTATTTTTGGATAAATCTAACCGTTTAGGTGGGTGTGTTAGGCTGGGTATTGGTGAAGTCCCAAGAGTAGGGGAAGATTTGGTTAGGTTAATAGAGGTGGAGGAGGTATTTAGTAAGGATGAGGGAGGTGAAGATGAGGACATAGGAATTTTGAGCTTTTGTAAACACCTCGGGTATATGGTAAAGGTGTCTAGATCGGTCATCTGCATTTGAGTAGAGCATGGTGTACTCAAACGCTCCCATAGGACTCGTCTATCTTCTGAGGGATGACAATCTTCACGTGTGAATAGGAACTTTGATATGGAAGAGAGGTGGGTTGTGATTCCGGTCCATTGTGGGTGTGATACAGAGGGTAAATGAGTCGCTGTATCAATGGGTGTTAAGAGGTCAACCGGTTGCTGAAAATATTTAGGTGATGAAGAACTAATAGGTAGGAGGGCATGTTTGAGGGGATCCGTCATGATTAACGAATTTGGTGATGTCAATTCGAGAGGTTTCTCTTCTAAAGATGAAAGAAATAGTGGCAAGCCTTCCTCTTTTACAACAAGAGTGGTAGAAGGAGATGTTTGGGAAATAGATAAGTTAGATAACATCCGCTCACAGTCTTGCAGGGATGTGGTGTAAGAAGGCTCATCTATGAGAAGATAACTCTGGGTGGTTAATTCCTTTATGGGTAAAGGAATGGCAAGGATTTCGTCTTGTCTTGATGGTGGTGAAGGGGGTTCGGGTCCCTGCATTAGTGAAGAGGCTTGATTTAGAATTTCCTCGATAGAAGCTTTTGGTTGGGAGTTGAAAACTGCATGGATTTCATGAACACTCTCCTCGGCTAAGATATCTTGGTTTATGTTACTGTTAGATGAATGGTTCGGGAATGGTTTGTTAAAGATTTTCAAATTCCGGTTAGCAGGGGCATTAGGATTATTGAGGGTTATATCCCCTGCATCAACCATTTCCTGCACTATATTTTTCAACATCTTACAGTTTTGTGACTGTGTCCCTTCATGCGGTGGAAGTTACAGAAGTCATTTTTTTTGTACAAGGAAGGTATAGCGCGGGTGGAATCAAACCCGGAGTGAGGTTTAATAAGAGGTAAGGTGATAGCTCCTGCTTTGAGCAAATTTTCCAAGATGACACCATAAGTTTCTCCCAAGGGAGTGTAATTGATGGGTTCGGCTTTATACTTATAGGTGGTTTTTGGTGGGGTATTAGATGGTGCTTGGGATTTGACCATCACCATGTGTACAACTCCTTTTGATTTCAAAGCAGTCAATGTGTGAGAATTGGTGGTGTTGGGTTTGTTGGTGGAGTCTTGGGTTCAGAAATTAGGGTTTTTGTTACGCAACCGCAATTTCTCTTCCTCTAAGGCTCGAATTTCTAGTTTCTGAGCCATAGTAAAGGCCTCATCAAAGGTGCGGAAAGTTTGAATTTGGAGGGTAGGAGAAATGTGCTTAGTGCAGGCCCATGTAAAAAGTTCGATGAGTTCAGCCTAAGGAAAGGCATAAGTAAGTTGGTTGATGAGGCCCCGCCATCGTCCAACAAAATCTGCGATAGATTCGTCTTCGAATTGTCAGACGGCATAGAGGTCGGTGATAGATACTTTCTTAGCAATATTAATGGAGAAATGATCTAAGAAAGATTGAGCTAATTGGTTAAAAGAGAAGATTGAGTGTTGGGTTAAAGCACTGTACAACTCTAAGGCGGGTCCTGATAAGGACATGAAAAAGGTGTGGAGTAGTAAGGCATCGTCATGAGCAATCAGGTAGTAGACATGTATAAATGATTGCAAGTGTTGTTGAGGATCTTCCTTACTATTAAAATGAGTAAATTTTGGTAATTCCCATTGAGGAGGATATGAATGAAGGGGGACAGAAGGATGAATAGGCTCCCGAAAAACTTGCTCGTATGTCAGGGTGTTATGGCTTCCTGAAACAGAAGCCTCCAAATTTTGCATCTTGTCCATCATTTGTTTGATGAAATCAGTGGTTGGATGAGATGATGGTGCGGTTGTTGTAAAAGGAGGAGGATTGGGCCAAGAGCCACCACTAGACAATGGTGGGGTTAAATGTTGATAAGGTATTGAGGACGAATATGTTGAGGCAACCGAATAGGGATGTCCTATATAAGATGTTGAAGTCACCGGATACGTGTGTGGAAATGAAAAGGTGGGTGGAGCTTGAGAAGGAAAGCTTGTGTGGATAGGTGGTAGAGAGAAAGTTATGAAAGGAGCAGTCTGCGAGAGAGACGAGGTAGGAGCAGTCGGTGGTAATGATATGTGGGGCCCCAGGTTAACCAAAGGAAAGCCAATTTGTGCCGTATGAACCCCTGAAGCCGTTGAGTTGGGAGACGGGGCTAAGGATGAAGAAGGCAAGGCGGAGTTATCAGGTGGGGAAGGAGCTAAGTGAGCAGCTATACTAATAGGCATACCAACAAGGAGTTGACCATCGGGTGTACGGTCAGGGGGATGAGACAAATAGTACTTTACAGCACTAGGATTAGCGTCCAAAAATTTCACAAATTCCTTATCTCCTACAAGGATTTTGGGAACCTCACTGGTGTCTGTAGGATTCCCCACAGGATGTGAAGGGGGTGATTCAGGAAAAGGCACGGAACAGGCATGTGAAACCATGGCTACGGCTTGTTTTTGAGTGATAACAACCATGGACAAGAGTACACAGTAGGGTTTCAATCTATCAGGATCAGAAACAGCCACAAAATGTTGGAATTGGTAGGTTGTTGGTTTGTCGGGAACTGTGAAAGACAGTAACCAATATCGGTCAGGTAACCGATGTCGGTCAAAATATAGCCGGCGTCGGTAAGTTAACCGATGTCGGTAGAATAGGAATGGTGTAAGAAGCTGTAAGAAGTTGCTGATTTGGGGTTAACAATGCTTAGTATGCCTACCAAACTGTTCTGAAGTGATCACTGAAACAGTGTATGACAGAGAAACAGAACTAAAAACAAGCAAGATACACAAGCAAATCAAGAGACTAACCCTAGGATTAGTTTTAATTATTCTGGGCTTATGCCTTAGATGCAAGATGATGTCAATCCTAAACAAAAGACCTAAGGGAGATGTCAAGTTTGTTTTGGCTTATAAGGTTACCTCAATCGGGCGGAGGAATACCACGGAAAAGGGGGGATGTTTGAGTTGTTGTGTTGATTATGATGTGATTTGGTATGTGTTGTGCAGTGAAAGTAAGATTAATTTCTTGTCAATACTGTGGATATCACCCCCACATGTACAACCTGATACTTAATCTACGTTCACTAGAATTGAAAACATCAAGCAAGAATATGATGCACCTATTTTAAAACCCAAATCGAAAATGATATTCAATGAAGCAAAGGAGATGACTTTCACTAATGCAAAGATGTGAAAGCAAGACAAACTCTTTTACCAAAATGAAAAAATATTTTGTGAATATTTAGTAGAAAAAAACAGCAAGTATGCTCCCTATATGAAAGCAAGCAAGAAATAAAGAAACCCGAAATGGGTCCCACCGGGTGTGCCAAAATGTTTCGCACAGAATGTTTCAGTTCTTAGAATAGAGTTGCTTCTATCCTTTCATTCTCTTGAGAAATAGATAAGGGTTAGGGCTAGGAGGAATACCTATTGAATGTTGGGAGGGTGTGCACGTATCGTAGAAAGAGATCAGATCGATTGCGAAGAACTCCTTTTTTTCTAGGAAGGACTACCTGCAAGTAAGAATACAAGACCACCAAATTGTAGTTAGACAATAAATGAGGGAACTGCCTTGGGCCCAGGAAATATTAGGCTTCCTTTTGAAGGTGGTCAGTTCCCCTCTTAATATGAATTAACACAAATTCTAACAAAGAAGTTATTGCAAAATTACAATTTAATTACCTCGTTAAAACCAATAGAGGAAAGGTTGGTTTTGGTTTGAGTCACAGTGACCGATGCCGGTCACTGTACAACCGACTATGGTTAGACACCGGTACCAGTTGCTGATAACCGATATCGGTAGGGGTAGTGATTTAGGGTCTTTTAATGAAGGTTGGCTATGAGGTGGCTATGGTGTTTATAAGGCTGGTAAATGATTAGGGATAAGCCATAGGGTGATGGAGAAGACTCAGAGAGTATGGAGGTTGTTCTTGGGGCAATGTAAGGGTAGAGGAATGATAGTTAGATGTAGGGTGTTACCGGGTAGTAGATCTAGGAGTAGACTTATAATTATTGTGATTCAGAAGTTCAAGAAATGTTACTAAAAGAACGTACAAGACACTACTTACTAGTTTCTGATGAAGATATAGGTCCAAGGACTGTGATGGTGAAGGCATGGCTCAGGTGGGATGATCTGGCAATCAAAGATGAGCTATCTTCACTCCCAATGCTTGGATGAGTGTTGCTGTGCTCTAGTTACTCAGTTGCGGTCTTGGGCTTGATGTCCTTCTCTGCAAACTCTTCTCTTTTCTTCACTTGTTTCTGCTCTGCCAAGTGAATTCCCAATCTTTCCAATGAATTCCCGATCCTTTTTTTTTGGTTGGGGGAAGTCATTTATAGGGAACCAATGGTGGTTATGTAACCGACGGCGGTCGAGTAGGAACCGATGTCGGTTAAGTCAAAGTGGACTATTTTTAGTAAAATAGCCAACTTTCCCTCCTTTTCTCCCAAGAGATTAGTTGTGGGCTTGGTCAAGTCATTATTAGGTTGGTTTTGGTGCAGGTGAGGGGTAGTTAGTCATGGGTGTGGGTGTAGACCAAGTTATAGGTCTTAATTAGGTTATTTTAGGGTTAGGGCTAGGTCATGATGAGGTGGCAAAATGAGGTGGCAGGTTTGAAAATGTGGATTTATTAATTATAAGGTAAGTAATAAATAATTGTGCAAGGTTTAGGTGGTGAGGTTAGGTTGCGAAATGAGATGTGGGGCATAGGGTGTCGTAAGACACAAATTTGGTGTCTACACCCTTCACCACTACACTACTTGGAAGACCTAGTAAGGATGTTATTACATGAAGAGAATTATTTTCAATGCTTGACAAAATAAGAGTCGGTTGCAGCACAGGAAAATAATAAGGAAGTTATGGCACGCAAAAGGTTAAATATGAGGTGTTGGGTACCATCATAAAATAAGCTTTAAAAAATTTAGGGTGTAAATTTGACAATTTTCAAGACGTAGATCTGATACTCAGAGCACACACCACTCAAGAATAAGTTGAGCTTAACCAGGCATAAGCGACTAACAAAGATAATAAGGTCAGTCACAAAGAGATCCTGAAAGAAGTGATGTGAAAGAGATATTTTTTTAAAACCATAAGAGATGCCTTTGAGACAAGGCTTAAGGAACTTAGATAATTGGTTGCGCACATGATGGATTCCTTTGAGGGTGTAGACAAAAAATCTCACACTTTGGGTAATTATCTATTCCTGATTGCATACTACTATTCATATGATTCCTAAGTAAGAAATGTACTTATTAACCATGTCTTTGGCCACCTTTATGTTCTTTCTGTTACCGCTTGTGGTATTACATCCTTACTTTCTCAGTCTTCCTTTTTATACTCCATATTTTATCATCCTGGACACCATCACCCAGCTAGGATGCCAGTGCCAAGCGCCCTCGTCCCCTCTAGGCACCCCTGACCCCTTTGTACTTTACTCACACTTTTTGGGTCCTTTCTAGTCATTTGAGCATCTTATCCTTTTGGTAGTTGGCCTTTTTAGGGTTAATTACGATATTTGAGAAAAGGAATCATATAAATATAAATTTATGTGATCATAATAAAGGACCAAGCACTAATCATTAGTTATCACCACCTAAGGTTACATCCATCAAGAATCTATGAGCTTCATTGCATCCATCTAGCACCATCACAAGGGACACGTGGGCTAGTTATTCTACATACACACTTCATATGAGAGTATTTCATTATATTCTATTCACACATCTATTACATTTCTTTACTTCTACTTTACTTTTCTTGCTATCAAGTGCAACATGCACAAGAGCAACCTAGGGCACAATTCCGCACACACACACATAGAACTACATTGGGTCTGAGATGTAGTGTAGTGCTTAATCGTAAGTTTATCATTGTGATAGATGAGGATAGTTAGACCCCTCATTGTGCATATTTATTTTTTAGGATTTGATGTCTATTTGGGCTTTTTTTTAGGTTTCCAGCAACCCCGATGATCAATGTGCGACCTCAGAGCAACGAAAGGCAACTAACAACAAACACCTTGCAACCACCCAGATGAGGTTTCCTAATATTTTCTGAAGACCCAAGTGCCCAAAAACAGGCCTAGGGTGCCCACGTGTGCCCTTGTTCCTCTCCAGGAGCCCCTGTCCAGTCTATCTCTCTAGATCTACATTTTTTGGGTCTTTGTGTCATGTTCTTACTACACTGTTCACCTTGTCAGCACCTCGATACACTCCAAATTTTATTGCAAGTTAGTTAAGTAGCTTTTTCTCCTCCTTGCATTTAGGGTTTCATAATTTATTGCTTAGTTTGTTTGGGTATCATTGTTGTACTTAATTGTTATTTATTAATTGCTATAAAAGCAATCAGATTAGGCTCATAGATCCACATTTTAGCTTAATCAAATGGGATGACATGAGGCCTTGTTAGAATTATCAGGGAGATGAAGGATAAGGGAGAAGAAATGACCCCTGGAAAAGTACAAGATATTATTGGGTTGGTGCTAGATGTAGCCGCTAAGGAGCTTGCAGAATGCCAAAATATGGAGAGTACGATAAGAACAAAGTTACCAGAGCTATTTTAGCCATCCGAGAGTAATTTGAACGTGCACAAGAGAAAAAATGTTATTCTTGATTCGTTGGATTTATACTCCATAATTATTTCACCCTTCGTATTATTTATTATTCCATACTTAATGGAGGACGGACAATATCCCTAGTGTGGGATAATGTTGGTCAGAGAAAATTAACCAAGTATCAACAAAGGGAAGAGGCTTACATGCAAGGTTGCATGTGGAGGAGAATCATGAGCAATGCGCAAGGGGTGTGTGCAGTGGTAACAAAGTTTAGTGCGCAAGGTTGTGCGCACACACATAGAAGATCAAAGACTTAGCCAATTTTCCAAGAGGGCTAAAATAGAAAACCATAGTTGGAGTGTCACTTAAGAAAAGAACCAAAAATAGATAAAAGTATGAAGACTTAGCAGCCAAACAAGGGAAAAGAAATCAAATGCATACCACGATAAAGAAAATGCATGGAGATGTCTAATAATAGGATTAAAATTATGTCGTATAATTAGTTTAATCTATTATTAGCACAATATGTAAAAAAGCATAAAAGCTATTGCAAGCACGCCTATTATTAGAAATGTGCATGTAGATAGTGAAGGGTAAGTCCCCACCGAGTATAATTATATGATATGTGTCTTTGTCTAGGGAGTTACAAAGTATGTGTGAACAAGGAATCCTAGTATTGTATCTGTAGTTCTTGTTGCAAGTGTGTTTTGATTCTATAGGAGCTCGCATGGTCTAGCGCAAGGATTTACTAACTATATTATAATCATCTTATATGTTATGTATTTGAGTATGGTTTGCAATGAATTACTATGTTTGGGTTGCTAAATTGACTATTTCTGAGTATGGGATTATGAGAATTCTTATAGTGTTGGTAATTCTCTATGTTGAATGATTCCCTTATTATATGTGTTTATGGATTGTCATGATTAAGATGTTTCTATATGCATAAATGATTGTCTCGCTTATGAATGGTTATGAATATGGTAAACATGCATGCTAACATTTTGATGGACATAACAAAGGTGGGATGTGGTCGCTGCATGCACTACGGGTGAGCTTCTAGGATTGTCTGGATGAAGTTCTAGCGCGTATAACTCTAGTTGAGAAATAAATGAATATACTTTCTGAAAATATAAGAAACTTGAAAAAAATCCCAAAATTGCAGTTCCTAGGAAATTGCCTTATGAAAAAACTAAAACTACTATAAATTTTGCAAAACAAATCCAAAATGTTTGGAAATTGGAGAGGATCTTACTTAATTGATTTTGCAACACCATAAAAAAAATTGTAGAAAACATATTTACTATTTTTGAGATATAGATGAACCTTCACAATTAGTGTTTTGACACAATTCTGACTGAGATCAAGCTTTGATATAACTTGTAATGAATTTACTTGGATAAATATGAATATCAACATTAATAGAACACCAAACTACAGATATAGAATCACAATGTGCAAGTATAATAGCATAGTCACTCTGAGGTGGAAACCTTCAAACCATACAATAAGACTCAAGTACTTAATATGATGACTAACTACTCCTTGCTACCATCTATATATACCATTCCTATGTTATGGATAACACCAAGGCCGACCTACTAAACATATGAAAGAATAAATGAATAACATATGACAAGAAGAGAGATTATGTAAGTCACAAGTTAGAACTACATTACTCTATCTTCTATAACAATCAAAATTATCTTCTTATTTATTTTTGTCTCCTTATTCTTATAATGAAAGAGAATTGAGGTGAAATTTTAGAAAAGATGGCCAATTTTTGGATCAATTTCCATCCATAATAGAAGATCCAACATCAAAAAAATTGGAAGGACTACATGATTGATACAAATAGAGAAGCTTTTATGTCTTAGAAAAATAATTAGAAAAGTAGTTATTACTTTGTTACTATATTATTTCACATTTTTTCAATTGGGGCTCTCTTTTACCCTTGTGTCATACTATTTTTATTGTTTTGCTTTGAAACTTGTAACTTTGAATCCTAAACTTTTGGGATTATACAAGGGTTAGTTTCATTTTAAAAACCCTCCTTTGTAAGTTTATCAAATAAAAAGCATTCATTAATTTCTATTTCAATTGTTCAAGCAATAGATAGTGAATATATATTTTTTGAAGCGCATATAACCACTGAAAAAAATAATGCACAAATATTGTAAGTAAATCCAATTATATTGAGGATATTCATAAAGAGAATAACTTTAATTAATTATACGCAATACATAGGAAATTTTTTTAAAATTTTAATATGGCTATCACAATGTATGGGTTGGAGGAAACCATAGTAATATAGCATGAAAACTAAACCCTTGAGGGATTGGATGAATATTAAATGGTTTTTCCCATAATATTACAATATTACAACTGATTAAACTGAAATGCAATATCCTATCCTAATCTCATGCAAGTTTTCAGTAAATAAATAAGAAATGAAATGACTGAAATACACCCAAGCAATCTAAGTAATGAAATATAGAAACCCTAATGGGCAAAGAGAGTTGGAAGAGACTTAGTTGATTCAAAGATGTCACGAGACTCTGTCCCAGTGGAGACTGGCTGAATAGGAGGATGATACCATTTCATAAGAGCCTGAGAAAGTACAGATTCGAATTAGCTGGCTAGACTGGGGTGTTTGACGTTGGCGTCCTAGCTGGGCGCTCCATTCCAGAAAAGGTAAAACTGAATTATAAAAAGAAATACTGGGCCAATAAATGTGAAATACCAAAAGTAGCAACAAAAAGCAATAAAATATGGCCAAATACATGGGTTAATCAATACTCTTCTTGCTTAGGAACCATGCAAATAGTAGTATGTGATCGAGACTAAATAATGACTCAAAGTGTGTGATTTTGTGTCTACATTTACCCCCACTTTATGTTGGTGAGCAGAATTCTTGGTAACATAAAGTATATAGAGATGCATACCTGATATCCATGTATATTGATGTAGAAAGCATGTCGAGGGACTAGACAAAGAGTGGAGTGATAAAAAAAGATGGCGCATGGAGATTAAAGATGAAAAAGTGAAAAAAATGTGATGAGAGTGAACCTAGGGTGGAAGCACGTGTGTGATGTACCTGCATGTTAGTGTCGATGTGTGTGATGTTGAGTGATGTTGTTGTTAATGTTAATTGTTTGCTTCCCATAAGGACGGACCTATAAAAGAGAAGATGATCAAGAATTCAAATATCTATGCATATGTGTAAAACATGTGTGTAAAGATGCATGTATGTATGTAAAAAGAGTGTAATGAAAGTACAAAAATGAAAAAGGAACATGTGCACCTGATCCATGATAAGAAAAAAGGTGTAGAAAGGATCATGTTGATGAAGTGCAAGTTTTTTGGGAAATCTCTCACCACTAGTCGAAGAAATGTAGGGAGGAAAGTATGATTTATCTTCCAACCTGTAACCACTTCCCAAAAGTGAAGACATCTTTGTACTGTTTTATTTTATGGGCAATCCAATGCCACTGGCCTAAGTAGTGTAGAGAGGAAGGTCTGGTTTATCCACTAACCTCTAACTACTCCCCATAATACTAAGGACCATCTACCCTATAAAATTTGTTGTGTATGGAGTTCTGTAACCTGTGTTGAACCCACTCGTTGTGTGATATGCCCCCTAATTATAGGTGCTCCAAGTAAGGCCATTGTATCATGGACCCAAGTATGATTCTGGACCCAAGTCTGATGATGATCCCCAAAATTTGAAAACTATACTGTACTGGTACTGTGATGTGTATTGTGTGTAAACCCAGATGATGCACCCTCTTTGGGGCCGCATGCAACATCGCTATAGGAGGATGCAACCCCAAAAGAGTACCAACCACTATAACTAAAACTATGCCCTACAAGGGGGAGGGGATGTGCTTGGTAGAAACTAAGGTACATGCAAACAAAGTGGCTAGAAACAAGTGTTATTACTAAAAAGCATGCATGTAAAAGACAAGTAAACTATGCAAATAATGTGTAAGAAGATAATGTAAACACCTAAGAAGACAATATAGACCGCAAAGAGTGGGCTGCAAACATGGGACACCACTCACAATGTCGCAAGACACTTAAGGTTGTAGTGGCCACAAACAAACAAGTGTGCACACAAACAAATGGAAAAGCTTGCAAAAACGAACAAACAGTAGCAGAAAATGTAACAAACAAGTATGGAAGCAAGTATCCCTGCATAACAAATGTTGCACATGAAGCACATGTTAACATGTTAGAAAAATAAAATATATGTCAAAGCATGTGTAAACCAGTAAAGTAGTATGTTATGAAAAAAAATGTAACAATAGCACATGTAGTGTACGAATGTGGACGCCCCCAAGAACCATTGTGCAACTAGTGCCAAGCATCCATACTACGTGTAATGGTCCTATGTAATCTACGATCACAACTAAAAAGCAAGTAAACATGCATGTGTGTATGATAAAAATAATGACATATAAGACATCTATCTAGCATGTCTAATAAGATGAAAATGTATGAGTAAGTGTAAGCAAGATTAAATGCAACCAAGATATGTAGTATGTTGTGGATGGATGGAATGGAATACAAAAGGAATGATAGGATCTGCGTGCCCCACAAGTGAATGGATTTGTATGCAATGAGATTCATTTGTTTATGCCCCCTTAGAAATCAATAATGAACCGTAAATGAGAGTGTGTCGTTGGGAAATGGTCAAACTATGTGTCGTATGTAGAGTGATGTGATGAGTTGTAGTTATGGCATGTGACATAGAGATAAAGTGTGCGTGATGATTTAGTCTAAGCGTATATCATCAAAAAGATGATCAAAGGAGTGATGATTTAACCTAAACCTTATAACACTACGAGATGAGTAGGAGAAGTGATGATGTATCATATGGCGTATATCACTAAATGATTATCAAAATAGGTGATGAGGAGGCTAGAGTAAGTGATGATGTAGCCTATGTCGTATATCACTAACCTAGGAATGTCACATAAGGAAAAATATTGAATGGTTGAATGTTTGAGTCTGATGTGGTCCATTTGTGATGTATACCATCAACAATCCACTATAGACCATGATACTAGAGTGCGTCATCGGGTAGTGAGTGCAATGCATAAAAGTAGATGTACAAAGTGTAGAATACATGTAGTAGATGTGGTAATGAGAAATCATCATTTGATGTGTAATGTGTAGAATGTTTAGTATGCAATGCAAGATGCGTAGATGAGATAACTATGGGAGTATAGTGTATAGAATGTGTATTATGTGTAGATGTATAAAGGAGAAAATGTGAATGATTTGTAGTATGTGTATGATTGAAGATGTAGGTTGTAGGATGTATTTATGTAAGATTCGTGAAGATGCACAATGTGTAGTGTCTAGTGTGCAGTGTGTGAGGTTCATATTTATAGGATGCCCTCAACAGTCAAGTGTGAATTGAAGCACAAGAGTGCATCATCAGGTAATGTCAATGCTAGTGTATGTGTAGTAGAAGATGTGTGTCATTAATGGGGGGAATACATATAATTCCCCCAAGTGTGTAAGATTAATAATTCAATCATGTGATGTCATATAGGAGGCCATCAGTGTCATGGTCAAAGCCAAATGAACAATCATTGGAGACTTGGTAAGATATGATGTCAGGTTGATCACGTAATGAGTCATTATGACATAATTTTTACATACCCATGGCATATTCCTCATCAGTAAAGGGTGGTAATGGATACCCATGTGCATACCAACGAGTGAGATTATGTGTAGCACCAAGGAAGGAACTATTGCAAATGAACACGTGACCAAAAGGCATCTAGGGTGCCCCCAATGTAATCAAGCCACGATTATCCTAATGTTAGTGGCGAAGAGCAAGGGCTTCACGTAAGAAAAATTATGAGTTGAAAGGCACATATACCATAAGAGACAATAATGTGAATGAATCCATGATAAATATGAGAAGAATGTGGTGAAGGATAGAGATATTTAAAAGAAAAACCTAGCCAAGTCAGTCCATCATGTGTACATACTATGTCATCAAAAGTAGGATCGAATGGCATATGCTCCCAATAAGAATTATTCATGAAAAGTGTGCATGTGAAAGGAGGTTGTATTGGTGGAGGCGGCACATGAGAAGGTGGAGGAGTTAGAGTGACGTCCGATGTAGGAACAAGCCCCTGATAAACAATCATAGCATTAATAGAGTCAGGGGAGGCGCATTTATAGTTGGTACAAAATCTATCTTGAAAATGGAACCTTCAAGTGGTGGTAAATGTGGTAGCTCATCTATGGGTTACGGGTCATCAGTAGTGTCAGCCCTTGGAATAGGAAGTGCAGTATTTGGATCATGGTTGCAATATTTGTATGGATGGCGATCATGAATAACAGTATAATAGACACCCTCATTTATAAATTTGACACAATGATGCACAATAGAGGCAACAACTTGCATGGCATGGAGCCATGGCCAACCCAGTAAACAATTGTATGAAACAAGGAAGTCAATGACGAAGAATTTTTTGTTAATATTTTTAGGTCCAACTGTGATAGGTAAAGCAATGGAACCTAAACATGGGCGAACAAAACCATCATATGCACGAAGATAAAGACATGATGGACTAACATTAACAACGGAAAGACCTGGATTTGCAAGGAATGACATATGACATAGATTAAGTTCAGAGCCATTGTAAATTAGAGTGTGCTTAATACCCACATTATATATGTGAATCATGATATGCAAGGGTGGATGATTTTCGAAAAGAGAAAGATCGACATGAGGATTAGATGGGAAGGAAATGTATTGAGAGTATACGTCAACAAATGATTGGTAAACTACTTTTGGATGCATATCAGCTAGAATGCAAGTGCTAGCAAGGAGATGATGAACCCTATGCCTTAAGTCAGGTTTGCTAGCACGAAGTCACTGATTGAGATACTCATGGTGATGAAACAACAAGCAAGAAAGAGGAAATCGAAGGTCGGGTTCACCAAAATGATTAAACTAAAATTTAATAGCCTAACCTAATTTAATGCAAGTTTGCAGTAAATAAATAAGAAATGAAATAACTGAAATACACCCAAGAAATCTAAGCAATCAAATAGAGAAACCCTAATGTGCAAAGAGAGTTGGAAGAGCCTTAGCTGATTCGAAGATGTTGCGGGACTATGTCGCAATGGAGACTGACTGAATAGGAGGAGGAAACCATCGCACAGGAGCTTGAGAAAGTACAGATCTGATTTGTTTGGCTAGATTGGGGCACCTGGCGCTGACGTCTTGGCTGGGCACTCTAGTCCAAAAAAGGTAAAATTGAAGTATTAAAAGAAAGAATGGGCTAATAAAGGTGCAAGACTGAAAGTAGCAACAGAAAGTAAAAAAAAAATGGCCAAATACATAGGTTAATTAGTACTCTTCTTTCTTAGGAACCATGCAAATAGTAGTGTGTGATCGAGACTAAATAATGACTCAAAGTACGTGATTTTGTGTCTACAACAACGTACAATACTACAAATTTATAAATTACAATGTTACATAATTAGGAAAATAAATCAATTTTTTAATAATATTACAATGTTACATAATTAAGAAAATAAATCAATTTTTTAATAATATTACAATGTTACATAATTAGGAAAATAAATCATTTTTTTAATAAAATTACAATGTTACATAATTACAAAATATATTATTCAGAGTTGACACTAAATTAAATGTCAATAATGCTCTTCATACCATTGTATCTAGTATTATGGATAGGAATAAAATAAACAAGTGAATTCTAAATTTTGAAAAGTTAAATATGAAGAATGACACATTGCTTGGATTTAAAATTTATTTGTTGCATTTATCACAATTTGTGTTTTTATTTCATATGTTTTTTATTAAAAAAATTATGTCGACACTATACTTTACTTTTTCTATTAATAATGAACATTTCATTCAAAAAAAATTAAAGCCTCATGTTGTAGTTTCCTTCTCATCGATTGTGTATATTTTCTACGTAGTCATCTTAAGTTCACATGTCACTTATAACCTTTAACAAAGTAGAGATAATTTTAAATGTGATGTAACAAATTATGATTATACTTTAAAGACTATTAAGTCATTAAGAAGTAAATTTAATTAAAGCAAGAAAAGGACAATTGTATATCTTTTTAATCTAATTTCCATAAATTTATGGCTACATAGATAATTGAAAATTGATAATAACGTAATTTTTCAACATGAATTCAAGTTATGACATTTAAATCACAGTCGTACTAGATCACTTACAAGATATATGCCACAAGGTATAAATAATGAAATTAAGCATTTCAAGATTTTATAAGTAGTTGGTTAACTGACTAGGCATTGCACTCCACTTTCCATTCTACATATTAGAGGGAAAATAGGGATATGGCAAGTCTCAAAAATCAACTAAATTCTACAATTAAGTGAATAAAAAATATAGATTCATAATGCAAAAAGAATCTGTGGTTGATGAAGATGGTATAAATCATGAATTGAACTTGTAGATTAATTCAATAAATGATTTCCTCCATCTTTTTCAGCCATAAATTAATTTTACATAATGAATTGGTATTTTTCATTCACCTTATTAGAGGACTTAGTTAATTTGTGAGCCTTGCTAGATTCATCTCACACATTTGATACCTCTCATGCATTCCTTGTTGGACTAAGAACATAATAGTATCTATAAACTTTTCAAGTTGTCTTCAGTAGAAACCAAAATTCACCATTTATTTCTTTTTACTTTCTTTTTATTCTAATGAAAGAGAGAATCGAGAGAAAAATACTCTGACAAGAGCATTCGACATAGTATCACTAGAAAATCTCTTAAAAATTGAATTAGGAGGTGGAGCTTCCAAAAAGATGGTCATTTTTTTATCAAGATCCATAGTAGAATATCCAACATTAGAAAAGGCTTGAAAATACTACAAGAGTAGCCTTTGTGCCCTAGAAGATTAATTGGAAAAGTAGTAGTCATTTTGCTGCAAGTTCGTTGTCGATTGCTAAATAATTTCACATTTTGTCGGTTGGGGCTATCTTTTACCCATTTTTCATACTATGTACATTGTTTTGTTTTATGACTTGTCAAGTTGAATCTTAAGCTTTTGGGATTGTAAAAGGGTTGTGGGTCCTTTAAAAAAACTTCCTCTTAAGCTTTATCAAATAGAAAAAAATATTGATTAATTCATAGTTCAACTGTTTTGCAGCATGCGTAATCACTGAGAAAAATAAATTATGCACAAACATTGGCTACCTAAATCCAAGGATTAAGGACATCAATGAAGATGATAACTTTATTATTTTGTATATGATACATAAGAAAGTGTTTTAAATTTTTAATATATTACTATCATGAACCACGAGTTGTACTTTTTGAGGCACTAATGGAATAACGTAGTAGGTGAACCTGTGGAATAACAAGGGAATGCACATAAATATTAAATGGACTTTTCCTAATATTACAATATTATAACTTGCAATGTTACAAATCTACAAATTACAGTGTAATATAATTAATTAAATAAATAAATGATTTTTATACAGTATTACAATGTTACATAATGACAATATATTATCTAAACTCTAGAGTTAGCACTAAATTAGATATGTCAATAATGCACTTCATACCAACATGCCCACCAACCCGGTACCATCGATAGAAATACAATTTAAAGAGTGACGTCAAGAGGAAAGAAAGAAAACCAACAAAAAAGATATTAAACACGCCACAAGTCATGGCACCTTGGAAGTTCACAGAATGAAGACTTATTTAGCGTTCCTATTTTCAACTCCTATTAAATTTTAGCCTGAGGTTGCCTCCTTCCTTATCTAATCTTGACCAATATTCTAGTCTATGTCGGGTTCCCAAAATCTCCGCCATTCAAATATTGACACATCACAATCTCTAGGCTTGCATGAAACTGGTTCGAACTCGAGTAAATTAGATGTCTGGGATAATGCACTTCATAGAATATACAACTCAAGGTTGAAAAGTTAGATTTGAAGAATGACATGGAGATAACAATTGACAAAGGTCATTCGCCATTTTTTTGCAAACTTTGAGAATTTACACTAGATTCACCATTGTATCTGTTATTATTCTTAGTCATTTTTTCCATTTTTGCTTCTACAACAATGGGTGCCTTTAATAGATTTTCCATCAAAGAAAATCCTACTTCATCAAGATTCACCACCATTTCTACAAAAAAATTGGCAGGTTCCTTAAAAATTGTCAAGAATTTTTTGAATTCATTCACACTAATAAATACTAATTACTATTTTAAAAATAATATGTAGTTGAGAAACCCCATTTTTTAATAATAAAAGGTGTAGTCAAGGGCTTGGACTATTGGTGAGTTACAAGTAGTTTGCAATCTTGAACCCAAATTCCATTTCTATTAAGTCCATTGGACACTTTTAATAAGCAGTCATGGGACACCTTGAGATAAGAGTCAAACTTCTCTATGTGGACCAAGCGGAACACAGTGGGGCATTTCAAATGCGGATCACTCGGCAACCATTAAGGATCCAAAGCCCACCCCCATGTCCCACTTTAAGGTGCTCTTCCACCATTCTTATCTATAGCTCTGGTATAATAAAAATATTTACCATCTATATTTTTAAAGACTTGATATGTATCGCTTCAAATAAAATTTACTACTTGATCCCTCCATATTACCATAATAATAGATTAAATAACATAAATTCTATGATAAGTATCATACATCTATTGAAGTCTTATAGTTATGTGTAACCTATAAATTGTCAATTAGAGTGTTTCCTATTACCTATATATTAATATTATAATAATCTTAAATGTCCTCTAGAACACGTCCGTGTGCATCCGATCTACCCATTCCCAAATATAGTTGTGTTATTGGATGTACATATATTTCTTCTCGTATTATGTATTGGATCTCTATTTATACCAGTCACGAACATATGTTTGAAAGTTACGTATTCCAGAATTATCTGTTTATGCATTTTTTTTCCTAGGACGAGAGGTACTTCGATATTTCGGTAAGTAGTTTCACATTACACAATGTATGTAGGTATCCCTCTGCGTGCAAAAGATATACTGTTATCTTCTTCTTTGTTCGCACGTGTGGTTAAATGTATTTCTTCCTTGTCAATCAATAGCACATGATCACTTTTCAGGTAAATATTTATGGCATCCTAGAAAACAATTATGAGAAATTGCCTGCTACTTTTGGCATTGTAAAACACGCCCGTTGTATAGGTACAAAATGATGATCAGTTAGTGCACTGAACATTCTTTTATCTCATGTAACCAGCAAAAGACCAAAGAAGGGATGGCAATTTCACAAATAACCAGCAGTTGAATGTGGAGCTTACTTTATTAAAGAAATTTGAGATGACTTACGAGAATGAAATCGAAACAATATGCAAAGACTAATGAGAAATTTCTTGGCCATGGAGATTTCAAATACAAAAACAAAGGAAAAGTTTTGGATATAACTGTTTGGATTTTACAATAAAAACCTAACATGTTATAATGTGTAGGATAGATGTTTACAAAATCTACATAATTTTATCCAAAAGTCTTCCCTAATGTTATGGACTGAAAGCTTCCACTTACTAAGAGTGAACAACTTTGCAGACGTTTCTTTTCTATGTATGCATATATACCATACGTTTTTTGAGAGAGTAAATTGAGATGGCCGCATACGTTGTAATGTTTTTTAAGAAAATCAATTTTAATATTTCAAAATATACAGATAAGTGTCATATAATGAACAGAAAACAACAACAGACATATCATATGTCATATGATTAATAGAAAAGAGTAGCAGATATCATATATACCATATGATGAATGGAAAAGAACAACAACACTTAGTCAAAAATAATTATATCAATGCCCTATTATCCTTAAAAACAAAAAAATCTCAAAGAATGGATACACTGCAATTATAAACACAAAAATATGAATGAGACTATTAAAGTTGGAAACAAACGAAAGTCTGATATTACACCCAAATACATGGCAAGAAGTATGAATGTTTGGAAGTTGAAGAAGAGAACGAGACATGATAGCAAAACCTAGATAATGTCACTCTTATACTACACTAAGATGAAGATGAGGGAGTGTTTGCATGGTCAACAAACTAACCTGTTTGCCTGCAGTTATCCTGTTTCATGGTACAATTCCTCCAAATACAACTGATTTTTATGTTTCAATTGCCTTGTTGAGGTGGGTATCCATATTTATATGAAAAACACCAGTCTGACACGCCAAGATCAGACAGTCTAAGAAGAGGAAATGTGAAAGAAAGTCAAGTAGAGCATAACACAACCTGCATAGCTTGTTCTTCTCTCCATAGAATCTTATATGATCTTCAACTCTCAGATTGGTGGAATCCTTCATCTGCAAATAAAATCTCAAAATGGGCCGGCCTACATTGAATTGTTGATGTTGGGGAGGCCGTATGCAGACAGATCAGGCCACAAGTAGCCTGCTTCATACAATGCTTGAGATGGCTCTTCATAAATGTTCTTCTGATGTTGATGCTGATGCTGATGCTGCTGCAGGAGGAGACGTGAGTGGGACTGCTCACCTGTATGATGATCAACAGCTGCATTATGATGATTTATGTAAGGATTGCAAGGATCTCCATCAAAAGAAGAAGCTGTAATATGTTTTGTATCAATAATTGAAGTGAGATCTCCAACATTCATGGCACCCAATCGGTTTGCATGCGGCCTGCCGTAGCCATCTCCCAGGAAGCTCCCACTGCTGCCATATTGCAGAGACTGAAGGTTGGTTAAATTTGATGGAAGACAAGACTGAAAACCCATGAGACTGCCATGAGAAGACTGGCCAATGTCAGCCACATACGCAGAGCTGCCATAATTATTCATACCAAGCTCTTCTGCTTCGTTGTAATATCCATAATTATTGGAGGCTGCTGCTCCCCCAAGAGAAGGAGACAGATCAGATGCACCTGCAGTGCCTTCATTTGAGCTTGAGCAGGGCTGGTCCCCGCTTCGCTTGGAATTGCTATTATTGGTATTGTTGTTGTTATTATTACTGCGCTTGCTGTTCTTTCTGCAACCTCCCCCAACAGGAACACTCCTCAGAGTGCCTCCTTTTGTCCAGTAGCGTCTGCAGGTCTTGCAGAAATGGCGAGGCTGTGTCAAGCTATAGTTGTTGTAGTAGCAGAACTTGGTGTTGGTTGAATCACAGCGAGGGCATTTCAGATCCTGCTCTGCCTGTGGCTTCAGTCTCCTATCCAGCAATGGCCGTGAGCAAGAAGACATCATGTTCGCTCCATTCTCCATTCCCCTCTCCTCCATATCACTATCCTAAACAATACCAACAATACCAGATATCAGGAACAAAAAAATAAAAAATACCCAACTGTGTTCCCTCAACAAAAACAGAAGCCCTCTTTCCAGTAAAGTTTTCCTATCTAATAAACCCATTCTAGAAGCTATATTCTTCCAAATTCACAAATGGAATGGCTGGATCTATACTAAAATGTCATCCAATAACTTCCTGAATTCAGTTTTTTTCAATTTACAAAGTTTTCACTGTTGAAATATCAAAATTTACAAAATTCGGCGTACCCTAAAATGAAACTTGATGAATATAACAGCTAATGCAATATATACCCCCATGTAAACAAACCCAGCAAGTTGGCAGTCTGGAAAGTCCAAAATAACCCGCAAAAGACACCTATCTTCAAAATCAAACAATTTTCTGATGTGCAAATTCTTTTAGTATTGTCAGACAGAGAAAGCTCAACAATCTTGTCAAGAAGAGAAGGTTCCGTAGATCTGTTCAACAACAGAAGGTTTCAGTCTGCTTCCCCATGATGTGTCAGTGACCAAATATTTAAAAAATGTGGGAGGTATTCAGCCCTGCATCCAACAATTCTAATACAGTCTTTTCTAAGCTTTTAAACAAACAATATCAGGTGTTCCCGTTAAGATTCCAGGCAACAAGTATTTCCTCCATGGTTGCGAACCAGATTTTGTTCCCGAAGAAACAAATTTCATGATATGTATATATATAATATACAGATATACGTGTATATAAGTAGATTTGACGAGGGAGAGATCTTCATCTACTCATATCATTGGCAATCCGTAGGATATGTCATCGAAAACCACTGTAAACCAGAACGTCAGGGTTAGGGTTAGGGTCAGGGATAAGATAAAGTAAATACAAGTGGCCTTGACCTAATTGGAAGCAATCATATCCAATATCGCCAGGCACCACGCCATTGAAAGTGTTTTGAATCATTAAAAACTGCAGGCGGCTAAGGATACCTACGGCAAGCAGCACAAAACACATTATTGAATTGTTTCACGTTATATATTTTACCCCGCACTTATTACGTACAACCAAAACCACACATCCAACATTATTATCCCAAAATCGTAATAGAATCAACACTAAAGAATGTAAGCCCCACCTGAAAAGAAGTTAGCTGAAGAATTGTAAGTGCATCTCCGCCATTTTTGAGACTGGATAAACATTCAAAACTACTAGAGGCGTACCACACAAAAACAGATCTGGTAGGAACAATCTCTCCACACAATTATTTTCTAAAACACGGATTACAAACCCTAAGAAAACCAGTTTTGGACTACACGATGAAAACCCCAGGACCTGACCTGATTAAATAAGTGCTTTGTTTATGTTTCCAGTGAATACCTGATCGTGTTGCATAGCCAAATCCTGAGGAGAACTAAGTGAGTCCGTTGCCGGTGAAGCTTCAAAAAAAAAATACAAAGTTCTGTGATAACTCTTATCCAGTCGAGGCTCAGGCGCCCACAATTTTCCGGAGCTAGGGGAATAAGATGGAAGAAATATATATATCGGAAAAAGATATTCCCCTTGGTAGTGAAACAGTTGGGTCAGTTGAGAGGGACGGCATTGGCATGGTACTTAAGGGCCAACACAAATGACAGGGTGGGACTGGGCATGCGGTCAGTGAGTCAGTGACCGTCAGTCAGGCTCAGCTCAGAACTATCAAATCCATGGTAGCCAAGTTCTGAGAAAAGGAGCAGGGAATAAAATTGCGTGTGAATGTGATGGATTCATGGCCCAATCCAATCCAATGGACCCCAACGCACGCACAAACATACCCTGACCAACGGTACACCCTACTCCCTACTCCCTGTCCGGGGGGCCGGAGTAGGACCTTTGAAAATTCACTGTTCCAGTCCACACCACGCGATCGAACGGTTTCACTCTGATCCTACGTGTACGGAGCGATCCTGCGCCGTCGATGAGCTGTTCATTCTGTATGCCAGATACGCGGCTAGAAGACCCAACTTACGCTTTTAGGGAAATAAGATTTACGTATATATTTTTTTATTTTTCAGTGGTCAAGTTGGGGGGCGCATGGTTTGGGTTAAATTTGACAGTCGTTTAGTCGTTTTTTGTGATGCAATTTTTTGTAATTATCGTCACACGTGACTTGTATATTAAAAATATTATCGTCATAATCGTCATATTTATATAGTGTTTTATGTAAATTGTATGAAGGGAGAGGAGCCAATCGTGGGGCATGGACTATTAATGGTGAGGGTAGATGTACAACAACGACTAGTACATGTCAATTTCTCACTTAAAATTTGAAAAAATGAGTCTCATCGAACAATCACCCAATCAAATGATGTCACCTAAGTGGAAAAAATGCATGAAATAATGCCTATCATCCACCCTAAATTTCTTTATATGGAAAATTACTTGATTTAAATACCTTAAAAAACTACTTTCGGCACAATATAAATACTCAAAAGAAGATATTTAAATTAAAAATTACAAAATCTATTTATTCAAACATATTATTTTTTGCGGATTTTAGCCGTAAAATACTTGCAAATTTTAAAATAACATTAATTTGTATTTTTTGAAAGTCAATATTGAAAAATTTCCGTCATCCAAAAAAATATTCGCCAGGCATAGGCGGCCGTCAAATTTAAACCCCAGCCCGAGCCTGGGCTAAGCTAAGCGACTAGGACCGCAGAAGTGAATATTTAGTGGGACCCACTCTTTCCACGTGGACCTCGGAATTCGCATCGGACATCTGACTGCGCGGGGCCCGCCGCCCCGGAGCGTGTTGTTCGAAAATTCTTCCACCGAGACATGCGTTAAAATATTTATTTATTATTATGATAGAATAATTGAGGGGGGGGACAAGATCTCGTGGGATACGGGGTTGTGTACACAGCGCTTACAACGGACTAACTATAAGAATAAGACCTTACGCTGCGCAAATGTTGTATCAACCAAACCTCCTTTACTATTTTATATACATATTTGAGTTTTTATGCGCTTCTTCTTGGTTTGCGTGTGGAATGATTAATATCATTGGGGCCATTCAAAATCGTTAAGCCAGAAAAAAAAACTGCCTAGGAATAGGAGCTGGAAATTGCGATTGAAGAGAATAAGTAAGCATTCGTTCACGTATAACGAGGGAATAGAAAAAATAGTTAAGTAGCTTAGGGCATTGGGTGTGAATCCTGATAGGAAGAAGTAGAAGTGTTTAAGCTTTCAGATTCTCAATATTTATGGGGGTTGCCACCTAAATCTAACACTGATCAGAGTGGGGCTGTGGGAGTGATGTTTCATGATTGCTGTGGCAGGTTGCGTGCATGCACGTGCTCAACCATTATGTCACAGATCTTTCACTGTGAATAGACCCATTCGCATATAAAATATTATTATTATTATAATAATACTACTACTACACCCCAAACATATCTCGCCTTCCCAATGGCCCACGTGGACGGTACATTCCCAACAGCATATTTACACATTCACACTGGTATGGTTTGTTTCCAACCATAAATAAATTAATAATAATTGTTATTCTTATTACTCCCCAACAATACAACTACTATTGCAATATTACATTATTTAAGTCATCGTAACACCAAGCTTTGTGACTAGTTATTATTTAAATAATATATCTTTTTTTAAGGTTTTAGACCAGGGAGACTTAAAAGTGTGGAATTCTTAGGCTTTCGGCTTCTCACTTTTTTAACTGTTTTTCCCCATTGCAGATCTTTTCTTGTAGCTTTTTTAACTTTTTATTTTTAACTCACTTGTCTTATGTATGTTTTATATTGAGATTTTCACCATGGACATTGTTTAACCAACCAATGGCAGGAAAACCCACTTTTGGGTTAAATTTGATGCCATTTGAGGATGTATAATGATGAGATTTTTCTTTTATTCATTTTTTCCGTTTGATGGTATATGTTGTTTTTTAAATTTGGAATTTTTTTTCATTCATATTAAGATTATTATTAACGTGGGATTAATTTCTAAAATTCGGTTAAATTTGACGGTATTTGAGGATGTATAATGATGAGATTTATTTTTTGTCAGTTTTTCGTTTGATATTATGTGGTGTTTTTTAATTTGTAACTTTTTTTTCATTCATAAATATTTTGTATCAAGATCATTATTAATGTGGGATTAATCTCCAAAATCTTTTGTTAATAAGAAGTTCAAGTTGGTAATTTATATTTATGGTTCCTCTTCTTATTCACAAATGATTAAATTTTTTGTATGTGTTAATTAGATCCCCTCATAATTATTATAAAAACTAAATGACGAAACAATGTCACTATACTTGTGACGACTAACGTGGTCATTTTGAGATGAATAAAAATGTAAAGTAAAAATTCAAAAAAAGACATCTGAATTAATACTTAAATATGCCAACTTCCAATGTTTTTCTCTAGTTGAGGTGTCTATTTAATATCTAGTAAACTTAAGATTTGACACATGACCCAAAATACATTTCTTCCATATTCATGGGTTTTGAATAGCAAGTTGGTTTCCCATTGATTCTAAGAAAAGTGAGTGATGATTTTGAAACCAAGAAAATTCATCACATTTTTGAAATTAGTTTCACACCTACCAAGAAAATAGCATTTCCACATCCATTTAGAAAATAATAAACCATTTTTAGTCATTTTTGAAAGGGGCGTTACACTTTTACAATTTGAAATCTCGACATTTGATTCATCTAATTGAGTAGACCTATTTTTTTCATGTGCCATTGACAATTTTCTTCATATTCGTGTGATCTAATGTTTTATAATCCAAAAACTTTAATATTCAAAGCACTTTATTTGTTCTAGATTTTATTATTATCTAATCAGGCTCGATTAAAGCAATTTGTGTTTGTTTATATCTATTTAAATATGATTTACAATGTGCTATGCTTAATAGACTACATTTTTTAAATGTAAAACTATTTTCTATATCTACATTTTAGTGAACTCGCATTATTAAACATGCAACATAGGGTTTTTTTTATCAAAACCTTCTAGGATAAAATTCTACTTCGCTAGGGATATGCTTGATTGTCACGCCAAGGTTTGCATATATAATGTTTGATTTTTTAGCTTTTGTCATCATATTCAATTCTTTCAGGGTTTACATGTACAATGTTTGATTTATGTAGCTATTATTAGTGTTCAATTCTTTCAAGGGTTTTGATTAATGTTCTATCTCTTGTAACCCTACTTATATGTAAATTATATAGTTCTATATATACATTAGATATTGATGTGGATAAGAATATTTCTAGATGTAATCTTGGACACTGATGTGATTTTCAATGTTTACCTTCTAATTGAACTTTTTTCTTATGAATATTGTTGTATATTATATATTTTTAGTCATTGCTAGATTATTATTTTCCAATAGTGTGTTATAGATATTTTGTCTTTATTTTGTGTAAATGTTAGGTTTGTATGAAATGATAGTACCACATGTTTATGTGTGGATATTCCCTCACATATTATTATAGATGCCTAATTTTGTTACATGACTAGTTAATTGTTATAGTATTAGAGTATTTGTGTGTTTGTAGACTATTTATTCAAATCAAACACTTATTCACACATGTATTCTTGTATTTATATTTATTTGTTGGCTTGATTTTATAGTGTTGTTGACTCCTTCAGCCTTATTTTGAACACCTACCAATATGTCATTCTTCTTGTCCTTATATTGTAACTTACCCACAAATTAGTTCAAACAATTTGCAATATGGCATTGGACACTTATTCTAACATTTATCCCATTTGTACACAAAATAACAAATTTGAGATACCCCCCTAATTATCCCACATTCTAATCATATTAGATGATGACTATTCTCCACAATAGCTCTCTAGTGATAACTTCACATGTTATTAAACATATATTAGGATTTCACTTGTCTCAAACATGTTTCATTTCACTTATTCCTTCTATTCTTACAATATAACATATTGACCAATTAAATCTGTAGCCTTAAGTCATAGTTAAGTCACTTTCAAGTCATAGGATGAAAATTTTGAACTCAAATTTAAAGTCGCAAATGTTAGCTAACTTTACTTGGGGAGGTTAGGGAGTCTTTGTTAAGCCGCGACGTCAGGTTGAACTTACTATGGACATTAAGATGATTTAAACGATAACATTATCAATGGCGTAAAGTTGTGACATTAAGGTAACCTTAATGGGGATGTTAGGATGACTTTAATCATGTCTTATTTTTGTCTTTGATGCTTGTCTTAAATAAATTGCTTTAATATGTCTTAACATACATCTTTGTTCCCAAATTTAACTTGGCTCATTTTATGACTTAAGCACACTTTTATTAAAGTCGTAAATTAAGTCAGAGGCAAAACTATAATTGAGCATTTATATGTAAAAGTATTATTTGGAATAGATGTTTAGGTCAAAGAAAAAAATGTTTATAAAGATGAAAAAAACTCACAAGATGAAGATGTTGTTCACATCCTTATTAGATTTAGAATTTAGATTAGTGAGTTAAGTACACTAAAGGATGTAAAGGGAAGCTACATGAGGTAATTCTAATTAATTAAATTCCAACATTAAATATGTAATATTAGAACAATACATTAATTCTTGTAACTAATGTAAAATATAAGATATGAATTTGAAACGAAAGGGAGTGAGTGCACTTAGACGATTGCATATTTATCTAGGAAGTTTTGGGTGTGAAAATTGTTTTGAATGAAAGATATAAGCCTAATGATGCTTTATTTATGGAATTGCGATTAGAAAATGACCCAGACCTAGAGTGTACAACTCTTCCATGACTATAGTATGGTTTTGACCTGTAAACACAAAATCATGCACTTTAGACATTATTTAGTCCTAGTCTTATACTACTATTTGTATGGTTTTTGAGTGAGGAAAGTACTAATTAACCCCCGTCTCTTGGCCATTTTTATTTACTTTGTGTCATAATTCCTCACCTTCACCGCACATATGCCCAGTCTTTTTTTGAAACTTTCCATCATTTTAGCCTTGGTTGGGGTACCTTGTCCCAATTGGGGCACCCTGATCCTTTTTACACTTTCCCGCCACTTTTGAGCACTTTCTAGCATTTGAGCTTCTTATATTTTTAGCAGTTGGCCTTTTCGGGGTTAATTATGAAATTGGAATAAGAGAAGCATATAAATATAAAGTTATGAGACCATAATGAGGGACCAAGCCCTAGGCAATACTATCATCATCTAAGGTTGCATCCATCTAGCTCCATCCCAAAGGCATAAGGTTGGTTCATCTACATCGTACTGCATAGGAGGGAAATTTATTATATTAACATTCACCATTCTATTACATTTTCTACACGTAGTTATTGCTTGATACATTCACAAAGTGCGACTGACACAAGAGTAACCTAGGGCATGATTGCACACACTTGCACATAAAACTACATCGGGTCTGAGATGTAGTGGAGTGCTTAGTTAGTAAGTCCACTATTTTGGTAGCTGAGGACAATTTGACCCCTTCATTTACATTTTTATTTTTTAGGTTTGATGCTTGTTTTGGGGTTTTTCAGATCTTTCTTTCATCACTGATCATTGACGACATCCAACACAGAGAAATGAGTTATACACAATAGGATGTGAAGGATTCAAATCATCTTTCGATCCTCCAGAGTTGGTTTTGGGACCTCCTGCACAGACCAAGGCTCCCATAATCTAGACTAGGGCACCCGTAGGCGCCCTGATCCTCTCTTAGGCACTCCAGTATCTTTAGACATCTCATATCTATCCTTTTCGGGACCTCTACATGTTCACTTCTGCCTCTGGAATATTCACTTGATTTTACAACATATTCCAGATCAACCTCCAAATTAGCAAGCTCCTTGCAACCCTATTTGTCAATTAGGGTTTCATAATTTTATTAGCCTAGTTTCTTGGGTCACTTTTTATATTTATTTAGCTATTATTTACATCATTTTGGTATTGGTGTTTATTGATGTTCCTGGTTAGATTAGTTACACATATTCCTCATTTTAGTTAATCATTTTGATAAATCTGACTCAATCTTCATACTTCTAGGATCTTCTTTCATTTTCATCTTAGGGTTTCTTCATCATGGATATCTCCATTCATGAAATTTTACTTATTCATCCTGAATTTTGAGCTAAAATCATCATTCTTCTCCTTATAATTCATATTCCTGACACCACTCTTCTAGATGTAGTCTACAATACCTTTGTAAACGTATTTTCTCAGCACATTTCTTTTCCATCTACTCCTCATGTTGACCTTGCTACTTTTGATAATGACCCACTATTGCATATTATATGTCATATTCAAAATGTAGGTGTCAAACGCACTTTAATTGACAATTGATCTAAACTCAACTTACATCCCATGTCATTCCTTGAAGTCACAGGTCTTTTAACTCATGATGTTAGTCCATATTGTCTTTCACTGCGTGTTTATGATGGTTTTGTTCATCCATGTGTCAGTCACATGACACTACCTATCACTATAGGACCCAAGACTATCCCCACCGTGTTTTTTGTCATTGATTTCCTGGTCTCCTACAATTACTTACTTGGTATACCATGACTTCATGCCATGAAAGGCGTAGCTCCAACTGTGGATCATTATGTCAAATTCCTACATGAGGGTATTGAGCATACCATTTTTCGTGATCACAATCCATTCCAATATTGTGACTGTGCCTCTAATACTAGTCTTCCTATTCCACACGCTAATACTTCAGACTATCCTCAACCTATGGACGAACCACCTCACTTGCCACCACTTGAGGGTGGTGTTTGTGTGATAGATGTAGTTTCTTTTATGCCACCTGCTACTACTACTTCTATGATCCCTTATCAGGGGTTTTTTCCAGTCTATGGACGTCGCTCTATCACCTACACCTTCACATATACCACCTACATTAGTACGCCCACCATTCACTTGCACACTTTTCATGAATGATTCACATTGGGAACATATTCCATTTGACCCTACTTGTGATGACACTATCTATACACATGAGGATCTAACATGACTACGTTTTTCTTTTGAGGACCTCTATCCTACATCATACACTCCTCGTCTTTATTATGGGTTTGTTCACATCACCGCTACTTATGGTTTACTTTTCTTTCATGTTACAGTCCATCTATCATGCACCTCTCACTCTTCACCACTTACCTTAGGGAAATCATGGCTTTATTATATTGGGGGCACTTTAGATCTTGATCACATAGATATCTCTTTCCCTATGCCTTTTGGATGCATCTTCATTTGTAATAGCTCTTTCCTAGGTCATACACAAAATATCACTCGTTGGTATGCGCACGGTTGTCCACTTCCTCCATTCACTGATGAGGAATATGTCATGGGTATGTACCATTTACGGCTCAATGGTTTATTACATGATCAGGTAGAAACTATAGCTTACTAGATCACTAATGCTTATCCATTCAATTATGACCTAGAGGACAACGATCTTCTTGATGACTTTACATGATTTTATTGCACAAACTTGGGAGGGCATAACACTCACACATCTCACTCCCTCATCATCATAGCTACATAGGTGCATCTCTCATTTGTGCATTATCATACATCAATCTCCTAACTTAGACATACTCATCATACGTCTTAGCTTCGATCATTACCCGATGACACACTCTTGTGTTTTGGTTGACACTTGACTGTTGAGGGTTTACCACACATGAGCCCCACACACTGCACAATAGGTATTACACGTTACATCTATCTACAAATATTACATCATGCATCATACATTCTACATTTTCATACCATACATACATCATACATCATATTAGTCTTCATCATACATGTTTCATATTGTACATGTCTAACATCATACATTACTAATCCTACATACTACATTATTTGGCTATATACACATCTTGCATCACACATTACACATCGTGGCGTATGTCTTACATATTACATCATACATACTACATTTATTCTACATTATGTCAATGCTCACACATCTTACTATAGACACCAAAAATTGGGTCGCAACCCTTTAAATCCCCTTCGACTAATTAATTCAATACTATTCCCCCACCATGCCCACTTGCACACATTTTAATTAATTTAACTACCACAATTAATTTTATTACTTGCCTCACCTTTCCACCTCACCCTAGATCCATTCTAAGCCTGTTAATTTCCCTAGACCAAGTCCCCATTTATCATAACCAACTAAGTCTTATTCTAACCCTAATATTAATGACATATTATCCCTCTAACCAATTTCTAACTTCATTTACCACCATTCCACACTTGTGACCCGGAACGAAAATCTCAATCACGTAAAATTTAGGAAGAATCAGTCTAGTTTTGACAAATATGACTATTTCTGCTTAACTGACGCTGGTTATTCCTCGACTGACGCAAGTCACCTAACTACTGTCGGTTACCTTAAATAGGATTTATAAACACTTTTCTTAGGTTCTGAATCTTATTTTTTGGCTCTTTTGACCTTGCATCCTTATTCCTGAGATTTTCAGCGACCTTGCAACATACCAAAGACCTCTATAACATTCATACATCACACTATTCATCGACAGATTGATCCAGAGTTCTAGTGCACTCACCAGGAAGCACCGTGTCCTCCTGCCATTGCTACATCCATTCAGGATCACCTTCTCTTGCAACCATCACTACCACCTTCTTTCTATCTACATTCCACAAGTAAGAATTATTTATTCTCAAGGTCATTTTCAGTATATTAGTTATTGTATTAGCTATTTGTTTCATTCTATATTCTATCTTATTCAGATATATCCCACACTACCTCCATTTTATTATCTTCCTGTTCACCTTTCATACCTTTATGAAACACCAATCTAATCACCTCTAAGTCCTTATAAAAATTCCACAGGATTACCTAAACTCTCTTCACTCTCTTTGTAGTCACAAAGAGTGCCCAATACCCCATTTTTAATATTCTTACCAAATTTCCCCTACCATCATCGGTCACCAACTGGTGTTAGTCCATTACCAGTAACCAGCATCAATTGCCTAACCGGAGTCAATCTCTGTGACTAGTAACTTTCCCCAAACCAACAAGCTTCTAACTCACTCAAAACCTCCCAAAACCCCACCAAATCTCACCCATACCTCATCTATAGTCTCTGTTAGACCTACAAACCCAAACTAGCCTATAAACCCACCGAATTTAATCATAACTTTTCCTGTTAGATTAAATGTACTCATTGTATGTTATAGGAGATATCTAAATCTTATCAACTACAGTAGGATTCATTTATTTAAAATATTTACCTGCTTTAATTTTTTACGAAAATGGATTGACAACCATTCGAGGAAGCATCACACTTCCCGGATCTAGCCTTTGCTAGGCAATCCACTGTCATTTGTTATTTAATATCATTTGGTGGTCTTTTTGTGTTCTTAACAGGTTGTTCCTCCTAGCCAAAGGGAATATCTTCACAATCAGCTTGGTCAACATTCTACGTGCACACACCTTATTTTATTATAGTAGGTATTCCTCCTAGCCCTTACCTATTATCTATTTTATCTATACTTTGCGGTGAAACATTTTGGCATGCCCGGTGGGACATTCATTTTGGGTTCTTTTCATTATTCATATAGGGTGCATTTGTGTGTCCATTTATTTTCTGAAAAATTCACACTAAATCTCTCCTTGGAAATCCTCTTTTCCTTCTCTTGGTCTAAAATAAATATGTCCTTTGGTGCTTAAAAATAACATTTCTTATTTTCTTCCGTATTGCATTTAGTGAAAAATCATTCTCTTTTCCTATTTCTCATTTTCTTCATCGAATACCACTTTCGATTTGGGTTTAAAATCTCTGCATTTCATCCTTCAAGTGTTGTATTAGATCACCTAGACTAATTAGAAATCACATGGTGGAGGTCATGACCACTTGGTGATTGGATTGGATTAAGCGTAGTTCACTTTTGTGCACACAATCTCTAGGCAAAATCACTTGAATAATTTACACACTTTTTGAACAAGTCCTTTCTAGGAAGAAGTCGTTAAGGATTTAACAACCTGTTGATGCTGGGCACCGCCCGATGTTCTAGCTGGTTTGTCATATTAGAGTTCAGACCACATGTACCAAAAGGTATATCAATCCTCTTTAACCAAAACTATCCTAAAACCAGCCATAGATTGCTTATATGGAACTGTACGTACCCAAAATTGTATGTACTGCACCACCGGAAAGATGTTACAAATACCCCAATGATGATACAGGTCTCTTCGCAAGGTGTTCGGGATCCAGAGAAGCTTTACGGATATGTGTTAACATCCCACATGCCCTGCTTAGCCCCCGCGTGCTTTGTTTTCCCTTTTTTCCTCTTTTCTCAGCTTTTTAGTCTTCAGTCTCGTGACCGCCGCCCTGAAGGGCGGCGGTCTCGTGACCGCCGCCCTGAACAGGGAGGTGGTCCTATAACCGCCGCCCTGAGCAGGGTGGCGGTCCTATACGCGCTTTCCAGAATGTTCCGACGATCGCGTCAAGCGTGAAAATTCAATTTTCACTCGCATTTCTCAACCACTAAAGCTTGTATTTATGTTTTTGCCCACTAAACAGTGATTTATCTTTGTTTAATGGTGGGAGAGTTCAATTTGAACTTCCCTTCTACTCATTGCAAATGCTATAAATATGTAGCTTGTTTACAAGTAAATGGTCTTGGTTCTTTGGTCTGGAGTCTTCATTCTTGAGCTTTAGTCTTCAATACTCAGTCCTAGATTTATTTTATGAATCATTTTATTTTAGCATGGATTAGAATTCTGAGTATTTAGTTATGCCTCACTGTACACCGACAACGATCCTGCTAGGAATCGTATAGGCCAATCTCTGTTCTCTTGTGCCATCCTTCTCCTACTTGTACTTCGTTGTATTTCTTTGAAGCTGCTATTATTCATTGTTTGAGTACCTGCTGTTTATCATTTTGTTTTACCATTGTTGCAACAACCCTGCTAGGAATCGCATAGGCCAAGCCAGTTCACTTGCGCCATCCCTCTCCTACTTGTGCTTTGTGCCATTTTTACTTCAAAGTAATTGTCGTCCCAGTGCCTTCCCTTGCCAATGTTGCTATACTCCTACTCTTTCTGGATTCACGTGAACACGCAAGAACGAGGAGATCACTCTAAGGGGACAAATTACAACACAACTGGATTTGCCTCTACTCAGTAAACTCCAGGTTTAAATCGTCAAAGTTATTATCAAATAGAGTAGTGAATCATTTTATTTCAGTTAATCTCGCTTTCAATATTGCCAGGGAAGCTGTGGGGAATAATAGTTTCTGAGAAACTATGATTTGTTCCTCACTTCTGAGGTAGGATTGAAGGTTTTCAATTAAGTTAATTAGCTGTCTTTTATTTAGATTCACACATCTGCACAGGTGAATAACCACACCGGGTTATCTCACTTGTTTAGTTTTAGTATAAAAGTAGTTTAATTGTTGCTTGTAATTATAATGTTTCAATCATATATTTTGTTTAGATTAGTTTCCCTTTCAGTAGTAGTATAAATTGTTATTTTCAGTTTAAGTTAATTTGGAGATTCCATAACTAGATTAAACGCTTAAATTCTGTTAGGAGGGTAAATCACTAGGGAATTTATGCTACCCGCTCATAGCCTCTAAATCTCCCCTTTTTCAGTTTAGCTACCAGGAGATCAAACTACCAGATCTTAGTCACTAATCCTCCCATGGTTAGCCATAAGAAAGTTGCTTGCCGATTCTCATCCTCGCTTGTAGCTTTTCTATCATAGAAAACTGACCATAATCCCGGCTGTGACTTCATCTAAGTCACCCGCATTTCAAACCACCGGCTGTCTCGGCACGACCTCGGGAGGTCGGGTACGGGGAAGGTCACTTGTCGATTATCATCCTCGCATGTCACTTTCCCATAGTACAAAATTGTTGAACCCGACATGAAACAAACAACTGTTTCACCTTCTACGCTTTCATAAAATCACCTTCGTTCATTCCCATTATTCTGCGGGTATTCATATACCCCCCGAATATGTCAGGATTCGATGCATATGGCAGGCCCCTCTTGGGTCTCGAGGCATACTACGCCCAACAGAATAGGCAATCATCACCCTCGCTCTTAGTATGGGGCGACAACTATTCAACTAATCAGTTGTCAACACAAACCCCAAGAATCAGATATAATTCATCTTTTCAAATGGGGGAGTTAGATCCACCCCCTCGAACGCAGCAAACAGAGCCTTCAGGCTCGAACAATATGACGTTCACCGGAGAATCTAGTTCATCTCCTCAGATGCTACTTAGACCACAAATTAGTAGACAATCAGACCCATACCTGGTCTTAGATGATGAATGTTCAATACATTATCCTAGGAGTGAACAAAATTCTAGGGGTATGTACCCACCTATAGGGGGTTTGCGAATACAACCCGAGGTCTCTTTTCAAGAAAATGCCTCTATGCCACTGCGTATAGGAAATACTCTCAGAGAAAATTGGCAAGATAACGATCAGTTTATGACAGGATATCACATGCCTATACAACACCAGGGTATACAACAAATGCCACTCAGGAAAAGCACCGTGACTTCACCAAATGAAGTCATTTCAACGTTAGTAGAAAAAGTGAGAGGGTTAGAACTGGCTCAAGCAAGTCAAAATTCTCCGTTCATACAAACAGGGAGTTCTAATCCTCCATACCACCCTGGCCAAGTAGATCTCCTCACAGGGGTAGGCACATTAGGCATGCCGCCTCACTATCCACAACAAACGCCAGCAAGGCCCACCATCTCTAGCACTATTCCTCCCGGTCTAGTGTCAAACAATCCATTCCTTGACAATACCCCATCATACTTAAACATGTACTCCAAATCCCCACAAGGAGATATGTTCTCCTCTCCCGGCATGTTTGCTCAAACGCAAGGACCTCCCTATGCCCCTGTCAACGCATATGCTGCATCGTATCAACAACCTATCCCACCACCGCTCCCTCAGCAACCACCATCAATGGTCGAAAGCTATGCGATAGGGACTTATTCAGAATATCTAAAGGAACCCTTAGACTTCACCATACGAAGCGTCATGCTTCCAAGACCTCTCCCTGATTTTCCCAAGTTCAAGGGTGAGGGAGATCCAAATGCGCATATCAAAGCTTACGCTACGGCCATTCGAGAATTACTCCCATGGGATGGGGTTGTTGTTAAAATATTCCCCAAAACGCTGGAAGGCATTGCCCTCGATTGGTATTACAGAATACCCGAGGCTTCCATACATTCATTCAAACAACTTGTGTCTGAGTTCATCAAAGCCTTCGACATAAACAAACTATTAAGGACAGGAATTAGGGAGTTCTTACACATCAAGCAAGAACATAACGAATCTGTCGCCCATTTCATCCAAAGGTGGCGCACAGTCCTTTATTCTTCAGCAAGTGCTCCAAACATGGATCAGATAGAACTATGTGATTTATTCCTTCATTCTCTCAGCAAGGAGGTGAAGGAAGAAGTCTAGAAGTACCCACTAAGAACTTACGATGAAGTACTTGAGAGCGCTCTTCGAATAGACCAAGCAGCGATAGATAGTGGTCGTAGACATATGGAGTAAACGGGAGGTTAATCGCCCCCAACCAGAACACTACAACTTATCCTACTACAATGAATGTTGATCAAGGACCCAATATCCTTAATGAAAACCATGGGGTTACAATAGATGGAGTCACTGACCAAGTCAAAGAACCAAATATTGTGAACACCCTGGCACTTGCTAACAATCAACACAATAATAACTTCACTCCAGCGATCAATATGGTGGATTCTAATCATCCTCCACAACAGAAAATCCAGGCACAAGTCCTTTCTCGGGGCCCAGATGGATATCAAAACCAAAGCCAAAGGCCACAACCTCGAAATTTCAACTATAACAACCAACAGCCCAATCAGAACTTTGGGCCACAACATGATTCAAACCGACGACCACGGAACTATAATCCCAATCTATATTGTGGTTTCCACAAAATCAGGGGTCATGACACTAGGACTTGCCATGACTACAATAAATTCATGCAACGCTTGCCAGAAGAACAAAAAAAACTTTTCATAGATATGTTCTTGGCAGATCCTGCGTCACCAGCACCAAATACTTTTGCAGGGGCAGTTTCCCCTCAAAATGCACCTCTCAAGATCTTCAACGATCCTTTCCCAAATCATTATAACAATAACAGGTTAGATCCAAATGGGAAAAAAAAAGGTATCATAATAAGAAATAACAATCAAGACGCCTCAACTCCTGACAACTCTCAGATTGCTCCTAACCTAAGTTCAAATGGTAATAAAAAAATCTTGGGATTAGTTGAGCTAGAGGTTGAGTGTGAAATTAATGCAACAACTCGGACAAAGGAGTATGTTTCACAACCCCTACCTGATATTTTCTCCACACGAGATGAATTTCCTACAAATGCTAAACCGGTAGGATCCTATGATTTAATATATGAGGTGGAAAAGACAAATAAAGATAAGTCAATTTCTGTGGAAACAGTCTCCACTAAAGCCACAGCAGGAATTATGAAACTCTTGGAGAATGACGAACCAATATTTCTCCCATTCGAACCTCAAGGAATGGGTAGTCTTCTCGGCATAGCATCTCTTCCCTCCGATGACCTAAATCTAGATATAAACATGATAGAATTAACAAACGAAGAAAGGCAATTTAAAACTGAAACGATGCCTATCAAAACCATCTCTAGGCACTGCCCTATTCTAAAGCCTAGTTTCGACCCATGCGTGTCTAAAGCTAAGTTTTCCCTATCCATGGGGCAAGACCTCATCATTAACACAATGCTCACTATGAGAGAGAAGGTCGAGCAGCATAGTCATGCTCACCCACATGTCATCTCTCAAAAACATGACAAAGAGGTACGCGAATGCCTCTTTCAGAAAAATGTTTTTAATAATGAGAAATATACACCTCTGGGCAAGGGTTGTAAGTTCAAACCCAGAATGGTAGGCCCTCATCAAGAAAATGAAAAATTTGAGGATAATGGTTCTCCGCTGTGTACTTCTAGGGGTGAAGAATTCGATATTCATCAACTTTCTTCACCTTAGACATCATGACATATGGTTCCACCTGCATTTTCATATGTACATGGTTGTAGTTGCATTACATTAGTAATTTAGTTGGTTCATTTTGTTCACTCGTTTCATAAATATTGTAGTCCAGGAACTTACTCTTAAGTAATCTGTTACAAATTTCTGAAGATATTGGCAAAAATATTCAAATCACATCTCTTCAAACATCATCAAGTACTTTTAAATCTTCTCATCAAGTTTGACAGACAAACATTGACGGAAACCATACCAAGACCTGCATACTTGGCTTTGCTTGTTCTTTCTGCTAGGTAAAGTTGTCCTTGCCTACGGTCTGTTCTAGAAGCTTCTTGGTGTCACATCTATCCCTCTTAAAATCTCTTGGAACGAAAGGATATCCCAAAGTCATAGATCAAAAATGTCAAAATCAAATGCAATCAAAAGCACCAAGCAAACAAAATATTTTATTTTACACACTTCTTTGCCCCATCAACCTTCGGTGATAAGCCCACATCTCTTACTGGTGATGTGAGGTTGGGAAAGGAAAGAAGTGCCCTTACTCGCCTGTATCTTGCCTTTGGTGACAAACCCATGCTTCTTACTAGTGGCGTTAGGCAAGGTGTGGGGGGTCCAGTCACACAAACTAACAAATCTTGGTATGCTAAAAACACAAGTCAAATTCTGTTAAAAGAAGGCAAATATCCAAACATCTAAATTCCAAAGAGATCAAATCCTCAAAACCAGATTTTGTCAACCAGGTTGCCATTTATGAATCTAAGTCTAGATAAACTGAAAAGTAAGTGGCCTTCTAAGCTTGGTAGTAGTTCTGAGTAGGGTGGGTGTGTAGGTCCAAATTTGGTTCTTGTTCTTGTTTTGTATGTCTCTCATCATTCCACTCAAATCAAACTCATACAACTTGTGCCCTTCCCAATTCTTGGTGTTGAGCCCTTGCATCCTACTAGTTGCATGGATTTAGGATTGGGGTAAGTTCATCTCTTTATCGCTACACATTCATCACGTTTTTCCAACATAAGAAGAAATCACAAACATTGTCTAAAGAGGCCAAAAGTTCAAAACTACAACATGTTCGTCATCACATATCAGCATTGCAAAAGCAAATAAAGTAAAAACATTCTGTTTAACATTTGTTATCACTTGTCATCCATTGCATACATTCTTAAAAGCATGTGAAAGTTGGCGGCATTTCGACACACGGGCATGTCAGGTATAGCCTCTAACTCCCCATTTTGGGACCGCCATACTCGGACCCAACGTTTTATGCCTCTTCATGGCTAAAACACTTCTCCGAGGGGGCAATATGTACGTACCCAAAATTGTATGTACTGCACCACCGGAAAGATGTTACAAATACCCCAATGATGATACAGGTCTCTTCGCAAGGTGTTCGGGATCCAGAGAAGCTTTACGGATATGCGTTAACATCCCACATGCCCCGCTTAGCCCTCGCGTGCTTTGTTTTCCCTTTTTTCCTCTTTTCTCGGCTTTTTGGTCTTCAGTGACGAAACCGCCACCCTGAAGGGCGGCGGTCTCGTGACCGCCGCCCTGAACAGGGAGGCGGTCTCTGAACCGCCGCCCTGAACAGGGAGGCGGTCCTATAACCGCCACCCTGAGCAGGGCGGCGGTCCTATACGCGCTTTCCAGAATGTTCCGACGATCGCGTCAAGCGTGAAAATTCAATTTTCACTCGCATTTCTCAACCACTAAAGCTTGTATTTATGTTTTTGCCCACTGAACAGTGATTTATCTTTGTTTAATGGTGGGAGAGTTCAATTTGAACTTCCCTTCTACTCATTGCAAATGCTATAAATATGTAGCTTGTTTACAAGTAAATGGTCTTGGTTCTTTGGTCTGGAGTCTTCATTCTTGAGCTTTAGTCTTCAATACTCAGTCCTAGATTTATTTTATGAATCATTTTATTTTAGCATGGATTAGAATTCTGAGTATTTAGTTATGCCTCACTGTACACCGACAACGATCCTGCTAGGAATCGTATAGGCCAAGCTCTGTTCTCTTGTGCCATCCTTCTCCTACTTGTACTTCGTTGTATTTCTTTGAAGCTGCTATTATTCATTGTTTGAGTACCTGCTGTTTATCATTTTGTTTTACCATTGCTGCAACAACCCTGCTAGGAATCGCATAGGCCAAGCCAGTTCACTTGCGCCATCCCTCTCTTACTTGTGCTTTGTGCCATTTTTACTTCAAAGTAATTGTCGTCCCAGTGCCTTCCCTTGCCGATGTTGCTATACTCCTACTCTTTCTGGATTCACGTGAACACGCAAGAACGAAGAGATCACTCTGAGGGGACAAATTACAACACAACTGGATTTGCCTCTACTCAGTAAACTCCAGGTTTAAATCGTCAAAGTTATTATCAAATAGAGTAGTGAATCATTTTATTTCAGTTAAGCTCGCTTTCAATATTGCCAGGGAAGCTGTGGGGAATAATAGTTTCTGAGAAACTATGATTTGTTCCTCACTTCTGAGGTAGGATTGAAGGTTTTCAATTAAGTTAATTAGCTGTCTTTTATTTAGATTCACACATCTGCACAGGTGAATAACCACACCGGGTTATCTCACTTGTTTAGTTTTAGTATAAAAGTAGTTTAATTGTTGCTTGTAATTATAATTTTTCAATCATATATTTTGTTTAGATTAGTTTCCCTTTCAGTAGTAGTATAAATTGTTATTTTCAGTTTAAGTTAATTTGGAGATTCCATAACTAGATTAAACGCTTAAATTCTAGTTAGGAGGGTAAATCACTAGGGAATTTATGCTACCCGCTCATAGCCTCTAAATCTCCCCTTTTTCAGTTTAGCTACCAGGAGATCAAACTACCAGATCTTAGTCACTGATCCTCCCATGGTTAGCCATAAGAAAGTTGCTTGCCGATTCTCATCCTCGCTTGTAGCTTTTCTATCATAGAAAACTGACCATAATCCCGGCTGTGACTTCATCTAAGTCACCCGCATTTCAAACCACCGGTTGTCTCGGCACGACCTCGGGAGGTCAGGTACGGGGAAGGTCACTTGTCGATTATCATCCTCGCATGTCACTTTCCCATCGTACAGGAACCTTCATTATCCAAAACTCTATTTCATTCATAGTCATTTTAAAAAGGCATAAGCCACTCAACACTAAAATATGATACCTAGGATTTACGTGTTTTGCTAGTTTTTGCTTGTTTGTATTATGTGTTGAGTTGTGAGGATGATTTATCTCTTTTTATTTTCTTTCACACTTCACAATCATAACTGGTGTATTTTGGTTCCCTCTGAATGTGTTAGGACTTCTCATTGTCATACCCAGTTTTTGGGTTAGTGTTTTTTTACTTAATCAACTTAAAATTTAAATTTTCATCATCTTCTCAGATTTCACAATAATCTGCATCGATCTAGTGACTGACATCGGTTACCTCCTCATACCAGCATTGGTTAACTGACTGGCATCAATTTCTATCTATTTTTGGTTATTTTATCCAAAACAATATTCTATTCATATTTCTTCATTTTCTGCGTTCAAATGCTGGAACTACACTCATTTATGAGTCTTTGTCACCATTAACAGAGTCCATTTTCATCCATTTTACCCCTTTCATCTCCATATTTTTGAATATTTTTATTATCTTCAATAACCGACACTGGTCCAATGACTACCGTCGGTTCGTTCTTCCAACCAGTATTGGTTACCCAATCGACATCACATACTATGTTTTTGGTTTTTATTAGAAACAACAACCTATTTTCATTTTCAAGATTCAACCCATATTCTATTTTTATGTTTCTATATCATTTACAGATCCCATATTACCTATTCTTCCATCATTCACATGGTTTTGACTTCCTGGCAAGCCAACGCCATAGTATTTCATGATAGCCATCAACCACTACCTCCTAGCCCTTCACTGCCTTCTATTTCTTCACCCATGGACCCCAATTATTCTATTGCTATAAGTGCAGGTGACGAAGAGTTTGCAAAACTCCTTGATCACAATATTGCATCCTTGTAGTATTACCTCGTCCATTCTTCCACCCGCGACTCATTACGACAACTCATATACGAGATGCCTGTCTCCATTCCTCCCACTCTCGCCCGCACTTCCGCATCAGTAAACACTAGTGTAGTGTTACCTGCTTCCACCTCCCAACCTATTATTTCTCAAATCATCCCTACATCTTTGATATCTATCACACCTATGACATGTATGTCACCTTCGACGTCTTTCACCCCTTCGACATCTGCCACACCATCATCTATAGCTCTCAGTGTAGGGATACCCACATTATCAGTGTCTCACATACCCATGGCCTCCCAACCACCTTTGGTGTCATATTCTTATACACCCTTCTAGAACATAGTCCTTTCCATACCCCTGACTCTACCACCTATCACCATGAGGGTCTCCACATAAGTCCCTCCTACCTACACCTTTCCTCAACATCCACCTGTTGCTTCTTCTGCCTATTCAAGATATATGCCTTCATCATTTATTCCCTCTTACATACCCCCATCATAGTTTACTTATTCAACACCACCATACATTGGTGTGCCAGTTACGACTTATCTACCTCATCCACCCCCTTACACCATGGGGGTGTCCCTCAATCAAATCCTACAAGCGATCTTATAAATATGATGATGGATAAGATGCAAAATTTGGAAGCATATGTCTCTGGCTCTCATAATACCTTGACTTATGATGAAATTTGTAATGAGCATATTCATCCATCTATACTTATTCATCCTTATCCTGCACATTAGGATATGCCTAAGTTCAATTGATTTAATAGAAAGGAAGATCCGTAACAAAATTTGTGATCATTCAAACATGTCTATTGTCTGATCACCCAAGATGACTCCTTTCTTCTTAGGAATTTTCCCATGTCTTTAACAAGACCTATTTTAGATTGGTACAATTGTTTACCTATGAACTCAATCTTTTCTTTCAATCAATTGGCCCAGGAATTCCTTAACCACTTCTCCATCAACATCACTAAGAATGTCTCCATAATTGATTTATATTCAATGTGCTAATATGAAGATGAATCTATCGCATATTTTATCACACATTGATGGAGCCTTACCAATCATCTCACCTTTCAAATTCCAAAAATTGAGATGATAGAGTTATTGACTAGGGCTTGTGCCAGGCACATCTCTCCAACTCTTCAAGTATAAGCATTCCGAACATTTGATGAGTCGTTCACCATGGCCTGGAAGCTAGAAATTTGTGCTATCGAAGAGAAGAAACTAAAATCTCACAACAAGAGCACTTTGTTTAAATCGAATGAATCTTCTTCTTCTTCTAAACCAAAAAATACTCATGCTACAGCAAAGGGATCTGCCAACGAGGTGGTCTTGAAAGTTGGCCCATCTCATCCATTAAACCAAATGAAACCTCCTTCTAATATTTCCCCTATTCATAATTTCCAGTACAAGCATGAAAAAAGATGCTATACACCCATAGGATAACCTTATTCCTCTGTGTTAGAAAAACTGTTAAAAGTGGGAGCCATCACTCTTCCACTAATCAAACCACATACTAGCTTTGACCCTTCCCATCATATACCCACATGGTATAAGGAGCATGACTACTGTAACTATCACCGCATTAGGGGGCATAGTGACAGAAATTGTAAAGCATTCAAAAACATTGTCCAAGAAATGTTAGATAATGGAGATCTAGTCCTAGACAACCCTAATGTGCCTACAAATCAAAACCTTAGGTCTTTAGGAAACTATTTCCAAACCATACCCATTCATCAAATCAGGCCGAGGAGACCTCTAATAATAACACCCATGTTCACGAGGTCCGTGAAATTTTTGACACAATACCTGTCCCTTCTGCTCATTTGCCTTCCATCTCGTCTATTGACAAGATTCTTACATGATCTCCTCTACACGCAGAGAAACCTATTTCACCTACTCTTCTACCCATGGAGGAGCCTACCTCACCTACTCCTTCGTCTATAGAGGCATTCACCCCACTTATTATGTCATCTATCGAGGATACCGTATTACCCACGTTTCTACCCAAACAAGAGTTTATTTTATCCTCTTCTCTACCTAAGGATGAGTTTACACCACCTACCTTGCCCCCTCCTTGACCCATATAGGAACCAATTTTATACTCTCTTCCTGTCAATGATGTGTCTCCCAGGGTCTACCAGGATCTTGTTAATATTCTTACATCACTTCTGCTTATAGATTCCGAAGCCAAAAAATTCCATGTCTCACAGACCTCATAATTTTTTAGACAGATTACTACTAGGTTGTTACCATATTCCTCTACCTCTACGTCATTCTCTCGTTTGGTCGATCTCTTAGAGTGTGTTGAACACACACACTCTAGGGGCACATCCGTCTCCTAGTATCTACCCAAATGAAGATGTTAACCCCAGATACTTCAACCATTTATCCAAAGATATTCCAAACTAAGACCACGACACCTGAACCAGTCATATTAGCATCTTCTTGATCAACCTTGTCATCACCTCAACCTTCACCTGTACCCAAACCTTCATCAACACCTAAGCCTCCACCTGTACCTAAACTCAACGCTATATTAGGGGTCCATCCTACACCTAGTCTACTACATCCCGCAGTCAAACTAGACTTGACTACTAAAAAACTACCCATCATAAAGTAAAATCCCGCACCTAAGAATAAGACACAATATTTTAGGCCTTATTAGTCCTCATCCCTTCCATTGATCTTAGGCCCACATTCTTCTACCTTGGTCAAGTTACCACTTCACCAAGGTAGTTCCATGGTAAGGAAACCCACGGTCGCACCTTTACCACCTTATTTACCCACACCTTTACCTCTTCACAAAAAAAAATTCCAAGCGCAACAGCTCATACCCATACCTCTACCTTCATCACCTCACTTTCCCATACCTTTAACTTCACCACCTCTTCAGCCTGCATCCACGCCTATAATTTCATCACCTCCCTTGCCTACATCTTCTCTGTTACCTACCACCATATCACAGGTGGAACCACCACTTTCACCATGGATTTTTAGATTACCCCCATCATCTATGTCTCCTTCTACCTCACGTACCCCACCTATACCTTTACCCAAGAAGGTGCACCAACTTCACATTTTCTCACTTTTCTCTTGGTCCATCTTGAACTTGTCTTACATTAGATTGGACACTCTTCTTCTTGGTTGGATTTATTGCACTATTATGTCATCTATACTTAGTCTAGGATAGAAATGATATTCCTCTTCTCTACCTAATAATGATTCATTCTTGGTGTGCTCCTTCTCTTAAGAAATAGATGCATCAGTGACCACCCTATAAGTATAGGTGAGTTCTCTAAATATATTTTTCATTTTACATAGATTAGGTTGTTTCTGTTTCCCATTTATCTATGTTAGATTACTATTACATGTATATTGATTCTAGTTAACATAGCACTCTTATTTGATCAACTCATTTTCTTTCCATTACTTTAATTTTAGTTATATTGTGCACGTTTGCCTTATCTATCCATACCTCTTCTCACCTAATTACCGATATATTAGTATAGTACTCTCCCCTATCTTGACTATCAGCCTTAAAAACCCTAGGTTGACCTAGAGTAGGGATTAGTTTATTCTAGATATGCGAACCTAGTGCTCGCTATAAACCCTTTAAATATATCCATTATATGTCATTCCATGTGTGTCTCTTACTAGTTCACCTGATACCCTTGTAGAAAAAATACCTAAAAGTGTAAGTTATTGAGACACATTCTTGGCCCACCATACTTAGGATGCCGGGTTCACTAGAAATTAATGATGGGCCATGAATTTGTCTTAATAACTCCTACTCCTAAGTCTTTCGTTCTATAATGGTATCGAGGTAACGGGTAAGAGATACACATGGACCAACATCCAATGGATAGATTTAAAGGGGCTAAAAAAGCACTAGGTTCACATATTTAGAGAGTAATAATCTCTATACTAGGTCAACCTAAGGTTTCTAAGGCCTACGGTCAAGATAGAGGAAAGTACCCTACTAAGATATTGATAGATGGGTAAGGAGAGGTATAGATCAATGATAGATAAGGAAACATGAACAATATGAATAAAATGGAAATAAAGAGAAGCTAAGGAGCTGATTGAATAAGAGCACTATGCTAACTAGCATTAATATACATGTAATACTAAGCTAACATAGAGAAATAGGGAAGGGAAAAAAACTAATCTATGTAAAATGAAAAAGAGAGTTACAACACTCACCTGTACTTATAGGGTGATCATAAATACATATATCTCTCTAGAGAAGTATCACTCCAAGAGAGAGAATCATTAGTAGGTGGAGAAGGGGATAATTGTTCCTATCCTAGACTCACTATAGATGACCCAATAGTTCAATTAATCCAACTAAGAATAATAGTGTCCAATCTAGTCCAAGTCGAGTGAAGGATGAACAAACAAAAAAATGAGTAAATGCAAAGTTGGTGTAAAAGAGCAGAGCATGTGAACATTCATAATATTCAGGATTCCTTCCTTCATGAATGTCAAGATGTGGTGATAATATATATGACACCATTACCCACGGGAAATGGCATTCACTAAGAGAAAGACTACACCGACATTATCACCCATGGGTGATGGAGTTGTCCAAGTATGATAGATGAGGTGATGTTTCATGTAAAATAGTGTCTTAGGTCAAGATGATGGATGAATAAGTTTTCAAATGGTAAGATGCAAGAAATATGTTGAGAGTGAAATGTGTGTGATACCTAAGGGGAAAAGGATAAATAGTGTAAGGAAAACTCAGGCTAAGACCACATAGTGGCACTCTCTCTACATACTATCTCTAACCCATAATGATTACATAAATAACCAATCCTGATTACTGACAGACCCCTTAAGGCACTCACTTAAGAAATAGATGCATTAGTGGCCCTTATCTGCACTAGGAAAATTTTAGTAACAAGTATGAAAGATGAATAGTGAACAATTAGGTGTATACATATGCCCCAATTGTTGATCACTGCATGTCACAATAGTGAAACATGGGGTGGTCAATGGAATGAAATAGTTTGTAACACTAATATCGAAAGTAGATATTGAAATTAAGAACATAAAGGAATAGCTTAAATGAAATATAGCTACCAATATGTACTTGATAATGTCACTCCTCTTGACATGTGCGGGCACAATAAATGCTTTAAGAACCCTGAAGAAGAAAAACTTAAAGGAAATAATAGAGGATCATCAATAAAATAAGACATAAATCACTTAGCTATGGGCCCAACGGATGGATGTCTTGTCATAGTGTCAATATGCCATGATGTCGTATGATGATATGGTGTCAAAAATAGGAAAAAATGAAATATCATCGTATGTATGCTTACAATAGTTTGAAATAAATGGTTTGAGATTATGGCCATAACATAACAAATGACATGTGTTATAGAGTTTGGGAATGAAAATGACACTTATTTGAAGATTTAGGTTTATCATGACTAAATTTGAATAGAAAATTGGGTTTTACATAGTGATTTTGATTTTAATTAGCTTAATGTTATTTTTTGGAATTAAGAGAACTGAGCTCTAGAATTCCAAATTTGGGTGTATTTCAATGTCATGACACAAGTACAGGGTGGTGATGGAGGATGAATTGGGTAACCATATGCATCCTATGGGTTATTTTTTGGTTTTATCAAAGCCACAACAAGTTAAGCGGGTAGGATTAAGGTCGTTGATGGAATCACTAAGGCTCTTAATAAGGGAGAAACGAGCTAAATTAATTCTCAATCCTTAATCCACGAGGAACCTACAAACTTGTACATCATGAATGATAACAATTATGAGTAGGGGTGGGTCATCCACATAAATTAGTACTTCTTCAGTAGTCATGTAATTCTCCACAAACTCCAAGGCTAAGAAACCCAAACATGAGTGTTGTAAGGATGATCACGTGAACTCTATGTGGTGAATTTTTAGATTTGGGGATGTGGTAGGAGATTTTGGAGCCACATAATAAGGATCCTAAAATTTTTGCAACTATTAGAGGAGAAACCTTTTATGTAAAGTTGAGGTATGCATGAGTTCCATAAATGGGATCTTACATGTAAGGGAATTCAATTCATCTAAAAAATTCAAATGAGCCTTGAAATAGCTCCCTTAGAGATACTATGGTGGTGGCATAATGGAAGACACATTTAGATGTGATGACGATGTAGTTGAATATATCTTATCAGAAGAAGGTGGGATAGGATATTTACTTGGTACTTCTTGTGACACCATGAGAGGATGCTCGACTGTATGAGCAGGCTCCACCATTGGTGGGTCTTAGGAAGTATCAAGCGATGGTGGATTATCAGGGGATTTTGTTAGCTTCATAATGGGATATTTTTAGGCAAGTTTAAGTTTATCATTTAAATTATATGCATTGATGTATTGGGAATCTAGGAAAATATGATCATATAAAGGATCTACAGTTCCCATTATATTGTTCATGGGGTTCTTATGATGGTTATTTTGACGGATTGATCCATAAAGATCCAAAAAATAACACTTCATCAAAAAAACCAAAATATGAAGAAACAAGAGGAAAAGATTAAGTTATAGAACCACATATTTTTATAGAGTGGTTATTGCATAACCACCCCTCTTCAAACACCACCATTTACGTAAGTGTTATGCTGATACATCGGCAGTCTTGTCACTGTATAAAATAAAAAACATATCCATGAACAATTGCAAATTTGGAAAGTCTAGGTTGTGTCTCTTCCTTGGTTGAATCTTCCTATTCTCTTGTACACGGGAGGACATAGGAAGCAAGCTATAAATACAAGAGGAGCATGTGGAATTGGTTCCTTCAATAATTATTGGGAGAAGTGACCAAGAAACCAATGGTTATGGAATTAATTTGTATAATCAAGTTGTATGAGAAAAGAAAGCAAGTAGAGAGGGTGTAAGTAACATTGTTTTTCCTTCAACTTCCTATAATATGTAATCATTTTAATTGGCCAATATATAACTAGGAAGAAAGAATAATTTCTCTTCCTGACTGGTTTTTCCCTAAATCTGCGGGGTTTCTAAGATAAAAGATATCATATTGTGATCTTAATTATTCATCTTTTATTTGCTGTAAGTAGTTCTAAGCACTAGAATTTTTTCAATAACTTTCAAAAATGTCATTTTCAAGTAAATTGAAAGAAGGAACAACAATTATGTGGTTTTGTAAGTTTCTAAAGTAAAAGTTTATGGATCATTTGGTATCAGAGCTAATAATAATATCCAAAGGATTGTGGTATTTGTTCTTGTGTGATTTGTATGACAGTGAAAATTTCTCAAAGTGAAAAATTAATACCTTGCGATCCAAAGATAGCTATGAGAAGGTGTAATCAAAATATTAGAGAGAAAATGGAAGAAGAGAACTTGGTCCCTAGAATTGAGATTATAGAAAGCACTATAGATAGGGTGTTTCAACACCAAAGGGAACTCTCAGATCAACAAAGGATAATAGTGGTTAAACAAGATTCCATAGACTCAGTGGTTTGAGATTTGGCTAAGAAATTTGTCACATGAAAGAGCCATGATGAGGAATATATGGAAGATTAGTAAGAGGAAACTCTAGTTGATAAGGGAAAGGTAAAATTTGATCATTCTCCTTTTAAAGTTGAAACTAAAGCGGAGATTAAAATTTTTGAAGGAAAAGTAAATGCAGAATTACTAGATAAATGGTTAAAGTAATTGGAGGTTTATTTTAGTGCACATAATATCACTGAGGCACAAAGGATCACATTTTCACATCTCTATATGGGAGGACATGCTCTAGTTTGGTGGGAAACCCATCTAACCACTTGTGAAAATAAGAAGCGTCATATTATAAGTTCTTGGGAGGGTTTTAAAGAATTGCTAAGGGAAATTTTTTATCCTATTGGCCATAAAATTAACCAGATGATTAATTGGAAATATTTTAGACAAACCAATGGTCAAAGTGTGTACAAAATTGTAGAAATTTTTTACACTACAGAATTTTGGAGGAAAGCCATGTTGTTGAATATGGACTTGGAGGATGAGGATATTCTTACCAAATATTTGGGAGGACTTTACACTCACCTACGAAGAAAGGTCATCTCCACAAAACCCAAGTATCTAAATGAAGCATGTGTGAAAACATACTACATAGACGATGAGAAAAATAAAGGAGAATCATATTCAAGGACAAAGTCATCAACAAATTAGCCAAAGAAATAGGAGTGAAAAAAAGTCACAAGGGTAAATGGAAAGGTAAAAATACCACCACCACTTTGAATACTTGTAAAGATCCTAAGAATTTTTGTAAGAATTGTGATATCAATGGTCATACTAATCTTGCATGTTGAAAATTTCATCTAGAATTACATTCAAGGAACCGAACCAAGGACTCTAAGAAGTCCATGATAGTTGTGAAGATGTATGGGGACGTAGAGATAAAGGATGATTTTGATGTAGATGAGTGGTTGGGATGCGTGGACACCAACATGGACATCTAGGAACATAAGGAAGAAATGAGTAATGTATTTTAAATCAAAATTCATATTAAGAAGACTAAGGTAAATGATTTGGTTGATACTGGTTCTCAATTTAATTTGATTTATGATACATTTATAAATAATTTTGGTCTTGAAACTTATATATGAATGTATGTATGTATGTATTAGAAGATGATGTAATTCCATTTGATGTATTTCATGTTGTTTTTGGGAGTCCTTACTTATATATCATGGATGTTATATTCATGAGATGAGAGAACTTATACATATGGGTCAAGGACAGAGTAATTTACAACATCTGAGAACACCAGCATAAGTCAAAACTTGCCATGGTAAGTGCTAACCAAGAAAAGAGACTAATTAAGGAAAAACATAATCAGTTTTGTTTACTTTTATTGAAAGATAAGAAATATGGGGTAAAAGTTTCAAAATTTTATAACCAAGGGATGAAGGGTTTGGATAACCTAATTCAATTTTTTTAGGAAGTGTTCCAAACTCCCACAGGGTTACCACCAAAATGATAAGTAGATCATGAGATTAAGCTATTTCTAGAGTCCCCTCTACCAAATATCATGTTGTATATGCGATCCTTGTTAGAGAATACATCTGTAAAGAAACAACTCTAGGAGCTATTAGACCAAGGGGTGATACACCCAAGAACCTTTCCATGCGGTTAGCCTATTATGATGGTGTCAAAGAGGGATGGTTCTTAGAGAATTGCATCAAATATCATGCTTTAAACAAGGTTACCATTAATAACATATATCCACTCCCACACATAGATCATCTCTTAGACCAACTTCATCATGCAAATTTCTTCAAAAAGTTGGATCTCAAGTCTTCTTATCACGAAGTTAGTATGAAGGAGGAGGATATATGAAATACTTACTTTGAAACACAACAAGGTTTGTATGAGTGGTTAGTACTTTCATTTGGTTTATGTAACACACCCGCTACATTTATGAGATTGATGAATGATGTATTGTGGGAGTTCATAGATGCATGTTTCATTGTATATTTGGATAATATTATGATTTTTAGTTCCACATGGGAGGAACATCTTACACATTTGTAGTAAGTATTACAATTTATCAAGTAGAAACAACTACTATGCAACATGACCAAGTGTGAATTTTCAAAACAGTCACATGTATATCTTAGGCACATGGTTAGAGGAGGAGAGCTATGAGTGGATCTAAAGAGGGTGGAAGCCATCACCAATTGACCAACACTATAAGGATCCATAGAGTCTAGGATTTTTGTGGGAGTGGTACAATACATAAGTAAGTTCATTCCAAGCTTCTCCATTGTTGTAGCACCTCTACACATAGTGACTACAAAGAGTAAGGGTTTTGAGTTATTAAAATACAAAATTAGTCATGCTCCATTAATTAATCTTCCTAATTTTTAGAAGCCCTTCAAAGTAGAGATAGATGCCAATGATTATACTATGTGAGTAGTGTTTCTATAAGGAGGTAGGCCAATATTATATCATTATGAAACTTTCACTTTAGCAGTTAAGGGACATTCAATATATGATAAATAAATGTATGCACTAGTTTAGGAAATAAAGAAATGGAAACACTATTTGTTGGGTAAAGAAACTATTGTGAAAATCGACCAAAACCTCGCCAATATTTATAAGCACAATCTAAATTGCAGCAGCAAGGCACTACAATAAGATGGGATTCCTTTAACAGTTTCATTTTGTAATCAAATACAATATAGGTAACAAACCATTAGTGGCAGACATGTTGTCTAAGGTGCAAACACAGAAGAAAGTCTATAGTTTGGCAATTATCTCTCATTTTGAGCCTTTCACAAAGGAATCTTATGGAGAGGTATACACTTGAGATAAATTTTTTTGGGTGACATATCAATAGTTGTAGTTAAAAGGGGCTGAAAATATGGGTATCGATGATTGTTATCTCAAAGATGAGCCACTCTACTGGTGCGATAAGCTTTGTGTGTAAAAATAAGAAAGGATTTTATTAATGATGGAATCATATACCTCGAAAGCATTAGGACATTTTTGTGTTGGAAAGACCATGGCCCACTTGCAAAGGTATGTATACCAGGCCAATGTGCAAGAAGAAGTTTCTAAATTCATAAGAGGATGTAAATATTTTTGTACAAGAAAGCCTAAAATCAGGAAGGAAGTTTTTTTATATTCCTTTACTAGTCCCTACTTGACCTTGGGAGGATATCTCTATGTATTTTGTAGGATTACTACCTATGTATAAAAATGGACATGATTATCTATGTGTTGTTGTAGATAGAATTATAAAAATGTGTGTTCTTATGGCGTGTAAGAATACAATGAAAGGACATGAGGTAGTTAAAATTTTCTTTACTAATGTATGGGCTCATTTTAGTTTGCCAAAGTCTATTATTTTTGATAGAGATTATAGGTTCTTGGGGAAGTTTTGGACTATTTTTTGGGATAGGATGGAAAATAGGTTAAAGATAAGCATAGCCTTTCATCCCCAAATGGATGGGAAAACAAAGGTGGTAAACAAGACTTTGGTATAGTTTATTAGAGGGTATAATAGAAAATATCCATGGACTTGGGATAATTCCTTAGCCTACATTCAACATTGCTACAATAGGTCGGTAAATACATCCACTATGCAATCACCTTTTAAAACATGTTTGGGGTATTACCTACCACTCCACTAGAAATTTTTGTTAAACAACAAGAAGAAGGAGAGATGCATGATTCAGAAGTGACTAGAGCAACAAAATTCATTGAGAGGATCTAGAAAATCCATCTCAAGGTGAAATAAAAATTAGAGAAGTCTCAAGCCAAGTAGAAGGATAGGAATGACTAGAATCATAGAGAGTAAAAACTTCATGTTGGAGACAATGTTTAGCTATAATTGAGAAAAGAAACTTAAGCCAATGTGGTATGGACCCTTCACCATACTGGAGGAGATTGGAGAAAATGCTTTCAAACATGATTTTCCACACTTCATGTGGATGTAATCAGTAGTAATTTGTGATAAATTGCACCTATATCACTCATCTATACTTGATGATGAAGAAGAATGTTAGTTACCATCTTCCATAGAGGATTGCATCTTGGATTCATGAGATGATTTGGAGGAGGACGTAGTGTTGTAGTAGAAGGTCAGGGAAATAAGGAGAGGTCCACATGAATCTTGATATGTTGGAATCAAGGGGAATACACCAAGGAAATCCCAGTGGTACTCGAAGGATAAAGTGTGGGAAAGTTTCCTCATCTAATGCCTTACTAAGTTTTTTTTTCACCAAAATCCTCCTGAGTAGGAGAGGTGTTATCCACAGGGATCCAAAAAAACACCACTTCATTAGAACAACTAGGATCAAAAGGAAAAATAAGTAGAAGAAGGAGAAAATTTTTAAGTTACAGAACCACTGCCTTCTACATAGTATTTGTTGTGTAACTGCTCCTCTACAGACATCAGCGGTTATGTAACCGCCCCACTACATACACTGAAGGTCCTTTCACTATATAAACAAAAAATATATATCCAAGAATAGTCACATATTAGGAACGTCTTGGCTATCTATTATTTACATGACTCTTTCTATTCTCCAGTGCACGAAAAGACATAGTAAGAAAAATATAAATACAAGAGGAGTATGTGTAATTGGGGCATTCAAGAGTTTATAGGAGAAGTGAGTAAGAAATCAATGGTGCTAGAATTGATTTGTAGAAGTAATGTGTAGGAAAAGAGCAAGAAAGTAGAGAGGGTAGAAGTAACATTGTTGTCTTCCTTCATCTTCTTGTAATCTGTAATCATTTTAATTGGCCAATATATAAATGGGAAGAAAGAGTAATTTCCCTTCCTGACTAGTTTTTCCCTCAATATGGGGGGTTTATAGGATAAAATATTATGTTGTGAGCTAAATTATTCATCTTTTATTTGTTGCAAGTAGTTTTAAGCACTAGAATTTATTCACTAACTTTTAGAACTGTTATTTTCAAGTAAATTGAAAGTAAGAACAACATATATGTGGTTTTGTAAGTTTCCAAATTAGAAGTTTACATATCATGGATGGAGTGAGATCTTTATAAATATTGATATTTTGCATAGCACTCTTGTATAATGACAGAGTAATCAGAAGAAGAGACAAGGAATAAATTGAGGGATGTTTTCCTAAGGTCCTTACAATCACTGTGAGAGTGTCCAATGGTGGCATACCACCAACAAAAAATAGAACACCCCTAAAGTTAGTAAAGTCCTATGGTGAAGGGGGAAATATTCGTGGAGTGGGAAGAATTTATAGAAGTTGAACATAAGAGACACGAGTTCCCTCCCAAGATCAATGATTTATGTCATAAAGAAATGATCAAGCTCTTAAACACGAAATTCATTTATATGTTGATTATTCTAAATGGGTATCCAATATTGTCCTAGTTCAAAAAAGGTTACCTTGGCCATCTATAGTTTCATTAAATTTCAAAACCTTAACCTCCCTTGTCATAAGGATACATTTCCTTTATCCTTCATCGACACCATCTTTAATGCCAAAAAAGAATAATAAATTTAATCTCTTATAGATGGGTTCTCGTGGTATAATTTTTTTTTTATTGTTCCCAAAGATCAACACAAGACTACATTTACTACAAAATGGGGCACCTAATGTTATGTAAAAATTTCCTTTAGACTAAAAAAATTTGATGTAACATATCAACGCGCCATGAAATGCATCTTCCATGGCCTCATACAAAAAATAGTCAAAGTCTATGTTAATTATATACTCATCAAATATCGATGCATTGATGATCACATTAATGAATTAGAAATTATATTAGGATACCTTCACAAATATAAGGTTCATCTCAATCCTGGAAAATGTATATTTGGGGTGACACGAGGAAAAATCTTAGGTTTCTTAGTATAAAAACATGGTAACCATGTTGTTCTAGAAAACATTAAAGTTATGCTTGACATGCCACAACCATCCTCCATAACACACACACACACACATACTTTCCATGAAAAACTTGGGACAATCCAACAATTTTTCCAAATTTTACCTATCACACCATACCATAACCATCCTCCTTTAAAAATATACCAAAATAAAATGGACCAAGGACTATAAAAAAGCGTTCAACAATATGTAGAACTTTTTTTCCTCGTTACCAACATTACATCCTCCATGGATAAATCAAATTTTGTTAATATGTACATCTTCTACTATGGTTTCTGTATGGGAAATGTTAGCATATAAAGATGAAAAGGGTAAGGAGTTTTTCATCTATTAAGTTAGTCGAGCCTTACTATAATATAAAACATGATATACATTCATTGAGTGGGATGTTTTAGCCATATATTATGCATCTACGAAGTTACATCACTATATAATGCATTAAACTACTTAAGTCATTATCCATAAATATCCTTTACATAACTTCTATACACATGTTACCCTTCCCATGCATCACATTGGGAATTGTATGGCCCTTGTTATAGAATTTGATTTCCACATCATCACATGAAAGGTAGTAAAAGGTCAAGTCATAGCAGATCATTTGGTTGTCACCCCATCTCTGCTTATCAACCTATTCATGGTACATTAACTGATGAAGACATCCTCCTCATTGAGGGCATAGATAATGTTGTTCCATAAAATACTACTACTATAGCTTCACGACCGGTCTTGAGGTGTATACCTCTGATGCTAATAATGAAGTGCTTCCCCAACCTAAAACCAAACCAATGGCTAAAATAATTGATGAGGAGATCACCATAGATATCCATGAGGATACATAGATCCTACACTTCAATGGGGAAAAGTTCCTTCAAGGAGTTGGGGAAGGTTGCAATCTCACAGATCACTCTAGTCAAAATTTCCCTCTCTCCTATTGACTCAAGTTCAAATCACCAATAACATGGACGGGTATGAGGTTATTATCCTAGGCACATAGGTCCCTTTAGCTAATAATGTATATTACCTCCATGTCATAGGGGATTCTAAGTTGGTATGTTGACATGTTAGTGCTGCATATAAATTTCACAGTGAAAACCTCAAAGCTTACTATGATTGAGTCTAGGAATTGATTTCACGCTTCACTTAATTTACCATTGAAGCAATCATGCATGAAAAAATGCCTTGGTTGATTCTTTGGCCGTGTTTGCCACTCAGTTCTAGTCACATTCTCATTCTCATGATGACACTCTTATAATATAAATCCATCAAAAGCCACCCACTTCACCTCCTCGAGACATTCAAGATGTTTTTCAAATTGAGTCACATGGCCCTCACTAAAACCCTTGGTATGATGAAATTTTTCAATTCATACAATACCAGACCTACCCAAAAGGTACTAACCCCTAAACGTGATTATGTTTAAAAATAAGGCTCACAAATATGCACTTAAGGAAAACATATTATATTATCATAACTTCAAAGGTACCATACTCTGATGCGTTAAAAAATATAAGGTTCTCCTTGTCTTGGAGGAAGCATGTGGGGGCACTTGTTGTGGCCATTATAGTGGTCATGTTACTGCATGCAAGTTCCTACGTATGGGTTACTACTAGCCTATACTAGAATAGGATGCTCATGCCTTTTCCAAAAATGACAAAATTTCCATTATCAAGATGACTCGATTTATTCCCCTATGGTTGAGCTACAATCTATTATAGCTCCATGGCCCTTTAGTATATGGGGATCATATTATATCAGTAAATTTCCTTAATCTCAAGTTGGTCATGTCTTTATCATCACAACCACATAATACTTTACTAAGTTGGTTGAAGATTTTCCTCTCACTAATATGTCTAGCCTTACTACATCTAAGTTCATCCTTGATCAAATCATTTACCACTTTGGAATTCCTTATACCATCATATCCAATAATAGTGGGCGATTCAAATGTAAATAAATGAAGATAATTTGTAATTAGTTAAAAATTAAACATCAATTCTCAATACCATATCATCTGTAATGCAATGGAAAAGACAATTCCATAAATAAAATTATCAAAAAGATATTAGATAGTACAATCCAAGAATCACACACAAATTGGAATTTGAAGCTATATCATACAATATGATCATACTACATCAGTGTTTGTATGACCACTGGGGAAACCAATTTTCACTCACATATGGAGCTGAAGCAATCCTTCGACTATGGTGTAGTCACATCTCAGTTCATCATAATCATTAACAAGAAGATTCACAAGACCCAATCAATTTAGTTTGTGTTTGGAAAGAATGCAACTTTTTCTTGGATGCAAGGGAAACCAAAAAATTGTACAATATGGCCTACAATATTTTAAAAATGTTTTCAATGCTTTACTCAAGTTTGTTGTCTTCAATTTCATCTATCTAAACTATCTCCATCCTTAAAAGCCTCAAAATAAACTGGCTTACTCTAATTCTACAAATATTACCTATTTAGACATCTTGAGAACACCACTATGGAAATACTAGTAATTGGAATGATACACAAGGATTAAGAGGGAAGTATTTACATATATAATCACCATTTAGTAAATTTTAGGTGGGGGCAAGGTTGTTGGAGTCAACTCCTAACCAAATAATACTTCTTCCACCATTAACTTCCCTTATGCTTCCTAAGTCTCTTAATAACAATTTCAATGATCAAATAATATCTTCAATCCTTCCATTCTCTCTCTGGTATTATTTTGTAATCCCCTCACCTCCTAAGGGATAATTAATCCCCCATGAGAAAAACTCACTGAGTCAACTATCAGATTCAAGTCACAATTGTGGTTTTAAGGTTTTGTTACAGTCTTTAATGGACTCCCAACCTTTCTTTTCTGAGACTCTAACACTCTCCAAGATCTCCTAAAATGAATTAAGGGATTTATAACTCTTTCTAAACCTTCCTACACCAAATATAGAATTCTAAACCCTTCCAATGATATGAATTAAGATATACTTACCCCTAAGTGCTTCCTCACTAGCTTACCTGACTGACACATATTTATGCCAAGGATTTCTCCTCCAATTCGACATGAAATGATTTGGTTCCTTTTTCAATGCTTCCACGACCCTTTCACAAACTAAACTTCCAAATTTTAGGATTTTTGGACAAATAATGTTTAGGATTATCATTTTTTTCTCAGAAACCTTAGTTTGCAGGGTTGAATCAACTGTACCAGGACAAAAGGTGAAAATTGACTAGTTTACACTTGTTTTATAATTTCTTTCAAATATTTGAGGTTTTACACGTTTCTTGCACCCTGCAGAAGCTCCATGAACCCTCAACCTTATTTGAACAATTGCAGAAATTAATTCACAGCTTGAATATCTTGAATAAGTATACCCTATTCTAGTTTAAGTTTCTTTGTAATAACAAGACACTGTAATACCTATTCTCCACTCACTCCCAGTTACATTCTTAATAACTCTACATCTATTTAACACTAATAAATCACACAAAGATTTTCTCACCTGGTATTCCTCTAGTTATACTTAAGAAACATTCATGCAATCTCTATATCACTGACATACACAATTTTGTAAAACAATAACTGAAACATGCCACTCTATGATAGGGTGAGCACCCATTTTTTTGCCCCATCTGTCCCAAAAATTTGGGATAGTTTGAAATTTGTTCTCCCCATTTAGATGTCTTAAAAACCTAAAAAAATTCTAAGTTTTTGATTGTCGCTACTTTTTCCTCCCTTGTTCGTGCGTGAGAGGTGGTGTCACAAATTTTTTAAAATCCATTACAACTCATCTGAACTCAATTTTTTCTCCATGCCATCACAAATAAAGCTTCAAAATACCCTTAAAAATTACATTTTATCTAGACACCATGCCAAAATATTTCTATAATGACTACATGCTGAAAAACTAGAAAAATTCATCTCTCAATCCAGTAGACGAAACTGAATGAAATTTTCAATCTTCCTTTATTCTAAGATCTTTTAAGAATAAACTAATACCATATAAGATGATTATATGAATTTTTAATGGTTGCAAATCCTCATTTTTTCCCTAGATTTTTATTTTTTAGTTTCTGGACATTTTGGCACTACTGCATATAAGGATAAAATAATAAAAAAGCGTGAGAAAATGGATTTCAAGATTGGTGAACTCCGGGACTCCATCACTAATAAGATGAACAAGTTCGAAGGTATCTGTGTGAAGCTGTTGGTTACCATAAATGAGCTCAAGGAGAAAGTGGAGAAAGTCACTCAAGAAAAAGTTCCCAACATTATAAGAGAGGCACCAGGAAAGGATTTAGCATAATTAAAGGCATGGGGGAAGCTAAAGGATGAAATAGATGCGGAATTCCCTAAGCTCTTCCATTTAGTCACTTAATGGTTGAGTCATGCAACATTTTTTCCTTAACATATTTTTGGGTCATTAAAGTTTTGTTCAGGAAGTGTGAAGGATTTCTGGGGATGGCAATCAAATTAGTGTGGGTGATGTTGAGCCCCTAAAATGACCAGAAACCAGAGGCATGAAAAGTTATGGTGTGTAGGAACAGGACGCAAAGGTATGCATGGAAGTAACCTTTGGGGATGTGTGAAGGCTCATGCATAGGTAGGAGTCGAGACTTAGTCACTTTTGAGCCTTGACCAAAGTCTCATTTGGAGAGCACGTGGAAAGGTGACTAGATTCGGTTTTGATAAGGTTAAGCGTGAAGCCTTACAGCTCAAGGAATGAATATTCCAAGGTATCATTATGATTATCATGAAAGGATCAGGGGCTAAAAACGTGGAGTTTGTTACGGATATTCAGAATCTTCATGTTGAGGATACTCTATTGGGGAAAGGAATTATGACATTTGTCATGTTCATCACTAATGATGTTTAGGTGGTTATGGAGGATTCCTACAGGCCCTTCCATTGTAATGAATATTTGGAAAATGCATAAAGTGGGTGCAAGTAGAGTAGAAAAATGGAGAGGATGGGTTTGAATGGAGATAGATGAATGGAGAGTGTAGGAGGTCATTGTAACCTTGTAATGAAGTTATTATAGAGAGCATACTAAGAATTGGTTATTGTATTATCTTTATTCATGGATACCTTATTGTATTTGGCTATTGTATGTTGATGAATTAATACAATGGAGTGGTTCTAAACATCTATGTTATGGTTCTTTATGTATTTGTTTTCTTTATTGACTATGAATTTGAACCTTTGTGTTCTTGATATTGTTTAGGGTTTATCTATGATATTGTTGTAATGTGATCATGTTTATTTCCATATGTGGTGCTTCCAAACCTAGATCTAGTTCCTGATATGAATTGTAAGAATGAATGTAACTAATTTCTATCTATGTAAACACCTTTTCATTAATGGAGAACACTCTCATGAAGCTCATATAAAGGATGGGCTTAAAACCTGTGTGCACCTCAGGTGAGCTCCCAGTCAGGCTACATGATATGTCGGTGTGCTTAGGGTTTGAAGAGAAGTTAGGGGTAAAAATAGACTACATTCAAACAAGTAAATGTGTCTACATTTTAAAAATGATGTAAAAATAAAAAAAATACCCTTGAGCCCATATTGCATAGAATTATTCCATGTGGACAGATCACATTTAGAAATGTGGAAAGTAGAATGAATGGCCATGATGCAACACATTTATGATTGTCGCCATTCATGTTTTTTGGCACAAATCAAGGAAGAATGTTTGAATTATTCAAACACTTTGAGCTTTTTTGATATCGTATGTCAAGATTTGGACACCATTTCTATCCAAATTCTTTGAAGGATGATGTGAGGTTAATTGCAGATCATGGATTAAGAGCATGAGGTTGAAGAGTCTTCAAAGCAAAGGAGAATTACACACAGAAATTTGGTAAGAACTGAGATACCTTCGTAACTTTCATCATTTGTAAGGAAATTTGTCATAAAATTAGGGCATAAAAGATGAAGACAACATCATCTGGTTTTTCTATTGCATCTAGAATCACAAGTGATCTGGATAAGATCACATATGTGGATTTACTAAATTCTGACCTAAATGAATTCCTGAAAATATTAAATAGCACTAATAAGAGCAAATCCATGAAATCAATTCAAGCTAGTAACATTGTTTCAACTGGTGCCATTACCCCCTCTATACATTACCAAAAATTGGTGAGACTTTTTGCTATGAATGACGACCCAAAAAAGAGGGAAGTGTTATATGGGAGTGGTGAAGTAGTACTGACTTTGATGCCTACACCCATCAGGATAATGCTAAAATTTCCTATGATTAGAAATCCAATAACCCCAGGTATTGATTTAGCCTTACAAGATTATGAGGCCTAGAAAAAGGAATATACCATGCTCAAATATACTAAATGGATCTTAGTAGAGAAACAGACAACCACTAGAGTCCCTAAAAGAATTGTTAGGGCATAATTTTTTTTTTGAAGATTTAATTATAATGCTAAGTAGAATTTCTAGTTTAGAAACAATAAATGAGTTCAAGGAGTGGATGTACACCTATGTGTGGATTATTTTGGAGAAAAAGGGAAATATCTACTGGGAAATGTTTATTTGTTGAGTCACTCTATGATCATATGATAGCATTAACAAAAAATATTAAGATGGGTAGCACTGGAGAACTCAAATTCTACATGATGGCATATCTGATCTAAAACATTGTAGGAAACAGGTGTTTCCCTATCCTTGTGCCACGTGTTGATTTTAAACAATGCCAGATGCATGAGATATTTCCCCAATTACAATTAAGTAATTGGACAGGAAATGTAAGATTCCTAAATGAAGCATTTTTTGCACCTATTATATGCTTGTTTAAACCAGAATGGGAATAGTATAGGATTTCACATGAGGCTAGAAAAACAATAAGGGAGTATTTATTTTATTTTATTCAGTATAGAAAGTTCATGTACATCAGATTTTGTGTGTTTGAAGGACAACCATGCAAGCATCCAATATACCTAGATGAATCAATGGCCCTATGTGAGATGACAAGGAAGTTAACACTTGTTAATAAGTTGATTGCTGGGAAGCATAAGACAAATATCAAATTTCCTGTCAATATTGGAAGATATTATTTCCCTTCTATTATAAAATCCAAGTTAATGGAAGATGAAATGAAGACATTTGATATCGAAATATTTAAAGAAATGGATAATTATGATATAGGGTGGGTGGTTAACACTTTAAATGCCTTTGAACATTAGCTTTAATTTGAGGATTACTGGATGAATTGGAGGGATGAGGAGGAATTCAAAATCAGAGATTTTTCAAGAATAACACTCACACAAATGATTGATTTCACCTCAGGGAATTATAGATGTTCCACAAATTGTGAGTCAATTGTATATTGACTAAGGGATAGATGGACAACCATTGAATCTCCTAAAGTGGGATGAATATGAGTCAAATGATTAGCATGACCGGATTATTCATGTAATGAGAAGAACTTTGAATTGGTTGATGCAGAAGAACATTGATTTGTCTATTCAAAATACAAAGGTTCTTAATAAATTCAAGGAATTGGTAAATTTGAAGGATGGCCTTCCTCTTTTAAAGGAAGGAACTAATAGAATGGATCCCTTAGGTGGAAAATCCCCTCAATTTCCTTCAAGAAGGCCCACCATAAGAATTATGGATAAATGAACTTATGCTATCATTGGAATTGGAACGTCCATGCCTACTTTGAAGTAGAAAACTAAGGAAATGCTTCTAAAGTCTATGGAAAATGCTCCTATTACTTTTGTAGTTCCACTATAATCAAAAGGAAAGGTTTTGGCCACACATAAATTCTCTTCAGATCTTTTACCAAAGCCCCAGAATATGGAAAAATTGATGAGAGGAGCTATTACAAGTGCAAATGTCCAATTTGAATTTCCAAGTGCCAAGGGAAAGACAACACCAGACCTCAAGCAATTTGAAAGGAAAAATAAGAAATATAATATTGTATTTGAACAACCCTTAGTAAGAGACAATTCTCATACACCTAGGAGACACAAACATAAAAAGGATGAAGTGATTGGTCCTCGAGAACAAGAAAGGAATGATGTTTCCTAGGTGTAACATGTAGCTTCATTGCCACAACAGGGATTTGTTAAAACCAACTAGGTTAAGCAACCAGACCCTATATTCCCATCTTTGTCTTCAAAAGGAATGAAAACTAAAGGTAATCAAGAACAATTATCTCAAGGTATTTTCTAATCTGATCCATTAGATAGTGCTATATTGAATCAAATTTCTAAAAAGTATGATGTCATGCCAGTAGAAAGTGTTAGTGTTAATTTTTTTCTAAAAGTTGCAAGAATCAACTAAGAACTAAGTAGAAATAATGGATGTTGATATTGATGAAGTGTTTTGCACATTAGAACCATTTGAAATGGTTATTGAAGAACAAATATTAAAGAGTGTAGGTGGTTCTCAATTGAGTGGAGTAGGAGAAACTATTCATGTGTCAACTACTGAAAACAAGGTCCAAGTATATGATGTATCTACTGTAGACCAAACAACTCTAGAGTAAAACAAGCCAGAATTTTCTAGTGGAAAGAGTGTAGACACATAAGTATTAACTAAGAAATATCCATCACATGAAGCCAAGGTCACTAAGAACAATGAAATACCTCAAACAAAGAATTCTGGAGATGAAAAGATGATAGAGGTTACACAAGACACACTTGTTGAAGATAAGGTTTTCGATAGTGTAAGTGTACAAGATTTGAGTAAAGATAAAGTAATAGTTATGGAAACTCAACCTACCATGTTACAGAAGGACATGCTAGAAAAACAAAAGGATGATAATCTTCTTGTTCAATAGCCTCCAAAAGAGGTGGAAATTGATGAAGGAAAGGGATTGTATACAAAATAAGTATCAACTCAAGAATCTTCCAAAGAAAAGGTTGAGGGTATAACTACATCTATTGAGGAAATGAAGAAAGAACAAAATTCAATTGTTGATGTAACTTAGAAGGATATTGGTAAGCCCCAAATCCAGGATTAAGAAGAAAAGAAATCAAGGGAAGTACCAATACAAGGTGAACTCAAAGAAATAACACTAGGAGTTGAAAAGGAACAACATGAAGAATCATCAGTTTAAGATGTACAAGAGGTATCCAAACAGTTGGTGTTTATCTCTGAGAAATCCCAAAAAACATCGCAAGAAACAAAGGTTGGTACTACTCTTGCAAAGGGTTGGATGGGAGAGTTAATATCAAAAGAGGAAAAACATATTATCACCACGGATGCCAGATAGCTCACAACCTTGGCCTTCTCAAAACCGATAAGGGATTCCAGGAAATCTAGAGTTATCACTAAGAATCGTAATAATCCACTTGGGTCCAAAATGTTGGAAGTGGAATCCCTCATGAGAGAAAAATAAGAGATAATATAACAAGAAGTGATTAGAATGTCCATCTTACTCCTTTAGGAAAACCTTTAAGAGATCAATTGAAGTAAGAAATATCAAAGGAAGTTAGTGACTTGTGACAAAAGGCTGATGAAGGGAGGATAAAAAAAATGCAATTAAAAGAACAAGCCAAAACATTGAGTTATAGTCTGCAACAGTTGATTGGCCAGACTAATCAAAATCAAGAAATTGCCTCTACTACTACCATTAAAGGAATGGAACAGATTGATAAATGTATTAAGAAGGTTTAAGTTGTTGACACCTGGGTTGAAAGGATGATCAAAAAGGGAAAATAATCTATTGAAGAAGCTAAAGAAAAATATGAAAATCTAAAAAATAAACTCAATGAAATAATTGAGAAATGTGACAATGAGATCTTCTATTTGGAGGTAATATTTCCCAAAATGAACTGTGTTACTCAACTTAAGGAAGATTTGGTTGAAAAGGAAGGTGTTATGCCACATGAACAGAGGGGGACCCAATATGCCATGAAAGAGTTGGCCAATGTTAGAGTGGAGGTCTTAAATGGGATTAAAGAAAAAATGGAGACTAAAAGAAATTGGGTTGATGGCACTATGGACACCATTGATTCAAATCTAGGAGATATGGTATTTGATAAGTTTAAGAAAATTTATGGTGATTTAAAAGTTGATTTCTTGTTCATTTCTTTTGAAAATAGCATTCAGAAATAAAATTTCTCTTATGAAGTTATCAAAACAACGAGGAAAATAGAAAATAGAATTGGAGAAATAAGGGCAAGACCATTGGAGTATAAACAAAAGATGGAACATTATGTGAATGCCATAGCTAGGAAATCCCTGATCTGCCGATACCACAAAGGGCTAGATGAAGAGGAGATAAATGTGTATTTCCAAAGATATGATGCATATGTAACAAGGCTACTAGAGGAAATAGAAAGTAAAGAATACAAAGGCGTAGACATGAAGAATGATGAACAAGCTTAGGCTTGTCTTTCTTAAACTTTATTTTTTATCCTATTTCATTTGTAACTCTTCTTTCATTTGCTACTTTCATTTCATGGAAGATTAATATTACTTTGAACTTTCCACTCTCTGGCATAAATGTAATTTGATACAATGCATTAGATTTTTATATTGCTTGGATAAAATTTCATGTCCATTATAAAGCATATAAACTAATGAAATTTTTGTTATCTTCTGTATTTTGAAAAAATAAAAATGGGTATCTATAGGGTCCCCAACCCATGAAGAAAAGATTATATATATATATATATATATATATATATATATTTGAGAATTACATCAAAAATGAAACATAAGGAAGAAACCTAATTATCGACCATCCTAGAATCATCTCTGCAAAGAGGAAGCTTTTTCACTAGCCTATTTTTTTAATAATAAATTCATCCATTCTCAATACCATCTGAACAAATATAATGTCTCCTGCCAGTGTGCGAGACATACCCAAAGCCTGGAATTCATCCAGAGTTGACAAAGGACCACCCAACAAACTGATAAATTGTAACTTCCTCTCACAAGAGGAAACCCATTCATTCATATCCATATCACCGTTAGGGAAAGCCTTTTTCTAGTGGATTTGAAATTGGAAGATGGCTTGAAATTTTTAGCTGGAAGTGTAACCATAGGAGATCCTGGAGTGGATGGAGTAGGAGGCCTAGAGCTTGACTCACCCTTATACTTCTTCACAAAATGAGAGGGTATATTCAATGATGTTTGTGTCTCAAAAATTGAGACACGTTGCTCAAATTCATCCAACTTACATGAAAGAGTAGGCACTGTATCCAATGAGATTCCTCCATCAAGAACATAAGACAAAAAGGGGATTTATTTCATAACAAATGCTTCATCACAAAGGTAGGGGCATTTACAGTTGGTCAAACCTTGCACAATGGGCCTACTTACATTAAAAAACTTCATCAAAGCCTTAGGTGTCTTCTAATGCTCAAGCCTAAACAGATGAAAATACATCATCTGAAATGTAGAAAAAAATGAGACTTATCCTGACAAGTCTTCTCACAAGTACAACCCAAATAGCTTGGGATGTCAAAGGCTCGGTGTAGTCTTTAGGATCAACAATACCAAAAAGTATTCTCATAAATGTTTCATCTGGATCCGATAAATCAAAGATAAAATGCAAATCCTCAATGGAAATATCTTTTAAATTAGTTGCAATTGGTGTTCCTTGCACAACGCAACTGATTTACCTCAAAATGACTATATTTAGAAAAGAAAATATGAATATTTATTATGCATAAATATGATGATTGGCTTGATATGAAAAAAACCATGCGAGAATGATTAGCCTAGAAAGGTAGGAAAAGAAAGATGTGTTCTCCGAGAAGGATTCTCAAAAATTAGATGTGATTACTTGTCAAATAAAACCATTTGGAGGCACTCTAAAACCATCAAAAAGTGGTCATTTGTTCGCCAAAAAAATAATGATTAAAATACTGTCATAAGTGATGATATGGTATCCCGGTCATAGTTGAGCAAGTGAAAAACATAATCGGTTCACAATTTATCCGCTTGGGAAAATAAAATAAGATATTTTCAAGAGAATAAACATAATTAAGTAGTATATTGTAAAGAATAATATTCTCTTGACGATTCAGACTTTTGGGGGGAAAATTGAGACTGAGTGAGTAAGGTAAAATTTTATAAATGTGACAAGAATACTCTTGCAAAAGGGGGTTAATTTTTTTGAAATTTTAGAAGAGAAAGGAAAACTGAGAGAAAACCATTTTCCCAAGAACTCGTCTAAGAAACCTATTAATTTTTGTAATCTTTCAAATTAAATCATGTCAAGATGGTCGCAAGTGTACAACCATTTACAAGCATTGATACTATAAATCAAAATTTCCCTCGCTGATAAATTTGATTGATCTTTGAGTTAATTTTGTTTGATCATGATCATTTGTGTTCTCTTTTAAGATGAAATATTTCAAAATAGTTATTCATGTTCCTGTTGCAGTATTATATTAGGGATCTCTTTGAATCATAAAAAACTTAATCCTTTTGGTAACATTGTGGGAATTGTAATTGTACTGTGAGAAGAGCTTTCATTTCATATGTGCAGTAAACAATTTTAAAATCATTTTGTCTTCTTTATGTTAAAGGTCATTTGTAATTCTTTTAATGAATCTTACGCGTGAAAAATTGTGGATCCCTAACATTTTATTGAGTTTTTCGCATGAGCTTTTATGTTTAATTTCAAAAATATTGTGTGAAACTATGCATTCTTGGGCCTCCATGAATGTAAATATTCTAGTTAAAGGTGCATTGTGAGCTATTTGAGGTATTTTAATCTTTCACTTGGTAAATTTCCTAGCATTTGTTAAAATTTCTCTGAAATTTGGTATAATCAACTTTATCGTGCTTAATTCCCTAACCAAATACATCTAAATCCAATAAATTCTACCATAACTACCCATGCTTGCCTTGTTAAAGCCAAAATATGTATACGAAAGTTGGTTTCATTGTTGTCTTTACTAGTCTGAGCCCTGTTTTAGGAGACATCTGCATTGTATAAAGTGAAAAATCATGAGAGTTAGATTTTTTTTAAATTTACCATGTCTTCCCAAGATTATTTCTCAATTTCCTTATACATGAGTGTTAAATACTACTGATATATTCATTTCCCTCAAAAATATAAACTAAAAAAAGGGTCCTCTCACCCTGGCTGAAGGAAGTGCCTAAAGTAGGAGAGTAGGTCATACCCTCAGCACATTGCTATTCAACTCCTGTAGGCTCAAGTGACAAAGAGATGATGAGATCCTTCCTTCACTGCGAAACTAATTAAATCTTGATCTATCGTTCTCTAGGCATCATGCCTAGCCCGTTGATGTCGCTCGACTACAAAAGGGAAGACTGATTTGGGTACCAACAATGCTCTAGCACCTTTGTTAGGGATATTTGTGTAAATACAAATAAATATCGACCTCTGGTAACACTTCATACATGTTTAGATGCAAATACATGGTCTAAACATCATTATTTGTTGAGATTTGTGAAAAATAAGCAAGATCAAAAGTTATTTACTTGATATTTCCTAGTTTAAGCAAACTTTGCACTAAATTTTCTTGGATAAGGATAAATACTAACAAAGGATTCTAATATTTGTCACACTTTATTGAAATTAAGTATTCAATTATAATTGACAATTCATTTACAGTGATTTACACATCTAAGGTGGAAATCCTTAGTGGAGAATCCATATTTGGTTTAGAATTTCTAGTAAATGTCAGTGTCTTAAGCTTTGATAATTGAAATTTTTTGTTGATATTTTTAAAACATGAATGAAGTAGGTCTTTCTTCAAGAAAAACCCTGTAAGAGCGTTATTTTGAGAGCTTGGAAGGAAAAATACAAATAAGAAACAAGTTTGGAAAGCTTTGGGAGGTCAAAGATCAGAGGAAAAAGTAGTCCCTATGGTTGAGAGTGACTAACCTTTGATAAAGGATTATTCTAGTTCCTCAGAAAATTATGGATCAAACAGTCGCTGTGTAAATTTATACACTCCAAGTGGTGAGGGAGCTTCATTTTCAGTTGATACAGGTATACCTCATCTTCCTCCCTTATCACTTAGATAATAGAGTTTTCTGTGAAATTGAGTCTTTAAAAGATCATTGCTTTGAAGACCATACACCATTACCTTAAAGGCCCCCAACCACTCACTATTTTAATCCTCTTATAGGATCACATCCTCATAATAACATGGCTCAACCTCCACATATACCTACTTTTTTATAAATGTATTTAGACCCATAGATTTCATAGGTATGGTGGGATATCCTAATGCTATTCCACAAGAAGTAAGGAATATGTTGCCTATGTTTCAAGGAAACAATTTTCTTACTTATGACCAGAACCTAAGAATTTTTTTCAATACTATGGAGGATTTTGAGATTGAACATGAAGATGTCTATATAAATTTTGTTATCCATACCTTAGAAGAGGATGCACGTGATTGGTATAAGTCGTTACCAGATAATTCAATTGATTTGTGGAATGAGATGAAAAATGCATTTAGATCACAATATGTGGATAAAATTGACCCTATATTTCTTCTATCTGAATTCAAGAACATACAGAAGAATCCTAATGAGCCTATTAAAGACTTTAACACTAGATTCAACAAGAATTTTACTACATTACCTATATTTTTGAGGCCAAGTGATGAATCCTTCCTAATAAAGTAATATGATGCTTTTGATAAGAAAGTTACATATTATTTGAGGGATAAAAACCTAGAACCTTGAGGTAAGCTTTCACCATGGCAGTACATATTGAAAACAATATTAAGGCAGTAGGGAAACATCCTAAACGGGAAGGTGTTAAGATGATAAACCCTGAAAATCCTCAGACAAGCAAAGAAGTTTTTTTGGAGGAAGTATTTAATACTTTAATAGCATCAGTTAAGGAAATTTCCTATAAACTTTCTAGAGTAGAGAAAGGACTAGGATAGAGCCCTAAGGGCCAGTAACAACCTCAGGGCCAAAAAAAAATTGGGAATCATCCTAGAGGTGATCACAGATCAGATGAGAGAGGCAAAGGGCTCGTGGGATCAGGAAATAAATAGCAGTTCCAAGATAGAATATATTGGTCCTTGATCCTTTATCTGGTAAGGTTTTCATGGTAGAAGAAAAACATGTTATTGATTTATTTTACAAGTGTTTCTTTCCACATCCCCCTTGTGATTTAAATAAGGAAACTGAAGAGGCAAGTGATGATGCTACTTTCGGTGATGTATGTATGATGGAGTGACCTGATAATTCAAACCAAGGATCCCCTTCCACTGAGTTTTTAAGTGCTATAACTATAGAATGTTTTTGGGACTGCATCCACTAGGTATCTCCTCTTCCTTCCACTAGTGATTTTGAAATTGATATGGTCTAGGATTTTGATTTTCCTAACCATGATTTTGAGTACTTAAGGGCACTGATGATTAAGAAGTATAATGGAGGAATTCCTTGTGAGGAAGACATGTAGCTTTTGATGAATGCATTTGTTGCTTAGGAAAAGGAGTACAATCTTAGAAGTATAATTGACAAAGGGGGAGGGCCACAAGCCAAGTCAAAAACCCCATTTCTCACTAATATCCCAAAGGATCCTCATAAGAAAGATACACCTAAAAAGGGTCAAGTCATTCCTAATAAAATAATTCCCCCAATCCATGCCCAAACCATGAAGAACGTCATCCCACAAGAAGGGGTAGTTACTATCTCTCCCAACACAGTATTACCTAGATATGTCCCTTATGATATTGCTCATATTTTGAGCCAGATTAAAGTCATTGTACCCATTGTTGAATTGCTTAGGATTCCTGATCATAGGAAAAGGGAATTTGAGTATTTGGGATTCAAAGATGAGGTAGTGCCCCTAGGAAAGGGTACAAATAGTGTGAATATTCCCCTTGTGATTGTAGAGTTGGAAATTCGAGAAGCATTGGAGGGTTTGTGTGAATCTCCTAAAGTGTATTTAGATATTTCCCTTATTGAATCTTAGCTTGACATTGATCCTTTTTATACTAATTTAATCATCAAGGATAGACTAATGCACAATTTCATGTTTGATTCAAAATATTCATGTAATGCGATGCCTCTTAAAGTAATGAATGAAATGAACATCAAGGTAATAGTAGCCTTTGGGAATTGTACTGCTATGGATTCAAGAAAGGTACCAGTGATAGGGTATGTAAAGGACTTAGTTGTGTAATTAACAACCTACCCTAGTAAGTACTTGACCATGAATGTAGCTATTGTGGATTCCCCTAATAAATGGGGTATGTTATTTTTAAGAAAGTGGGTTTCTTGTGTGGGTGGAAGTGTGCATATGGATATGTCATATGCCACCATACCAATAGAAGGGAACCTTTTCACGTTGTATGGTGAGAAAAAGATGTTGCATTTGATTAAAGACCCTAATAATTCTTCTTATGAATTATTATATGCAGATGTAGATGTCAATAAATTTGTTGGTTATGCGGATTTTGAGGAACATATTATTGATAAAAGTGTCCCAAACAAGTTGTTATTCATTGGAATTTGATGTTTGATGGAGCTTCCTCCAATCTTCGAAATGGTACTAGAGTTATCCTTATGTCTCCAAAACAAGAGATATTTAACTTTTCCTTTAATCTCAAATTTGAGTGCACAAATAATATTGATGAGTATGAGGCATTTCTTTTGGGTTTAAGGATTTCATGGAGGTATGTCATTAAGGATATAATTGTTAAAGGAGACTCATAATTAGTAGTCAAGCAAGTAATGAAACTATGTGCAACCAAGAATCAAAGAATGAAACAATAAAAGCATGCAATTTGGGACTTTATTGAAATGTTTGACTCTTTCAACATACTATACCATAACAAAAATCAAAATGTTGTTGTAGATAGGTTAACAATATTGGGATCCAGATTTGAAAATTGTACAATGTCTCCTCATTGTGACTATGATATAGAAGTGTTGTCAAGACCATCTATCCCTGACAATGTAAAACATTGGCAAGTATTTGAAGATGATTCCCATGTTCATAGGTTCTTGCAGAATGAAGGAGAATTTACAAACCAATGTATGGACTGGGAACCAATGGTTTGTGTTTGTGACAGTAAGGAGACCTTGTTTGGAAAATATATTATCCAGTTGAAGATAAACACTATTCTAATGGTTTTAGTCACTTTAGATTCAAACTTTGACAATGCTGACATTGTTTTCCATAGACATATGTCAGCCTAAAGAGATGTGTAAGAGTACAATTTGGGGAATAAAGAAAAACCCATAAAAATATGGCTAGGTAGTAATCTGAGTAAAGAAGAAAAGCAGTCATATTTTGAGCTAGAAAAGAAGTACCAACACTTCTTGGCATGGTCATATTTGGAACTGAAAGCATATAGGGAATATTTGTTCCAACATGAAATACCTTTTGAACCTAATGCTAGGAAATTTAGGAAAAATAATAGGCCAATAAATACACTCCTTTCCCTTAAGGATGCAAGAAGAGTTAAAGAAATTAAGGGACAGAGGCATCATACAACCAACAAGATATTCTTCATGGGTGGATAACCTAGTTCCAGTTAGAAAGAAAAATGGAGATATAAGGTTGTGTGTGGACTTTAGAAATTTGAATAAGGCCTTAATTAAATACAGCTATCGATTTCCTAATATGGATAACATGTTGAAATTTGTCATGGGATTTAAGTTATTGTCTACACTAGATGGATTCTCAGGGTATAGTTGTGTGGTTGTAAAGAAATTAAAAATAATCAAAACTACTTTCACTACCCCATAGGATACTATGTGTAAGTGAGAATTCCATTTGGCCTTATGAATGTTGGGGCTAATTTTCAAATAGCTATGGATGTTGCATTCTCGGGGTATATAAATAATTTTATTATTGTATACCAGAATGATGTGAAAGTTTTTTCAAGAAAAAGGAATGATCACTTGCAACATGTGGAAAAGATGTTGCTGAGATGTAGAGAATATGAAATCTCATTGAATCCTACAAATTTTTATTTTGGGGTTCAAAAAGAAAATTTATTGGGTAATATTGTGTCAAAAGAAGGGGTCATGATTGATCCTGAAAGAGTGGAAGCTATTGGTAAAGTTCATATTCCCAAAACTAAGAAAGGAATTCAGTGCTTCTTTGGTCAGATAAAATTCAGTAGGAGATTCATTTCCAATTTTGTTGAGATGACTATCTCCATCACAAGTATGCTAAATAAGGATCAGATTATCAAATGGGATGAGGGAGTTGTCTAATTTCACAAAAATCAAGGAAGCACTAAAAAATTCTCCTATCTTAATAGCCCTGATTACAAAAAAACCTTTAATTTTTTTTTATTTTTCCTCTTAAAATACCATTCCATCTCTACTATTACAAAAGGACAAGGAAGGAAATGAAAGGCCAATTACTTTCTTTAGTAAATCATTGCAAAGAGATGATTTGAAATACACCATCATGGAGAAGCAAGCTTTTTCCTTGGTTATAGAAACACATTTTTTAGGCCATATATATTAAGCTCCAATATTATAGCTTATGTTCACAACACTATGGTCAAAGACATCTTATCAGAAATGGAAATCTCCAATAAAATATGTTGATGGGTGAAAACATTGTAGAAATATGACATGGATATTTAAACTAATAAACTAGTTAGAGGTTTAGGCTTGGAAAAGCTAATGGAAAAAAGTAATCTGCAAGTGATGGAAGTAAATGAAGTTGAGGAGGGAAATATGGATGTCCATGATAAACTAATAAAATCTACATGGTATAAGTACATCATGTCTTACCTCAGGAATTTGGAGTGTCTTGGGAATTTAGATAAGAATCAAAGAAGGACAGTCAAACTATTCTCCTAGAAGTATATTATCACTTATTATGGGTTGGCTTGGAAGAATCCTGAAGGGGTTATTTTAAGATATAGTATAGAGAATGAAGCTCAAAAATTAATTACAAATTTTCATGGGGGTATGTGAGGGTCACTTTTTTAGAAGAGTAACTACCCATAACATCTTGAGGGTGAGATATTGGTGGCCCACACTTTGTAAAGATACAAACTTGCTGGTAAGAAAATGTGAAATTTGTTAGATATTTTCAGGAATAATGAATGCTTTAGGTGCTCTCCCTTTACAACCAATGTTAATTGACACCCCTTTTAGACAACGGGGTATGGATTTTGTTGGAGAAATTTCATATCCTTCAGGTGCAAGCCATAGATGGATATTGGTGGCCACCGATTAGTTCACCAAATGGGTTGAGGCTATCCTTACTAAGAAAGTAACTCATTAGATTGTTATGGATTTTATCTTTAATCATATTATTTGTAGGTTTGGAGTACCTGTAAAGTTAGTTGCTGACAATGCCATGAGCTTTTGAGTTAAACCATTAGTGGATATGTGTCAAGAATATGAGATAAATTTGACATATGAATCTAATTACAACCCTCAAGGAAATGGAAAAGCTGAATCAAGAAAAAAAAATTTAGAAGATATTTATAAGAACACTAGAAGTTAACAAAAGGAGAAGGGGTGAGTAGTTGAAGTTTTCTATTTGGGCAGATAGAATCACTGCTAAAAGAGCCATTGGAAATAGCCCATTTGAACTAGTCTATGGATTCTAGGGCCTTATTCCCCTACAAATGTAATTATCTTCTTACCTGTTCATACAACAACTTGAGGATGAATAAGTAAGCACTTATGATGCAAGGATTAATCATATTGTTAAATTAAATGAATAAATAAGAGAATCCCACCAAAGGCATCTGAAGTTCAGGGAGAAGCTCAAAATGTTATTTGAAAAGAAGGTAACTCCTCAAACTTTCAGTGTTGGAGATCTTGTGTTATTTTGGGATAGTAGGCATGACGATAAGGGGAAACATGGAAAATTTGATACATTATGGATGGGCCCTTATTCCATTAATATCATAATTAGTGAACACACTTTCTTCTTAAAGGATATAGATGGATAATTACTTGAGTTTCCTATTAATAGTATGCACCTAAAACATTTCCCCGACCGATTTCAAAAAAATGTATGAATTATTATACAGTGTATAGTATTTTCTTTTGTTTTTGTTACCCTTTTTTCCTGGTCTACAGTGACCAGCTACCCTAGTTTCTTGGTTAATTTTTTAGAGATGTGTTATTATTGCTTGACCTTGTGTGTGTTTTACCTGACTCCGTAACCTAATAGACTTTGGTACTTAGTCTGCTATGTGTTTTTTTTGTATTGTTCTTGTGGTACCCATAGGGGGTTCCTATCCTTGATTCGGAGCCGGTGTTGGTGCTTGAATTGATCTCGCCCCCTCTACCTTATATGTGCCTTCAAAATTTTTATGTTTCCCTGTTTTCCCATATGAAAATGTGTGTTCAAATGATAGAGTCATGATAAATCTATTTGAAAATCCCATGTTTAGGATGTTATTCCTCTTTTTCACTTGAGGATTGTATTAGACGTATTGTTATTGAATACCCCTATAAAATTTTTATTGTTAATCAGTTTTAAATATTGGAAAATGCCTTTGTATATCATTCTTGGTACATGTCACAAATTTCATGATTTGTTTTGTCGCCCAATGATACATGGCGTATTTCCATTGGTTGTGGTAGGGAGGAATTGATTTGCAAAATTACAATGATCTTATAATGCTCACAAGTTGCAAACTTGGCCCCAACGCCCAACAAATATTCCCTGTAATATTCGCAGTCAAAGAATGCAAGACCAAAAATTGACCCCACTCTTGAAGAGGTATATGTTTCATAAGTTTGTTAGAGAGGGGAATCGTGGCCTAATGGTGTTTTGTGACTTTGTGTTAATAAAGTGAAAAAGTGTAGAAAGGATCCCAAGACCCACCAAGGACATGTGGCGCACTCTCATACAAAGTTCATAGAAGCGGGTCCTCGGGTCAAATTGATAACTTTGGGCTTAATTGAGAACGTGAACAAATATTCAGAAAGTGCATGTAGCTTCGCCATCGTTAGGATTTGAACACGTGTAAGGATCAGAAAGGAAGTCAAGGGTGGGTGATCGGGTCAAACAAGTAAATGTGTCTACGTTTTAAAAATGATGTGAAAATGCAAAAAATCCCCCTAATCCTGCATTGCATAGAATTATTCCATGTGGACGGATCACATTTGAAAATGTGGGAATCAAAATGGATAGCCACAATGAAACACATTTATGATTGTTGTCATTAATGCGTTTTTGTGAAAATCAAGGAATAATGTTTGAATTATTCAAATGCTTTGATCTTTTTTGTTATCGTATGTAGAGATTTGAACGCCATTACTAGCAGAATTATTTCAAGGATGATGTGAGATTGATTGCAGAGCATCGATTAAGAGCAAGAGGCTAAAGAGTATTCAAAGTAGAGGAGAATTACACACATAAAATTGGTAAGGAATGAAATACCTTCATACCTTTCATCATTTGCAAGGAAATTGATTGTAAACTTAGAGCATAGAAGATGAAGACGATGTCATCTAGTTTTTCTATTGCATCCAGAGTCACCAATGATATGGATAAGATCACAAATATGGATTTAATGAATGCTGACATAAATGAATTCCTACCAAGATTAAATAGCCCTAATAAGATTGAATACATGAAATCAATTCAAGTTAGCAACATTTCTTCACATGGTATCATTTCCCCCTCTGTACATTGCCCAAAATTGGTGATACTTTGCACTATGAATTGTGACCCAAAAAAGAGGGAAGTGTTATATGGGAGTGGTGAAGTGGTACTAAATTTGACGTATGCAACCATCAAGATAATGCTAAAATTTCCTATGATTATAAATCTAATAACCCTAGGTATTGATTTAGCCTTATAAGATTATGAGGCCAAGAAAAAGGAATATGCCAGGCTCATAAATACTAAATGGCTCTCAGTAGAGAAAAAGGAAACCACTAGAATCCCTAAGAGATTGGTTAGGGAACAATTTTTTGAAGAAGAAGAATATTTTATTGTAATGCTAAGTAGAATGGCTCGTTTAAAAATGAAAAATGAGTTCAAGGAGTGGATGTGCACCTACATGTGGATTGTTTTGGAGAAAAAGGGAAATATCTGCTAGGCAAATTTTACTATTAAGTCACTCCATGATCATATGATAGCATTAAAAACAAATATTAAGATGGGTAGAACTAGAGAACTTGAATTCTACATGATGACATACTTGATCTACAACATTTCAGGTCACAAGTGTTTCCCTGGCCTTGTGTCGCGTGTTGATTTCAAACATTGCTAGATGTATGAGATATTTCCCCAATTACAATTGAGTAATTGGACAGGAAATGTAAGATTGGTAAATTATGCATTTTTTGGTTCTATTATATGCTTGTTTAAACCAGAATGTGAACAATATCATATTTCAGATGAGGCTAGGTAAACAATAATGGAGTATCGATGTTATTTTATTTAGTAAAGAAAGTTCTGATACATCAAAGTTAGTGGATTTTAAGGGAAACCATGAAAGATGCCAATATACCTAGATGAGAAAATGGCCCTATGTGAGCTGGAAAGGAAGTTAACACCTGTTCATAAGATGATTTATAGGAATCATAAGACAAATATCAAATTTCCTATCAAGAATGTAAGATATTTCTGGCCTTCTATTATAAAATCCAGGTTAATGGAAGATGAAATGAAGAGGTTTGATATGGAAATATTTGAAGCAAGGGCTAATTATTATAAAAGGTGGGTGGGTAACACTTTAAATGCCTTTGAACATGTACCTCATTTTGAGGATTACATGATGAATTACAAGGATGAGGAGGAATTTAGGCTCAAATATTTTTCAAGAATGACCCTCACATAGATTATTGATTTCAATATTATTGTGATACCTCAGGGAATTATAGATGATCTACAGATTGTGAGTCAATTATATATTGACTAAGGGATATATGGACAACCAATGACTCCCCTAAAGTGGAATGAAGATCAGTCAAATGATCAACATGATAGGATTATTCATGTAATGAGAATAAATTTGAATTGGTTAGCGCAGAAGAACATTGAGTTGTCTATTCAAAATAAAAAAGTTCTCAATAAATTCAGGGAATTGGGAAATTTTAAGGATGACCTTCCTCTTTTAAAGGAAGGAGATGACATAATAGATCCCTCATGTGGAAAATCCCCTCAATTTCCTTCAAGAAGGCCCAACATAGGAATTGGGGATGAATGGACTTCTACTGCCAGAGGAACTAGAACATGCATGCCTACTTTAAAGCAAAAAACTAAGGAAATTCTTCTAAAGTCTATGGAAAAATCCCCGATTACTTTTGTAGTTCCACCATAATTAAAAGGAAATGGTTTAACCACACATAAATTATCTTCAGAGGTTTTACCAAAGCCCCAAAATACTGAAAAATTGATGAGAGGAGCTATTGCAAGTTCTAATGTCCAATTTGAATATCCACGTGCTAAGGGAAGAAATGCACTAGACCTCAAGAAATTTGAAAGGATAAAGAAGAAATAAAAGATTATATTTGAACAACCCTTAGTAAGAGAGTGTTATCATACACATAGGAGATAGAAATATAAAAAGAATGAAGTGATTGATTCTCCAGAATAGGAAAGGATTGGTGTTTCCGAGGTGGAACATGTAGCTTCATTTCCAGAACATGGGGTTGTTAAAACCAGCCAGGTTAAGTAACAATTGCTTCTATTCACATCTTTATATTCAAAAGGAATGACAATTGAAGGTACTCAAGAACAATAATCTCAATTTATTTTCTCATCTGATCCATTAGATAGTGTTATGTTGAATCAAGGTTTAAAACAGTCTGATGACATGCTAGTAGAAAGTGTTAGTGTGCCTTTTTTTGAAAGTTGCAAGAAACAACTAAGAACCAAGTAGAAATAATAGATGATATTGATGAATTTTTCTCCACATTAGAAGAATTTTAAATGGTTAATGAAGAAAAAGTAGTAAATATTGTAGGTGGTTCTCAATTGAGTGAAGGAGTAGGAGAAACTACTCATGTGCCAACTACTGAAAACAAGGTCTAAGTTTCATAGGTATATTCTGCAGACCAAACATCTCCAGTGTTAAAAAAATCAGAAGTGTCAAGTGGAAAGAGTGTAGACACATAGGTATTAACTGAGAAAGATCCCTCACGTGAAGAAAAGGTCACTAAGGATAGTGAACTACCTCAAATAGATAAGTCTGTAGATGAAAAGATAATAGAGGTTACACAAGACACAATTACTAAAGATAAGGTTTTCCATAGTGTAAGTGTGAAAAATTTGAGTAAAGATAAAGGATTAGTTATGGAAACTCAACCTACCATGTTACAACAGGACATGCTAGAAAAAAAAATGGATGTTAATCTGTCAGTTCAACATCCTCCAAAAGAGGTGGAAATTTTTGAAGGAAAGGGATTGCCTGTAAAAAACTTATCCACTCAAGAAGTTTCCAAATAAAATATTGAGGGTATAACTACATCAGTTGAGGAAATGAAGAAAGAAAAAACTTCAGTCACTGATGTAACTCAGAAGGATATTGGTTAGCCCCAAATCTAGAATCAAGAAGAAAATCAATCATGGGAAGTACCAATATAAGGTGAACTCAAAGAAATACCACTAGGAGTTGAAAAGGAACAACATGAAGAATCATTAGTTCAAGATGTGCAAGAGGTATCCAAAAATTATGTGGTTATCTCTTACAAATCTCAACAAACATTACAGGAAACAAAGGTTGGGACTACTCTTGCAAAGGGTTGGATGGGAGAGTTAATTTCAAAAGAGTAAAAAGAGATTGTCCCCGTGGAAGCCATAGAGCTCACAACTTTGGAATTCGTAAAACCTGTAAGGGCTTCCAAGAAATCTATAGTTATCACAAAGACTCATAGTGATCTAGTTGGGTCCAGAACGTTGTAAGTGGCAGTCCCTCATGATGGAAAAATAAGAAATAATATAACAAGTGATTACAATGTCCAATTTAGTCAACTAGGAAAACCTTCAAGAGATCAATTGAAGAAAGGAGTATCAGAGGTTGTTAATGAATTGTTACAAAAGGTTGATGAATCTAGGATAACAAAAAGGAACTTAAAATAACAAGGCAAAACATTGAGTTCTAGTCTGTAACAATTGATTAGCCAGTCTAGTCAAACTCAAGAAATTGCCTCTGCTACTACCATTAACGAAATGGAATTGATTGATAAAGTTGTTAAGAAAGTTTAGGTTGTTGACACCTAGGTTGAAAGGCTGATCAAAAAGGGAAAAGAAACTATTGAAGAAGATAGAAAAAAATATGAAGATCTCAAAAATAAACGCAATGAAATTGATGAATCAATTAAGCAATGTGACAATGAGATCTTCTATTTTGAGGGAATTTTTCCCAAACTGAACCAAGTTACTAAAATTAAGAAAAAGATTTTTGAAAAGGAAGGGATTGTGCCACATGAATAGAGGGGGACCAATATGCCATGGAAGAGCGGGCGAAGGTTAGAGTGAAGGTCTTGAATGGGATTAAAGAAAATATGGAGACTAAAAGAAAGTGGGTTGAAGACACTATGGACACAATTGATTCAAAGCTAGGAGATATGGTATTTGATAAGATTAATAAGAGTTATAGTGATTTAAAATTTGATTTCTTGTTTAGTTATTTTGAAAATTGAATCCAGAAAGAAAATATCTCTTACAAAGTTATCAAAATAATGAGGAGAATAGAAAACAAAATTGTATAACTAAGGGCAAGACCATTGGAGTATAAACAAAACATGGGACATTGTGTGAATACAATAGCTAGGTAGAACCTGATCTTTTGATACCACACAGGGACAAAATAAGAGGAGATAAGTGATTATTTCCAAATATATGATGCATTTGTAGCAAGGCTACCAGAGGAAGAAGAAAGTGAAGAAGACAAATATGTAGACATGAAGAATGATCAACAAGATTAGGCTTGGCTTTTTTAAGATTTCTTTTTTATCATATTTCATTTGTAACTCTTGTTTCATTTGCTAATTTTGTTTCATGTAAAATGAATATTACTTTGAACTTGCTACTCTCTGACATAAATGTAATTTGTACAATGAATTAGATTTTTATATTCCTTGGATAACTTTTCATGTCCATTATAAAGCATATAATCTAATGAAATGTTTGTTATCTTTTGTCTTTTAAAAAAATCAAAATGGGGATCTATAGGGGCCCTAGCACATAAAGAAAAGATATCATATATATATATATATATATTGAAGAATTTCATCAAAAAGGAAACATAAGGAAGAAACCTAATTATCTACCATCCTAGAATCCTCCTTGCAAAGAGGAAGCTTGTTTACTATCTTATATTTCCTGAGAATAAATTCATCCATTATCAATGCCATCTAAATAAATATAATGTCTCTTGTCAGTGTGTGAGACATGCCCAAATCCTAAAGTTCATCCAGAGTTAACAAAGGACCACCCAAAAAACTGCGCAATTGAAACTTCCTCTCACAAGAGGAAACCCATTCATTCATATCCATACCACCCTTAGGGAGAGCCTTTTTTCCAGTAGCTTTGAAAGTGGAAGATGGATTGAAAGTTTAATATAGAAGTGTAACCACATGAGATCCTGGAGTAGATGGCGTAGGATGCCTTGAGCTAGACTCACCCTTATACTTCTTCACAAAAGGTGGTGATGATCAAAAAGTTTGAGAGGGTACAATCACTGATGTTTTTGTCTCCAAAATTGAGACATGTTTCTCTAATTCATCCATCTTACAAGAAATAGTAGGCTCTATATCTAGTGATATTCCTCCATCAAGAACATAAGACTCGAAGGGGATTTCTTTCTTAAAATACATTTCCTATGAGTGAGCAAGGTATATACAACTATTTCCTATTGAAAATAATAATATTCTCTTAAATATTCATACTTTTTGGGGGGAAATTGAGAATGAGTGAGAAATGTAAAATTGTATAAATGCAATGAGAATACTCTTGCAAAAGGGGGTTAAATTTTCTAAAATTTTAGAAGAGAAAGGAAAACTGAGAGAAAACCATTTTCCCAAGAAATTGTCTGAGAAACCTATTAATTTCTGTAAGCTTTTAATTTAAATCATGTCAATATGGTTGCAAGTGTACATCCATTGAGAAGCATTGAGACTGTGAATCAAAATTTCCCTTTCTAATAAATTTGAATGATCTTTGAGTTAATTTTGTTTGATCATGAGAATTTGTGTGTTCTTTTAAGATGAAATATTTCAAAATAGTTATTCATGTTCTTGTTGTACTCTTATATTATGGATCTGTTTGAATCACACAAAATGTTATCCTTTTGGTAGCATTGTGGTAATTGCAATTATACTGTGAGAAGAGATTTCATTTCATATGTGTAGTAAACAATTTTAAAATCATTTTGTCTCCATTTTGTTAAAGTTCATTTTTAATTCTTTGAGTGCATCTTAAGCATGAAAAAAATTGGATCCCTAACATTTTATTGATTTTTTCACATGAGATTTTATGTTTAATTTCTCAAAGATTGTGTGAAACTATGCATTCTTGGGCCTCCATGAATATACATCTTCTAGTTGAAGGTGCATTGTGAGATATTTGTGGTGTTTTTTTTCTTTCAATTGACATATTTCCCATAATTTTTTAAAATTTCTCTGAAATTTGGTATAATAAACTTTATCCTTAATTCCCCAACCAAATACATCTAAAACCAATAAATCCTACTAGAACTACCCATGTTTTCCTTGTTAAATCTAAAATATGCATAAGTAAGTTGGTTCCATTTTTGTCTTTAGTAGTTTGAGTCTTGTTTTAGGAGACATTTGCATTGTTTAAAGTGACAACTCATGAGAGTTAGACTTTTTAAAAATTGACCATGTCCTCCCAAAGTTATTTCTCAATTTCCTTATAAAGGAGTGTCAAATATTGTTGATATATTCATTTCCCTCACAATTATAGACTAGAAAAAGGGTCCTCTCACCCTAGTTGAAGGAAAAGCCTAAAGTAGGAGGGTAGGTCATACCCTCATCACGGTGCTATCCAAATCCTCTAAGATCAAGTGACAAAGAGATGATGACATCCTTCCCTGGCTGTAAAATGACTTAAATATTGATCTGTCATTCTCTAGGCATCCTTCCTCGCTTGTTGATGTTGCTTGAATACAAAAGGGAGGACCCATTTGGGTACCAACAGGTTAAATGTACTATTGGTTGATAATATATTCACATAGTTCAAGGAATCGGTTGAGAAAGAGTTATCAATTAAAGAATATTTTGGCTTTAGAGCCATTGATAATTTAATTTTATGTTAAAATGTTCTAAGTAACTTGTCAAAATTCATGAAGAATTATTAAAAGATTCCAAGAAAGATGGGAAAAGTATTCAAGAATTGTGATGTTCTAAAACAATACTCATATGGACTAGATGAGAAATAAATGCAAGAGATGATTAAGAAAATATAGGAATTTCACAAGAAGAAAGCTAACCTCAAGGAAGAAAAAAACAAATCTGATTGATAACTTGATCATGTCGTTTTTATTTTTGCATCGAACATGCCAATGTTTTTGATGTTGAAACATCTTCTTTATTTACAAGTTGACTAGATCATTTTGTGAGAACCAATCAAATGGTCTATTAATGTGTATTTTCTATTTTTAGTATGCAATCCAAGCGGTTTCCCCTTTTTTCTCCTCCCCTTCTCTATAAATGTAAAATGTTGAGGCATTATTAAGGTTCAAATATTTTTGCAATAGTATCATAGATCTTGGAGTTGGAAAGAGAGAGAAAAAATGTGTTTTCAATATGAACATTGAAGAATATAGGAAATATATTAGAAACTTTGTGTTATGGTATTATCTTCTTGTTTTGAGATATTACTCTTATGTTCAATGCATTAAATGATTCTTGTAGTTCAAGTATCTAGTTTATTGTATCATCACCAATTGAATACTATTTTATCTCACGTGTTACTATCTTTAGATCTATGTTTGGTAAGGATAAAGCACACTTCTATTGTTCCCTTTCAAAACTTATTGTTTTCAATATTCACAACTATTCTCCCCCTTTATTTCTTTCTTCCTTTCTATTAAAGAAATAAATCTACTAGGATGAGATCTCGACCCCAAATGGTTATATTAGTGTTTATATTGTAAATAATCCTTGGTGTTTTTAGAAAATTAATAAACAAGGTGTCTCCCCTTTATCCGAGGAGGGACTTTATCCCGTGTACTATGGTTGAACCTCATATTTTTTTCCTATACAAAATATCCGACCAAAAAATATTTAGTCATTTTTACTCCCATCACAAAAGGAAGGAACCCCATGCATGCCAACCTATCACCTAGCAAAAGTTGAGCGCTCACCTGAGGCATGCGCAGGTACCAAGTCTCTATTTTATGTGAGTTTAGTTGGAAGCATCATTTATGATTAGTGTAAGAGTTTTTGTGAGGGAGGTTGAATCATACAAGGACCAAAGGGCTCAGAATGGCCTCTAGATCCTTATAGTCACCTTAGATTGAGTACTTTAAAAGAATTTAGAATATGCATTATGACAGAAAGAACTATACAAGCATTCATACATAGCATGAAAGGAAAGAGAACTCATATGAGAGAAATATGAATTAAAAACATTGATATACATGTCTATTTATAACAAGTAAACTATACAAGCTCTTTCCTGGGCTAGCCTATCGCTAGGCTGGCATCTTATCCACGTGCAAGTGATCACACTTTTCATGTGCTCTGCCCTGGGAACTTAAATTGACTAAGTCCCAAGCCTCTTTTCACGCATCGCGCATGCTATGTGCTTCCCTAAACCTTTCTCTTACACACCTTTTCATAACTGGGACTCTGCGCACCTATGTGCTTCATACTTGGCCAATATTCCAGGGGTCCAACATCACCCAACACTACGCCTGTTCTCCATCCTCAAAATTTTTTTACTTGACCAAGATGCCTATTGTCTAGGGAACCAATGAATAGTCTTACACTTTACAAAAATAATAGGGAATGAAAGAATAGGGGAAAGAATGAAGAATGTTGGGGGGACATTAGTTTAACAAGCCAGGAAAATCTTTCCAAAGGTCTGCCTCTAGCTTATTCCATACTTCGACCTTGCCCTGTGCCTTCTAGCAAAGGTCGCCCACCAGGGTGCTCACTTCATCAAAACTTAGGCCAACTCCTTGGGTGCCCAAAATGTCCACAATCTGCTCCATCTCTTTTCTGAAGTCCTCAATTTTATCCATCCTTCTAGTAATCTAGGGGTATAGTTCCTTTAGATGGGCCTTAATTGAGCTCCTTAAAGCCTCAATTGCCTCTCATTTCTTCTCTACTTTGGCCAGAACCTTGTCCCTCTCTGCCCAGTTCCCCTTGTTAATTTCTTGGAACTCTTTTATTTTTGCTTCAAGTGTGGTAACCAAGGAGCTCGCCACATTATCTCTATCTGCGAATGTATCATATGCGGCCTCTGTAAATCGGGCAGCGATCTTAACCTCCATGATTACTTGGTTGTACTCGGCAACAAGCGCTACCACCTTCAACCTATCCTCCTCTTTCAAGCACATGACCACTTCTTCTACAGATTCCAGGGCTAAGGGTCATCTCTCCATAGTGAGGATGCATGTTAGATCTTCTATACAATCTAGGAGGGATGAGTACTTTTGTGCAGGTGGCACTAAGTCTGGGTGCTTTAGAAGGATGACGCCTTTGATAGACTCTATTTTCTTGTAAACTTCCTGCACCTTTACCTTCTCTTCCTTCAACTTGCACCTTAACTGTGTGATAATCATTTCTTCCTATTTCAAGCTCTTGGCCTTCTCTTCTAGTTCTTCTTCCTTCTCTCCTAACTTCACCTCCAACACTTTGATCATATTGTTGCGCACAAGTAATCTAGCCTCGGTCTCGACCGTGACCTTGTTCAGTGCATTACAGACTTGCTCGTCTGAGAGCTCCTGAGCATTCACTAAGGGATTGACCCCCTTATATTCTAGCAATGTGATGAGCACTCCTTGGCAGACTTCGAAGTCTGGCTCATCAACGTGGGACTCAAATGCCCAAGAGAGCATCTTCTTGGTTCTGGGGTATGCATCGTCCTTCTCAAAAGACCCCACGACGATGAGCCTTTCTGTGGGTACAGTGCTCTGGAATCACACGCATAACACCTTCTTTGTGTCATCAACATAGCCCATTACTTGTCTTCATTCCGTATCCAGAGTTCTTCTACTCGAGCGCTCTCCTTTGGGGAAGATTAATGTCAGAGCGGGGCCTCCCAGGTTATCATGCTTTTTTTTGAGGTTCTCCTCCTTCCCCTCCTTTAGCACTATGTCTGCACTATACTATAACTCTTGGTCTACCAAGACCTTGAGAATTCTCTATGCTTCTCTCTGCCACCTCAATGATCTACTCCTTTGTAAAACTTATGGCTCCCTCCTTTTCCCTGGAAACCTCCTCATCCTCCATGTCTTTGGTGTCTTCCTCATCCTGTGCACCCTTACGCTGTGTGAATACGAAATCCTTCTCACCTCCATTCTCCTCTTCTAAGTTGTAGACACTAAAGACATGTGGCTCATGGTCTTTCCCTGCCTCTTCTTCTTTTCCATCATCTCCCTCACTCTCATTTTCTCTTTCTCCCAAGTATTTTTCCAAGCCGTCGGTCAACTCTGAGTCAGCTTCCTTCTCCACCCTCTACTTTTTCCTGAGAGGTGGTTCCTAATCAAGGGATTCGGCCTTATCTTCTTCCTCAGGTAATTCTTCATTGGAGATGGGTTTCCTAGGTGCCTCCACCTCTGGCGTCTTCTCCTTCACTGGAGACTTCTTTCTCCATATGTAAGTGCTGGGTTTAGCGCTCATGGATGGCATGCTCATTTTCTAAGTAGTTTACACAATTGGTGCTTCTTCTTCTCCTCTCCCTCTTTTCTTGGACGTTGGATTCTTCTTCCCCAAGGGGTCTTTAGGTATGGAGACTTCATTCTCTAGATATGCACCCTTCTCAAACTTCAGCCTTATGTGCAAGTACACATGCGTAACGGATCCTCTAGCAATGGGTAACATCATTCGGCCTTGTCATTTGATTCTCGTGTGACATGTACTTTTCCATGTATGTGGGCTTACCGCCAGGGTAATTCAACTTATTCCTCATCTCCCTATGCTCCTGGTCCAGACAACCCAACTCCAGCCTTAGCTTCTTTGACTCCTTAAATCTATTCACCCCCACTTGGAAGTACTGAGAAGTGAACGCGAAGGGAAGCTTGCACCAAGAGCTCCATGATTCGTCTATCATCTTGAATCTACCCAGGCAGTAGTGTTGATAAACCGCAAATTCGGCTTCCCCCTTGGTGGCCACAAGGAGTTCTTCAAGGATTCTCCACTTTACCCCAAATGCGTTTCTTAGGAACGTGTATCATTTCTCTAGCCTCACCTTGTGGGGTGTTGTCATTGTATCGTAGGCATATTTTTTGAACCTCTTTGCGGGTGAAGGATCCTCAACCGGGTACTTCCATATAAATTTTTCCGGTGCATTAGACACCTATATCTCTGCAAATACAATGGTGAGGAAGACGTTACCGAAGAGGATCCTGTCCCCTTCCTTCGTGCAACTAAAAATTTCCTCCACGATGTATATAAATAGGTTGTATATGGTTCCCTTTGTAATCTTCCTGCAGACATGTAGCCAAGGTTTGTTGACCTGTGTCCACCTCTCTTGGCCATTCAGCTTAGTCACCAAATGTGTGGCCATTTTCATTACGGGGTCCTTGATGTCTGAAATTTCATAGTACCATGACCCCTTCTCACAAGCATACTCGGTGATGGTCTCTTGAATGGCCTCCCTATCGCGAAGGTCATCTTCCAAGCTATCTCCCTCATATATGAGGCCTGTAAATTGTGAGATCAGCTAGGGAGTGATGCACATCTTATGCTCTGCAAAGTGGAAATAATCTTCGTGTACCTGTGACATTGACCATTGGTACAGGCACTCTGGATTTCTAAAATAAGGCAACTCATAGAGTTGGAACAGCCCTGCCTTCTCCATTTTAACCTTAATGTTATCATTGTATATAGGCAAACCCTTAGGTGTTCGTTTGTTAGTGGGGTGTACTAATTCTAATGCCATTTATTTTTCTATTGTGTTCGTGCGGTGATTATAGTCACTAACAGGTACACTTCTTAAGTGGGATTTCCATTCCTTCCCCATCATCACCCCATCTGGGTATTACATCTCTGCATACCATTATTCATTTATGTCTAGCTCAGGTCCCGGTTGATTAGCCATGGATTTTCCCTTTCCTTTCTTGGGTGCCATGGTAGAGGTATTTTTATCACTCCTATTCTCTCCTTGTTACTCGGTCTTACTTCTTCCAATCCTCTGATCTTAAATCAGTGATACAATCCTTCTGAACCCATACCCTAGTTTTTCGAACCCTAACTGGGATGAAAATCTTCACAAGATAGCACCTCTTCACTCTTTCCACGCCCATGTACCCCTTCTGGTTTGCAAACTCAAACTGGCTACTTCAATCTCACAGATCTACTTTTACTCGATCGAATCTAAAATTCCTAGTTTATGGAACTCGCTTATATCTCAAACTCTTCTATTTTGCAAAGTAAAAATGAGATTGCCCCGACCCTTTACTTATAGTTTTTCTCTTTTTTGAACATTAAATTATACTTCACCTACCACTGTACTTTGTTCATTTAAAGAAACTTTTTCAAACAAAGCCTGTCTTCAGTGCCTTCACTTACACATCCAACCTGTGTGAAAACTCTTCCAACCTTCTAGTGCACAACCAATATAACCTGACAGGAGACTCTTGCGCGCGATTAACCCGTATCGAAGGCACTTATTTTGTCTCGATCCTTTCTCTCACCTACCTCATGTTACTTTAAATGCAATTTATCCTCTGTGGGATCTAGAAGTAGCTTTATCCTGGCACCAACCATTCTTCTATCTTCCTCTTTATATACCTCTTTCAACCAAGCTACTCAATAAGGATTTTCAACACAACTTCATTGGTGATTTCATCATGCGCTTCTTCACTTTTCTCCACCCAACACTTAAAGTGATGCATGGTCATCTGTGCACTCACAAATTCTCCAAAAATAGCAATAAGGTTACCAGTACCCAGGGCACAAAACAAAACAACAATGCAAAAGGGAAACACAAGAAAGGGAAAGTGCATAAAGGAAACTCCTGAACTAACTGGAAAAAATGCCTTATTTACACACACCTAGAAGAATTATTTATAGTAGGGCTTCAGCCTACTCCCATTGAATTGTCCAGGAAACTTTGTCCCATCTAGCGCTTGTAACTGGCACGCGCATGAATCAAGGATGTATGAGATTTTGTAAGGACCCAACCAATGAACTTTCAATTTCCCAAGATGGTGCAAAAACTTAGAATCATATAATAACACCATCTTACCGACCTCAAACTTCTTGTTTCTATTATGGTAATCATGCTAAGCCTTTTGCTTTGCCTTTTCCACTATTTGGCTCCATTGGGTGAGTGATCGTCTCTCATCCAGTTTCGTTAAATCATCAATTTATTCTTCTAATGATTGTTCATCGGTTAACCCTCCTACGCATGCTATTCGCAGAGAAGGCAACATAAATTCAATTAGAAAAATAGCTTCCACGCCAAACACCAATTGAAAAGGTGTGGCTTTATTTATTCTTTTATACGTTTTCCTATAAGCCCAAAATACTACCGATACTTTGTCATCCCAATTAAGTCTTCCAACATCACAAATTTTGGTCAAGGTATGACTCATTATCTCATTGAATGCTTCCATGGTTCCATTATGTTGTGGGTGATAGGGCATGGTTTTGTGATGAGCCACCATGAATTCAGATAATAGGATCCTCATGGTCTCATTCAAGAAATGTGTACCCCTATCATTGGTCACACTCAAAGGGAATCCATACCTCATGATAACATTTTCCCACAATAACCTCATTGATGTTGTTGCCGTGTAGTCTTTAGTTGGGGCTACCTCTGCCCACCTTGTGAGATAATTTGTGTAAGTGATGACATAACGTGACCCAATCCTTCGCGTTGCTGGTGTAATACGTCCTACAAAGTCTATCACCCACTTTTCAAAAGGCTCCGTGCTAGGAATAGGGCACAAAGGAATCTCATCTCTCCTCCCTGGTTTGCCAATGCGCTAAATATGGTCACAGGATTTATAATAGTCTCTACAATATTTGTACAAGATTTTCCACCACAAACCTGCCATTAATATCTTGCACGTGGTGGCATCACCTACATAATGCCCACCTGCACTTCCTTCGTGTGCTTCCTCCATGATGGCTAGGAACTCATGCTCTAAGACACATCTACGCAAAACTTCATCATGTCCCAATTTGTATAAGTCTCCACTGATTAACATGTAGGACATGAAGCTTATGGCCAACTACTTCTTTTCCAATGTCTTCATTCCATCTGATGCCACACCTTCCTTTAAAAATATTGCAATCTCTTCCAAATCTGAGGGAGCGCACCACAACCTAAACAGCTGCACGTCTGACATTGCTTCCTCAATACTCTGTGCATCCTCCCCTAAGTCAATTATTGACAGATGATCAGGCCCATAGTTACTTTTTTAAGGTTTCACTACAACGGTGAATTCAAACTCTTGAAACAACAACACCCATCGACATATGCATCCCTTTAGAACATGCTTATTCACTAAATACTTCAATGCCATGTGGTCGGTATAGAACACAAAGGGTGTTGCCAACATATATTGTTTAAACTTGAAGAGAACGTAGATCATTGACAATGCTTCGCGCTTGGTTGTGGTATAATTCTGCTCTACTAGTATCAGCTTCATGCTTACAAAATAGAGAGGATGATCAACAATCTCTTCACCTGGCTGTGGAAACACTACTCCAATGGTGGTTCCTGAGGTATCTACATGAGCATGAAAGGGCTTGTCCCAAGAGGGAAACCATAAAATAGGCACGGTAATAAGCCTATATTTTAATGTATCAAATTCCCTCTGCTACGCCTCTCCCTAATGGAAGGAACTTTTATGTCTAAGCAGCTCCTCTAATGGCGTGGCGATCTTGGCATATCCCTTACTGAATTTTCTATAATATCCCGCATGCCCAAGGAATCTGCGCACTGCACTCTGGCTAGTAGGCTCCCTTAACCCCACAATAACTACAACCTTAGTGAGATCTACCAGCAAGCCCTCCTTACATATGATATGCCCCAATAAAGTCCCAAAGGGTGTAGTAAACACACATTTCTTAATGTTAAGGGATATCCTCAACTGCCTACACCTCTCAAACATTAACCTAAAATTGTCATAATGGTCTTTAACTAGACCATATAATATCCAGTCATCCAAATAGACTTGAATAAATTTATGGATGAAGTCCTGGAATGATTGCACCACTATGCACGAAAAGACAGTTGGCACATTATTCAACCCAAAGGGCATGATCGTATATGCAAAAATTTCCCACTCGGTGGCGAGAGTTGTCTTCTCCTGGTCTTCCTTTGCAATCCAGACTTGGTGGTACCCTGAAAATCCATCCATAAAGGAATAGATTTCGAGCCTAACGAATCATTCCAAAATTTCTTCAGTGAAGGGGGTCAGAAATGGATCAATGACACAAACTATGTTCAATTCCCTATAATCCACACAAATTCTAATCTGCCCATCCTTCTTGATGTTGATTACCATCAGACTTACCCACTCTGATTCTTCCACTACCTCAATTATCCTAGAAGCTATCATATCGTCTATCTCCTCCTTGACCTTCACGTGTAAATTTGGATTCATCTGGTAGGGCATTTTTCTAACCGGGTGCGCACCGTCATTTTGTTTTATCTTCATCTCCCCAAAATATTGGTGAACACCTTTGAGCTCATGATACCCATGTGGGAATAAATCCTCAAATTCATGTAGCAGATAAATGATCTTCGATACTTCCTTGTCTTTCCAGTAATCCCTGATAATAGCTTCCTTAGGTTCTTCTTCTGAACTAATGTTAACTTTCGTCGTCTTTAAAGGTTCATGGTAGGCACATGTGGGAGCATCTACACTATCCACTACCTCGCGCATCCCCACAGAATGGTTAACATCCAATATTTCCGATTCCTATCCATCAATCACATACACCAAATTTCCCTTCTCTTATTCCAAACACACGTGATCAAGCTATAACTCTTTTTCTTCCTCTTCTTCTTCAAAGTGCGCCTCTAATCCTGGTTTACCTAGTAATTCCAACAAAATATCTTCCATCCTAGCACTATCCCCCATGGTAAGGTACTTGATACCCTACAAGGCCTTATCAACCAATGGCTTGGTACTCTGATATTAAATTTTTTGAATAAGGTCAGCCACAAGCTCTTGCCAATTCCTTGTCTAGCAGCATGTTTCCAAATGAATGTACCATGCGTGCGCATAACCCTGTAGTGTAGAATATAACTTGTGCACCCAGAGGGATGGTGGCAAAGCTTCTGCACCTTCTCTCCAGACCTGTTCACACTCCTAGATATGGGAAGAGGCATGCTCCTTCCCATGGTACTCCTTGAGGATGGTGGGTACATTGCTCCTAGAGAATCTAACTGAGAGAGCAATCTTTACCTCGTGCCATTCTAAAAGGCTCTCCTGATGTGTGGCCCACCACTGAGCTGCTGTGCCGAGAAAGACATAACTTAACATCTCTCTCCATTCCTTCTTATCCCTCCACTAAGCTTCTACCTCCTACAGAAATATTTCAGGGAAGGCTCCTCCTGAATACTTGGGCAATTCTTTTTCTCCAAGGCACCTAACCGTGCATGCCTTTGTTACCTTGGTCATCGACCCTCTCAACTACCATCCCATTAATTCGTAAGTTCCATGTGCCCAATTGTCACATGCCAGACTGGTGGTATCACTCACTGACTGAGCATCTTCAAACTGGATAACCTCGTTAGTATGGTGTATCATCTCAGGGTCTTTGATTGAGTGCACATAAATCTTGTCTAGAACTTCTTCTCCTAATGGTTCAATATAGGGTGTCGAATTCCCATCAACTAGGGGTATAATGACTCATTCCTCCTTGTTCTCAAAGCTGATGTACCCTTTGTTGAACCAAAGGTCCACATTGTTTTTGTAACACCAAGGATGCCCAAGTAGTGCTGGGAAATTGTCTACCTCGGCAAGTGCCAAGACTTCGAAGTCCCCAGTAAACTTGGCTCCCTAGATAGTAATAGCTAAATCCTTTAAGAAACCAACGGGAATTGCCTTAGTCTTATTTTCCATATAAAACACATTTGAAAATGGTTGTAATGCAGGTATTCCCATCTGATGCCATACATCCAAAGTTAGAACATTAACCTTCGTGCCTGTGTCAAAGAGGATATTGCTGAGGAGCCATCCATCTACAACTGCATTCAACCTAATCTCCTTGTCATAGTCGAGGTTGTGAGGGGGAAGGTTTGCATGTAAGACCTGTCTCTTGCACTCTTCTTCGGCACGTGGTACCTTTTCTCTCAATGAGGATCCTAGCAAGGGAATGATATTCTCCTACCATATCTTTTTACACACCTCCTTGACCTCATCCAGGTCATCCTTTTGCACCTCGACTCTTCTTTCTTGTTCCTTCCTCATGGATTTCTCCTTTAGACACTGGATTTTCCCTTGTAAGCTTCAAATAACATCCATGGTGTCTTGATATATCTCCTTTTGATGCGTGGGGTCTGGATATTTTCCATGAATGACCTCCTCCCTTGTAACCATGGTATTTTGTCTCGGCACCTCTCTCGCACATGTAGATTCTACCCTTGTTGTTACCAAGACAGGTTCCAAATCTTCATCCCGTGTTACCTGAGGCATCCACTATATGTTTTCCTTCTTAATGCTGACCATTGCAGTATCATTTTCCTTCCAGTGCTTCTGATTCATGTGCTTAAAATAATTTTGAGCACTCCTCATACTTATGCTTCTTTCCACACCATGAGCACTACAACAGGACCGAGAACTCATACTTGTAATGTTTTGTAGATCCATAGTTGAAACATGTTCCACACAATAACTCACTCCTTCCTCCTTCATGGTTACCTCGACCACAAAATCCTCCTCAAAAACCTCTTCCACACACACCTCCTTTTGCATGCTCCTCATAACAGTGATCATTATCCTTGGAACTACTGGCAATGCTGGTTTGGCCCACCCCATGATCAATGGTCTCGTGGATTTTATCAATGAACCTACAGTTCTTAGTATGATGGGTTGTAGAGGTGAAAATTTTGAAATAACAAGATACATTCTTCCTAATCACGTGATGCATCAAGGGACATCTACTTGCATCATGGTCCCCATGAAAAATTTCACAATCCACTGTCCAAGCATGTACTATCCTATGGGGGAAATAATCATTAACGTGTCCCTCTATTTCACAATCTGTGCACCACAAACCACTACAAGTCTCATGGGTTGTGTTTGCAGATAATTTTTCCAACTGTTTTACAATAGCAGAAATTTGAGCCTCTAAGAATGGGCTAATGCCAGTATCAATACTACCAACAGCCTCGTCATGCAAGGTAGCTTCCAATGCTTTCGCCCAGGTCTGTAAAAGTTTTATGAGACAATGCCATTCTAAAAGGGGTGATCAATCCTTCAAAAAAACACTATGCATGCTGAGAAGGATGGATATCATAAGATAATTTAGACAAGAGAGTTTTAAAGTGCGCATCATACTCCCGCACACTCTCTGTAATTCCTTGTTGAATATCCTTCAAAGTATTGATGCTCTTCTGCTCGAACTCAAGAATGTGGGACTCTGCCAAGAATGAATTCTTTAAGGCAGTATATTCCACCATCGTTTGATGAGGGTCATAATTCCTATACCAGCTATGCGTGTGCCATTGCAACGTGGTTACAAACTAACTAGCCTTCCATTTTGGGGTTGTGATACCCTTTGTGTGCCATAGCAGTTCACACTTGTGAACATGTTCCACAACATCCTTAATGCCCATGTAGTCTAGTAAATGCATAGATATTTTAAAGAATACTTGAGGTGGTGGCTGGGGTCCCTATCCTACTGAGCCAAAGCCTTGGTTCCCTCCATTGTTTCCTCCGCCGCTTGATCCACCAGGTCCTATGCCTCCAGAGCCACCAAATCCACCAGAACCACTTGGTCTAATAGGGCATGTAGGAGTTATTCCAAGTGCCCCCATGGTCCCACTAAACTACATGCCGATGGTCTGTGATAGCACTCCACTCCCACTACTGTGTCCCATGCCACTCCCTGATGTGCGACCGAAAGCTTATACACTTGCTCCTGGTCCAAAGACTCCTCCAAATACTGGAATATGTGTAGCCATAGAAGAAGGGACTATAAAATTATATCTCCTAGGAACGGCTCTGTATCTTCCACCGATATCAATTGGGTTAATAATACTTCTTCCTGGTTCAGGAAAACCAAGCACCAGGGTTCGGTCACTGGGTGGGTTCAGATATGCACCAACAACTCTCCTTTATCTGTGTGATGAACTCTCACCAAAATCTGAAGGGGTCTCCCTCATGCGCTTTCCAAGATGGGGTAGCATAGAATACTCAGGTTCCACGTCCTCCATGTGAACCTCAACTCCTTCCTGCAATGTCTATCTTAATAGATCCATCACACTAGTAGCCTTTCATCGTCTAATAATCTCTCTTTCACACACTTCACTATACTTGAGTCATCTCTCTTCGCTCTCCTTTTCTATCATGATATCTGCCATCTTCCTCCACACAAGCTCCCTTACCCAACGCTTAGAATGGTTTATTTGGCCATTGGGAAAGCCTCTAAACTCATGGTAACCATCAATATCTTCATAGCTAGGGGAATAACACGTAGAAACATTCCACTAGGTTCTCGCAAAAATTCAAACTCAGCAACCTCCAGACAAGAATATGTGGAAATGGCATACTCCAGAGTGTAATTAGTTAGTACTCCTCTCCACCAATGATCTACAACATAGGTCCACATCAAATCTACATCCTACAACCTTTGGTAGTCTTCTTCGGTCCATACATGTGATCCATAACACCAACTTGATCTAGATGCATAGGTTGAAAGCCATTCATATAGTTCTACTGGGAAGCAGTAGAAGAAGGTCTCGTATAGATCATGGTAGAGGTTCTCTTCTACCCATCTACCTGCACTAAACTCAGGTCCAGTGCTAAATCTCTGAGTAAATTCATCCTTTGTGCTCTTGAACCACGATTCAACATTTTCCAATGTTAACTACTCTGTCATTCCTCACTACACAGATCATGATGTATGTTATATCCCACTACAACTTTGAAAAGAGGTCCTAGAAATGGAACCAAGATGTAGTCATTTTTACTCCCATCACAAAAGGAAGGAACCCCATGCACACCGGCCTATCACCCAACAGAAGTTGAGTGCTCACCCAAGGAACGTGCAGGTACCGAGTCTCTCTTTTATGTGAGTTTAGTGGGAAGCATCATTTATGATTAGTGTAAGAGTTTTTGTGAGGGAGGTTGAAACATACAAGGACGAAAGGGCTCCGAACGGCCTCTAGATCCTTGCAGTCACCTTAGACTGAGTAATTTAATAGAATCTATAACATGCATTATGACAAAAAGATCTATACAAGAATTCATACATAGCATGAAAGGAAAGAGAACTCATATGAGAGAAATATGCATTAAAACCATTGATATCCATGTCTATCTATAACAGGTAACCTCATTATATTCATTGATTCATTATAGAGTGTCACAGAGAGCAGAATGTAGTCACGCATATCACTGGACATATGTAACTAAGCTAATAGAAAAATAAAAATTACAACTCCATGCTTAGTAAATTCCTTCCTGAACACAAATATCCACTCGCAGTAATTCTATAGAGCTCTGCTCACTCTCTAACCCGCTATATCTCATACTTGTATCTCTTTTACTCCGTAGGCACTATAATTATCCTACACTGCCAACTCACCTTCCAGCATCCTCAGGTCTGGTGCCAAGATCCAAGGCATGGTCTTTCCTGGGCCATCCTATCGCCAGGCTGGCATCTTATCCACGTGCAATTGATCACGCTTTTCATGTGTTCTACCCTGGGTACTCAGATTGACTAAGGCCCGAGCCTCCTTTCACACATCACGTGTGCTATGTGCTTCCCTAAACCTTTGTCTTGTGTGCTTTTTCCTTGCGTGCATTTTCATAATTGGGACCCTTCATGCCTATGTGCCTTCATACTTCACCAATATTCCAGGGGTCCAACAAAATATGAGGTGGGAAAGTGTAGTTTCTAAAAATAGCAATTCGTTTGTGCCTCAACATACTAAAAATAGTAATTCACCCAAAATATTAAGTCATCTTAGAATAGTGCACTTAGTGAACGGTGAAAGTGATAAATTTGGTAAATTTTACACAAAAACGTAAAAAGTAAAGACAAATGTCTAAAATTAGAAAGTTTCCAAAAATAGAAAAAAATCATCAACATTGTTAAAATGAACGTTCCATAGGATTGAAAAGTTCAAATTTGAAATAAAATGTGAAATATCCCAAAATATCAAGTCCTGGTTTAACATGCTAAATATAGAAAGTCTCCATTCTAAGTGTAGAAAGTTGTGGTTGGCTTAGTTTTCATTCATCTTGCTACTTTTCAAAATACTATCATATCTCAAACAACTTAATTCATCCTTCACAAGGATCTGAGACATCGTCTTAGTTCTAATTGTGTATAAGAGTGAGGTGGAACATTATAAGGTGCAACAGTTGAAAGCAAGAAGCTTTGTGTAGACGGAGGAGAGAGAGAAGATATCAGTTAAAATTCTAGCCAAGGTATTCATCACAACTTATTAGTCAATTTGGATTCATCATCATCTTTCCTCGGTGAGCTTAGGTGAGCTTGGTGAGCTGAGAAAGTTTTGCCAAAGTTAGTTGAGTTGTGTGAGTGATCTTAGTGAGTTATTCAATGAAATTTGGTTGAGATAAGAATCGCGAGAAGGATCTATCATGAAAGAGTAATTAATTTCAAAGCATCTAAGTATCTAAGAATGTCTACCCCAATTTTGGAACCTCCTCATGATAATAAAGAGTTGGTTCCACAAAAATCTCTTGAAAGTGCTCCGATGATAGACATCATGTCAACTCTTGAAGAGGATTTTCCATGGATTCAAAAAACACTCGAGAGTGATCCAAGGACAAATAATATATATATCATGCCAGGTTTGGAAAAAATCTTGGGAATGATGAATTCCAAGCAAAGAAAGAAGTTCCAAACAACAACTTGTTTCTTTAGTTACACTTCAAGTAATTAATATGCTGATTTTGCTAAACCTAAGAATGAAAAAGATATTGAGGAAATTACTCCATCATATTATTATTTGAACTACATCTCATTATATCAAGCTTCACACAAATGTTAATCTCATCTATTCAAGGAATCCTCTTCCCACCTCCTCTCTCACAAAAAAGAATATCAAAAACAAATTTTGCAATTGGAGGAATAGGTAAAATTTCTTAATGCTCACATTCAAACCTTCTTAGATCCCGACTCAACATATTCCCTTCTAGTAGAATACATCCTTCCAATTTTCACTATTGATCCCAATGTGATTAAGAAAATATGAGGATACATGATACTGGGGAAGGCTAACAATAAATGGATTGAGAAAATCATTGAAGAAGGAAAGGAACTATTTGCAGATATCATTTCCCTCATCAACTATGTTCTTGCAACATTGTATAAAGTGAACAAAACAAAAGAGGAGTTTTCCAAAGAGGTGATTCACTTAGATGAGATGTTTCCACTATTATCTGAGATGATCTCCTTTGACTCTCACACCCTCCTAAGTAAGAACGTGTTTACATCCTCTTCTGAGAACTTGTCTCAAGTTTGGATCCGCATCATGGATATGAAATATGGAATGTTCAAGAATTTAATATCCGAGTTGGACTCTTGTGGAAAACATGATCTCAAGATCTTGAACGATGTATAAAATTATGTTTAGATATTTGTGTTCCCTTTGCTTACTGAAGATACATAATCAAAAGAACTCATTATTTCCTTCTAGGAGTTGTTCAATAAATAGGAAAGTGACTCTCTTTCCTTCAATGAGCAAAACTTAGAGTTCCTGGATAAGATCAAAAGTTGAATTTTTGTAATTGCAATGGATCATGAATAATGGCTTCATCAATGCAAGAAGATCAATGATGTCCCTAAGACATGGATTAAGATTTTAGGTTGTGTTTTACTTCTAGAGGTAGATAAGTTGACATCAATTCAGTAAGTTGTTCAAGGAACATGAGTCCATTCAAAAAAATATTTATCAGGAGGCATGAATCAAAAAATTTATTCATTGCAAGAAATTTCTTTATCATATATGGTAAATTATCCCATCTCCTATCTTTCTTCCTTTTCTCCTCTTCCCTTTTCTAATTCTTCATTGAGTGTAATCATTATATTTTGTCTCATTCACTTCAGTGACTTTATAAAGTTAAATTGTAAAAGTACCTTTAATTTATAAAAGAGAACTTACTTTTCATTTCCTAGGAAGATGAAAAGTCACAAGTGAATAAGATCATGAAGATTTGTGTAGGGGGTAAGTGAAACGTCAATTCATATTGCTATAAATTGGGATGGATTCTCCATTCTAGAGGATCCATATTTTGATAGTTTCTATGTTGTAATAATTGTGGATTGTAGTTTTAAGTGTTTAGATTTGTATCACCAACACAACAAATAAAAGCTACATTTATTCCATTTGTATTTTTATACGTTCCTTTAATTTCCCTCTTATATGCACTTAGTAAGTATAATGATCAAGATAGAGTTTTTTTATCTTTGATAAAAAAATCTAAGAACTGTGTGTTTGGGTTTGTTCTTTTGACTAAATGACTTCATTATTTCTTTCTTCTAATTTAATGTCAAACTACTTTGGTTATTGGGTGTGAATTCTACTTGTTCCTGCTCATGGAAATAACCTTCCTTTGTCTAATAACTCTTCTTCACCCCTCATCCCCACAATTTCCTCTGTTGCATCCCATACAATCTCTTTGTCGTAGGTTAAGTGAAGTGTTCATGTGTGATTCCTGGCCTATTTATCCACCCCAAAATAATAGATAGGAGTATAATAGTTTAGATTCAATAATGGGATCCTCCCCATATAAAAGGAGGGGCATAACCCCATGAGTGTTGGTGGAAATCAACTAATATGTTATACAATAAATTATTTCACCTAAAATTGTGTATATATATATATATATATGAGTCTGTTGTTTGAATTTTGAAACTAATGACACAAAATTCTAACTATGACCACATGATAAGGATAAAAAAATTTAAAAGGCCAACAAAAAATGTCAAAATGCGTAAAAATAATAAACAAGATATAAGTTACCAAAATGGACACAAACACTTGGAAAATGGTGTCTTGATATAAATAACAATAAATATGAAAGACAGAGAGACATGGATCCCTTTGACCTGACCAAAAGTGGATAAATACATCGCATATGTGGAAGAGAGTTACAATAGAACACAATAAATGATGTATATGGAAAATAGATAGTGTCACTAGTGAATAATTTTCTTATTTAAGATTCATGCATATAACAACATAGTAAAATAATAATATGTGTGTGATTTTATGTCTACATAAGTAACTAATACAAGTAGAAGGATCTTGAATCCTTCGTAAAGGTCATATATTGGCAGTAAAATCATGTTGTATTAGAGATTTACATAGTAAAAGGTAACAAATTTCTCACCTAGTTGGAGTTATTCCTAAATTGGGTTTCTCTAGGATAAATTTCTTGTCTCCTTGAATTTCATCTATGAATTTCAGTATATTGTGAATTCTTCTTGCAGTTATTTATACCATTCATTATCATTAATATAAGATATGCTTATTGTACAAAAGAGGAAATTTACAAATTATATTGGTATCACAATAGTTAAAATCAATTATTTTGGTGTGGTTTAACTTGTGTTGAAATTTTTAGTTAGATGTACCTCACTCAGAAGGGTTGTGAAAGTGGTGAAGGTATCCTCATTCCTTTTGAAGTAGATATCTCTATCAAGAAGTGAAAGAAAGAAATCCAAAACATGTCTTGTAGAAGAGATGTATGTGAGACTGAAGAAGAACATTTATATAATTTGGAGGTAGATGTGGCAAGTCTATCTAAAGATGTGGGTAGTATTTCCTTTATGGACAAGTTGGATTATATCATGGAATTTCTCATAGAGAAGCTTGATATTCTAAAAGACGCACTAGGAGACCATAAAAAAGAGATTCATGAGTATGAGGAAGATCATCCCCATGCCAATATTACTCATCCTCCATTCAAATTGGAGGATAAGATAGAGATTCAACCTTACGATGGGGAATTGAATGCCAAGAAGCAAGACCATTGGCTAGCTCAACTTGAGGTATATTTCAGTTTACATCAACTTAATGAGAGTCGAAAGATTTTATTTGTAAGATTAGCATTAATCAATCATGATTTTACTTAGTTTGAAATATATGTTCATTATGTTGGAACATAATGATTAAGTGGTCTGGCCAACCCTTAATGTATATGGGTCCATCACTAATATATAGGTTAATATTTAATAATATGAAATATTTATATTTTTATTATTAAATATGCTAACCTAGGTATATACTTTAGGTTAAATACTTAATATCATGAAATGATTATATTTCTAATATTAAATATTATAAACCTAAGTGTATGTGTCAACCATTTTAGGTTGAAAAGGTGGGTCAGGAGACATACCCGATCACCTTATATAAAAAGTACTTTAGGTCCTCATTTGATATATTCGAGAAATATATCAAAGGTGTACAAATCAATTGATTTGGTTTTACCCTTGGCAAATAGGGTTTCAAAGGAGGAGGTGATCTTACTAGATGTAAAATAAGTTCTCTAACATACAAGGTTATTTTTAAAGTTATTTTTTCCATATTGGGGTTTTCCGCTATAAATACTGTGTCACCTGTGTTATTTATTTCTTGTAAGTATTTCTTTATTTACTTATGTCATGATATAATATTTATTTAAATATTTATTGTAACATTATGTAATATGTAAGTTGATTAAATCCATATTTATTAGAATCCTCAAATTCTAATATGGAATCAGAGCGAGGTAAATTAAATAAATAAAGATCATTTTTTTTGTATTTTATTTATTTAATTTGTACAAGTTTTTTCAACCAACCTGAAATGGTATTTAAAAGTATCTGATGCCCCTTTTTTTTCCAATTTATTTTGGCAGTACATTTGTGCAATCAAACTCTCAGTAAATTTTTTAGGGTTTTTCAATTTTAAATCCCTAATTTTTTTGGGGGGAGATGTAATATGATATGATTCTTAATTTCATTTACATTTTTTAAATTATATGGAATTAATGTTTTTTTTGGAGATTGATTTGTGCACAGGTGAAAGGGGCTTCAAATATTTACCTCTGTGAAAGTCACATACATAAAAAGAAATGATTTATTACTATATGAAATAATTTTCATGTTTTCTATAATTTCAAATGTTTGCAGATTAAATATTTCAGAAGGTAAATTCATACCCGTGTTCTTTGGTTCCCTCTAAAAAGATTTGATTTGAAAAACTATAATTTATAGTTAATCTATAACTATATCCTATATAATTTGAAACCTACATTATTATTTTTAAATAAAAATATATATAATATAGAATAAGGTTTATATAATAATTTATATAAAAATCATATTAAAATTTGTATAGTTTTCATATATATATATATATATAAAGCCTTAAACCATATTAAAATTACATGGGATTAAGGGAAGAGTCAACAGACCATATTCTAAGCCTAAGTTTAAATCATATGTAAACTTAACTTATAAATATAGGCATATATAGTTTTTTTAAAAAAAAGAAACAAACCTAAGTTTGAATCATATTTTATATATATGGTTATTTTAAACTGCTTAAAATATAATTTTTATTAGATTTAGTTTATATATGTTTTAAAAAAACCAAAGTGCTTACTTTTTCGTAGTAAGGGGGCCATGTTTATTTCTTGGCCATGAAGGGATTACTTTTTAAATCTTAATATTTATTAAATAAAACCTAACATGTGTCCCTAACCATTTATATTATCCATGTAAGGGGGAGACCCCATTCATTTAGATCTTATAATTTATAAAAACTATATAAATAAACCTATTTAAAGGCTTGCTTTTATATAAGAGTGGGAGTGAAGAATAAAATGAGATAATATATCAGATATAAATGTGGAACTCTTAAAAATAAATGGAGAATTAAAAAAAAGGGGCTAGTTTATTGGTGGCCCACGTGAAGTGTGGTAAATATTTATTTAAATTTTGGTAGTTATTTTTTTATTATTGGTAAATAGTTTTGAAGGGACTATAACCTGTTACATAAAGGGCTCAATAGCCTGATATAACTATGAATATTCAACAAAAAAAGATCAAAATCTAGATAGAACAGTATTTCCAAAAGTAACCAAGAGCTAGTTACAACTAGAAGAAAAAAGGACACAGAAAAGTTATAAAGTAAGAAAGAATATTGGTAGTTATAGCCACATAAAAGTTTTAAAGTTTTTAGCTTGTAGGAATTATATTAAAATATTTTACAATATTTCCATACTTTTAAATGTGTGCGAGGTAAAATTAAGAGTAAATGAAGGGAAGAGACAAGGTTCATGAAAATAGGGATTTCAATTTATTTCATTGGTCGGGTGAAATTACTTGTCCCCTTTGTAAAATATGCAGGTTAATATATACTCTCATAAATCTACTTGCACCTGGTAAAACTATTTTAATTTGGTCTATGTCCTTTAAACCCCTTTAATAAGGGTTATGTATTTTTTAATATAAAAACAATATAATCTAGTTTATAATTTTTATGAACTATATGTTGTTTTTTATTTTCATTCTATAAATTATATACATTTTTTATTAAAAAAGTGGATATATTTTTACATTATAAATTATAATAGGTTATTATAATGTGTTAAAATATAACCTCCCTAATTTTATATAGAAAAAGAAATTCTGGAATTTCACACTCTGGAAATATACAACACGTTTTGGCTTCATAAAATTTGACGGTCAAAAGACCGTCATAGTAGACCAAACATAAGACAATATGACGGTCATTTAGACGTCAAATTTAAGATCCTAGGTTCTAGGAAACTTTAACTCTCTTAAAATTGACGGTCAAATGACTGTCACGGTAGACAAAAAAATAAGTCATTATGACGGTCATTTAGACGTCAAATTTAAGTTGACCGGATTTTTGTCTACATTAAATTTTTCAGAAATTTGAAGTTGTTATGAATTCTTAGGGGTCTCTTCTTCACTTCTATATGGTCCAAAATATTTTTTATATAAATTTGGGGTATAATGCAAAGCCCTTTATAATGCGGGTTATTATTTTGATCATGGAAGGTTAATTAGTATGCATTGTAATGATAGAATTAGTTATGATCAAATAGTTTTTTTAGATCTGATTATATTAAAAGTGTTGTTTTTATCGATAAATATGTATCTAACTCTATGGTACATTGTATATTGTAATGGGGTGTGTTTTACAGGTTTAGGAAAATAATGACATCTAACTATTTCTATCTTGACAAAACTTAGATCCTGAATGAAACTAACTACAACATTTGGGTCAAAATAGAATTTATGGCGAGCAAACTCTAGATGATTGTTTATGGATCTGAGGTTGCTCCCACTGGTCGTCAAGCAACTGTAGATAACATGAATGTATTCTTGCAACGAATGTAAGATGCTCTTTCTATGCAATGTGAATGATGAGTACCTTCTACACATTGGTAATATCAAACATCCGAAAGAGGTATGGACACAACTAGAATCCATGCATGAAGGATACTTGGTATATCAAGGATAGTAATGAGAGTATAATAGCTGAAGGAATTCAAAGAAATGATTTATATATTTTTGATTATTTCTCTTATGCATCTTGTTGTATATCTCAGAGTTTGAATAATTCAACACTATGGCATGAAATGTTACGACATGTTAATTATCAAAGCTTCTATGAAATGTATAGATATAGTCTAATGAAAGATTTACATATGTTGTCTTCTTCTCTTGAAGTTACTTCATTAAATGCTTCTAAATGATGGTTTTGATTCTAATTTATTAAATGGTCATGATGATGTTTTGATGCTATAAATGTTTCTGAAACTCTCATCTTCCTAGATAAGAAATTAAATTGGGCTCAATCTATGTTAGAAAACTCAAATCCTATTAACCTTAGGAAAATGATGAGAAGCCATCATATGTACCATGCATTAATTACTTTATATGAACCTAAGCCGTAAATTATTATAGGGTCTAGGTAGATATACAAAGTAAAATATAATGGTGATGGTAGTATTAACAACTATAAAGCTAGACTTATTGTTAGAGGTTTCACTCAAAAACTTGGTATTGATTATGTTGAGACATTTCCTGTAGATAAAATGAGTATTGTTAGGACCTTATTTGTAATTTCCACTCAATTTGGGTGGGAAATCCACCAAAAGGATAAGAAAAAATATTTTTTTGAATTTTGATTTTAAAAAAGAACTTTACATGTTTCAACCTAAAGAATTTGAAGAAACTAGTAAAGAAAACTACATTTGTAAGTTGAGAAATCCTTGCATGGTTTAAAACAAGTTCTTAGAGCTTGGTATGCGAAAATTATTTCCTTATTTAAACTGTTAGGTTTTGTTAATTATTCTTTTAACAATGATATATTCATCAAGCAATAAGACTCACATATTATCATTATATGTATATATGTTGATGATTTACTTATGTCTGGTGATAATTATGATTTAATTCATAGGATTAAAGAGAAATTGAAGTAGTACTTTGAAATGAATGAGTTAGGTCTCCCACATTATGTTATTTGTATGATTGTATTTCATTCTATTTTTATTTTTCAAAACACAATATGTAACCATTGTATTGAAAAAGTTTCTTATGATTGATTGTAAACCATTTTCTACTTCAATGGAAGTTGGAATAAATATTGATCATAAATCTGCATATGGAAAAGGTTGATCTTATTTTATATACGTTGCTAGTTGATAGTTTGATTTATCTACCTATAACTTGATCAGATATTTCCTATACAAAAGGAATTACTTCAAGGTTTATGTAGGAACAATCAATTATGGGTTACATTATAATAAGAATGAAAATGCTATCTTATATGGATTTTTTGATTCTAACCATACTGATGTTGTGTTATAAAATATACTAGATATATGTTCAATTTTTTTTGTGTAGGAACAATTACTTGGAACAACAAATACAATCAACACTCTCTATTTTTTCTATTGAGGTAGAGAAGTACAATGGAAGAAGTAAAGAAGCCATATGGCTATAACGACTGTTGATAGAGATACACATGGAAGCTAAAGGAAGTACTTATCTTCTATGTGGTGGTCAAATTTGTATTACTCTTTATTAAGAATCCAGTTCAACATCAAAAGACAAAGAGCATTGAGATACATATACACTTCACCCGTGAGAAGGTGCAAAGTGATGAGATAAATATGAAGTTCACGTTGACTGAAGAGCATGTTGCTGACATCTTCACAAAGTCCCTGAGTGCTACAAAGTTTTATCACTTTTGTGAAAAACTTGGATTGTCGGAGTTGCCATTGAGGGGGAGTGTACAAGACAATGTCACCTCCTAATAGAACTTGGTTTTTGTAAAAAGACCTTTGGACAAGTGTAAAAAGACCTTCGGGCATATATACCTCATCGAATTATTTTTTAGAAAGAAGTCTTGAAATATCTTAAAGGCAGTCTTCAGTAAACTCTTTAGTGCTATTGAGTTTATTGGTAAACATCCAGTACAAGCATATTGATAAGGAGGTCCTTGGTTGTAAAAAATATTATATGCCTGGGTTCAATAAACTTTATGAGAACATGTAAAACTCAAAAATCATACTTAGCCATTGATCATAGAATGATCTTTGAGATTCCAAATCCTTTTGTACCAATAGGTAAATTGAGTATGATGAAGGTGTTATAATTCCTTCAACCAATATGCTAGCCTAAAACCTTTATGGTTTAATGATTGTAAATCATATAGTGTACCACGGGCAGGTAATCTATTAAAATATGTTATGTTATCTCACTTAACATTAAGGGGGAGTGTTGGAACATAATGATTAAGTGGTCTGGCCAACCCTTAATTTATATGGGTCCATCACTAATATATAGGTTAAGATTTAATAATATGAAATATTTCTATTTCTATGATTAAATATGCTAACCTAGGAATATAATTTAGGTTAAATATTTAATATTATGAAATGATTATATTTCTAATATTAAATATTATAAACCTAGGTGTATGTGTCAACCATTTTAGGTTGAAAAGGTGGGTTGGGAGACATACTTGATCACCTTATATAAAAAGGACTTTAGGTCCTCATTTAATATATTGGAGAAATATATCAAAGGTGTGTAAATCAAGTGAATTGGTTTCACCCTTGGTAAATAGGATTTCAAAGGAGGAGGTGATCTTACTGGATGTAAAATAAGTTCTTTAAAGTAAACAGTTATTTTTACCATATTGAGGTTTTCCACTATAAATAATGTGTCACCTGCGTTATTTATTTCTTGTAAGAATTTCTTTATTTACTTATGTTATGATGTAATCTTTATTTAAATCTTTATTGTAACATTATGTAATATGTAAGTTGATTAAATCTGTATTTATTAGAATCCTCAAATTCTAACACATTATTTGGTTATTAAGAAGATTACTCTTATTTCTAAGTGGGAATAATTTAATATGCTAAGAAAGGAATAATTCTATCCCATTTGTTATGATGAAGAGAGGTCCATGTATTGGCCATATCTCAAGTAGAAGAAAGGCCAAAATTTATAAGAGTACACTAGTGAGTTCCAGAATAAATCTATCCAAATCATTTGAATCCATATTCATTGGGTTGGGTGAAAAATGGCGTAGACATCAAGGTTACCAAACCACAAAATTATGGTTGGTATTGATAATAATTTCATTGATGAAACTACTTTGGATATCATTCCTCTTAATGTGTGTGGTGTGGTGTTTGGAATCCCATACTTTTATATCAGGGATGCCAACTTCATGAGAAGATCCAACCAATAGCGCTTGGTGAAGGATGGTAAGACCTATCTCATTTCTGTTGGTGTGTGTGACTGTCCAGTCATCATCCACATCACCTAGGTGAGTCATCTCGCCTTGCGAGAGTCATAGGTCTTAGGAAGTAAAATGACAAGTGACAGATTTTGTCATAGAATCTGACACTGTCATTTACGTCAATATGTTATGTGAGTTACATTCCTTATTTAGAATTGTAACTCCTCTTCTAGTGGCGTCATATGTGTCAGTGGCGTCATTGAGTTTCTTTCCATGTTTAGGCATGGGGCTTACACAACAACCCTATTTGTACTTCCTATTTTTCAATCTATAAGCATGAGCAGACCCGCTCTTCTTACTTGCAATATTTTTTCCATTGATTCGAATCTTGGATATTGTGTTGGCTTGACGTTACCATCAGAGTGCAACTTCGTTGTGGTGCATCACTTTTCAACATCGGTTCTCGTGAATCCCTCTTTCATGGTATCAGAGCTGGTTTTGGTAAACATGCACTCTTCGTTTCTCAGTTGTTTATTACTTTTTGTTTCTTCTCATTTCCTCGTGTGAAAGTTTTCATTCGATTATAATTTTGGAATTATTGCTCACCTCGTATTGAGGTTTCAATAGTTGCAAGTTAAGGTATTTGGTTGGTTTGCATTATTAACTGAGTTTGTAATTGCATATTTCTAGATCTTTGTGGCTGTTGTTTCTAGTTTTTTCGTGTGTTTCTTGTTGGTTGTGTTTAGATTTAGATCCTGCAGGGTAAAAGACAAAATATTTTTTGCTCATCTATTTGTTGGCTCATGTTTTGCTTCTGCGTGGATGTGTTTACATTGGATTATTCAAGCTCCACCGTCCACCCGCTGCTCGTGCCTCCTTTTCTGGATAGTAAAACGTTTAAACCTGCACGTGCCCCTTGGAATCTACCATCTATCCACCTGTGTTGAGGCTGGTTCAAAGTGTCTTATTTGTGTTTTTTTCTCTTTCTCTTAATCTGCGTACAGATCTGCACTTCCAACCTTCCTTGCTCCCCTTTGTTCTGCCTTGGTCTCTGTGCTAGGAGGTGTTTTTTTTTAATATTGGTTCAACCTACATTTTTTTCCTTTGACCTAACCATTCTAGTCTTGGCCCTTCATTTCCCTCTCCATAGTAGTTTACTCGGTCAAACGATTGTGACTAGCCCTTGTCTCCTCCACATGTGGTTCATTGTTGTCCTAGTTTGGAAGTTTTTGCGACAGCTCGCCTGCAGCATTTCCCCAGCTCCATCATCAAACGTTCAACCTGCTTGTGCCTATAACGTCTCATAACTGCAGAGTGGAATGTTTTCTTCTACCAACTCTCTCCTGGTACGTGGCCTGCCTCTTGCCCACATGGATTTCTCAATCCACATGCTCGGTAATATCCTTCTAAAATACATTTTTTTATTCACCTTTTAAAAAAATGTGTTTGCATACATTTGAATTTATCATTACTTTTTAAAAAGGTATAAGGTAAAATAATTTATTTCTTTGGCATTGTAACATTTGGTTTTTTAGCTTGTTGTGTTTTTTACCTTTCGTTGAGTGCTGAAGACAAAGGGTGAGGTCCAGGATTTGCAGGTGGCTAATCCCCCCTCGTAATATAAACAAACCCTATCTAAAATTCCATGTCGTTTCCAACAGACATACATACGACACCTTTTGCATGTGTTTAGGGAACTTTTTAAATCCATTTGTAGGCTTATTGACTTTTTCTCATCAATTGCAGGAATTAATTTTTGCTATAACTTTTGACTCATTTCTCAGTTTTGAGCACTTATTTAGTTAAAGTTATATGTTTTTTCGAACTCTAGATGATGGGATCATTAGTTTTGTAAATGCAGTAATTTTATAAAGTGCCACATTTTGGGGGTGTCTTGTATTGCTTATTTCAGCTCATTTTTTCTTGAGCTTTGTTCTATCCCTTTTTTTTTGGTGGACTTATGAGCACGTCCGCCACAGTCTTACGACAAAGGGATTCTTTCATGTGATGTGAGACAATGTTTCTCACAAAGCCCTTTCTTCCCCCTCTTGCTTCTCTTTTTCTGTGCTTGCTTGCAGTGTTGATCTGTTGTGCCCTATGAACCTTGATTGTTGTCTCCACCATTGCGCGTTATTACACTAATTGCAAGGTGAGTGACAAACTAGTTCTCAGAACACAGTCACATTTGGTTGTAATCAACGCACTGAATTATAAAGTGTGAAACTCAGGGGGTGTAATTTTGTTTTGGGGTGGTTGTTTCTTTTCTCTCTCCTTCCTTCTGCACTCCTTAGCTCTATCTCTTCATTATGTATATCTCTAAAGTACCAATGCTCACACCTTTTAATTTCTTCGAATGTAAATCTAAAATTATATTGGTTCTGCAAAATAAAGGGTTATACCGAGTTACCATGGGGTTAGAGACCGAACCTAATGATGAACCCAAAAAATCTAAATGGTTCAACCATTGTGATGAAGCCTTAGGTCTTATCTATATGTTTGTTTCTCCCGACTTGCTCTTTCACATCGAAACTTCCTCAACACCCGATCAAGCATGGAAAACACTCGATGATATGTTTGGGAAGAAAGATGACATGAGAGTGCATGAGTTGGAGAATGAACTACTAGGGTTAAATCCTAGTGACTTTGAAAACCTACAGGCCTTCTTCTCAAAGTTTGTCTGCACTAGAATGCTTCTAAAGGAATGTAAAGTGGATAAGAAAGACTCTCAATTGATCTTTTTGATTCTTTCTAAGTTAGGTTCTAAATACTCTGTTTTCGGTTCAACTTTCCATGCCACGAAAGCCACCTTGGGTAGTACTTAGAATATGCCATCCTTTGACAGTTTTTCATCCCAACTCATTCAAGAATAGGACAAACTCATTCAAATGGGGACTCTAAAATCCAAGTCACATGCCCTTGTGGAAAATAAGGGCAAGAAAAATGAAAATAAGAAAGAAACTAAGGACCAACCTAAGAAAGAAACCAAGACCAACTAACCCCCAGTTAAGCCCATCACTCATACTTAAACTTTTGACCCTAAAGTGAAGAAAGAAAAGTATAAATGCTCCTATTGTAAGAATTCTGGCCATGACGAGTAACATTGTTTTCAGAAACAAATTGATCACTTAAATCATTTACTTGAGAAGAATAAAATAAGTGTTCCTGAATCCGTTAAACAAAATGCTCAGAAGGGCGAGTCTTCTAATGCAAAGGAGACTAAAAATGAAAAGAAGAAAGGTAAGGCCCTCGTAGCTAGATCAGCTCCATCATCAAATTAGATTATCGATTCTGGTGCCTCACATCACATGGATTCTTTAGAGGTTGAATTCTTTAGCATTGAACCATGTGGCATGTCCCAACTCACGTTGGGTGATGAGACTCATGTGTCAGTTTCTGGTAGTGGATCGGTAGAGATAGAAGGTGGAACATTTAACCTAGTGTTGAGTGTTCCCAATATCTCTACCAATCTCCTATCAGTTTACCAAATCACCCACCTTAGTGAAGGAATGCGAGTGGAATTTGGCCCTAACTCGGTGATTATTCGTGAGCTTAACTTTGACTGCACTGTGGCTGACGGAAAGGTAGATCACCATTCACGGTTGTATACATTTTCCCACTGATTCGACGCCCAATGCCTTGCTCACTCATGAAAATGAGGTTAACAAGTTATGGCATGAGCATTTTGGGCATCTAAATTATCATTACCTTGAATAATTGAGCCAACACAAAATGGTCAATGGACTACCCCGAGTTAAGTTTTCTAAGGGTCTTTGTGAGGGTTGTACCCTTGGAAAGCACCCTGAAAAAAGCTTTGACAAGGGAAAATATTGGAGAGCTACTCATCCCTTGGATCTTGTTCATAGTGAAATTTCTGGCCCTTTTCCGTCTCCTTCTTTTACTAGAGCTCTATATATACTAAACTTCATTGATGAATTTTCGCGTTATACTTGGGTATATTTTCTTAAGCTTAAGTCTGAATTTTTTGAGCATTTTCAAAACTTTAAGGCTCTTGCTGAGAAACAAGCAAAACGGTCTATCAAGGTTCTTCGAACCGAAAATGGAGGCGAGTATGTGAGCAATAGGTTTGAGGATTTCTGCACTTCTGAGGGAATTTCTTTGCAGCGTACAACCCTTCCCAAAATGGAGTTGCAGAAAGAAAGAACCGAACTCTAAAGGAGATGGCTACTTGTATGGTTCACTTGAAATCTCTTCCTCCACAATATTGGGCTGAAGCAGTGAATTGTGCTTGTTATATTCAGAACCTTGTTCCACACAAGGTAGTAAGAGGGATGACACCCTTTGAAGCCTAGTTTGGACACAAGTCTGATGTCGAGCACTTTCGAGTCTTTAGATCCAAGGCTATGGCTCAGATTCCCAAAAATAAATGCAAGGCATTAGATCCACAATCCAAATCTTGTATCTTTGTCGGGTATCCTGATGGTGTGAAGGGATATTGATTGTTGAACCCTACCACCCGTGAGCTTTATATTGAGAGGAGTGTGAAGTTTGATGAGTCATCCTTGACTTCAACTTCCACTGAGGTTCTTTTGCCAACTGATTCAGATTTTGACTCTTCAGATGATGATGTTGTTGAGCGAGTTCTGCCTCTCCTTGCTCCTCCCGATCCTCAAAATTCTGAGTCTTCTGATTCTGACAGTAGTGATGATGAGGACTATGTCCCTTCTCACTCAAGTGAAGAATCTTCTAACTTTGAGCCTAAGCCTTCAAGACCTCTTTGGGCCAGGAAAACTTTACAGAGTGCTGGAGATTTAGTTGGAGATCCTTAGGATGAGAGACGTGCTCGCTCATAATTCACTGGACCTCACTCCTTCTTCACCTCTGCTTTTGATCCACCATCTTTCCAGGAAGCTTCTAGGATTCCTGAGTGGGATTCTTCCATGGATGAGGAGTATTCCTCACTCATAAAGAGTGACAATTGGGATATTACCTTTCTTCCGAAAGGAAGAAAAATCGTTCGGTGTAGGTGGGTATATCGAACAAATTATGGAGCTAATGGAGAAGTCGAGAAGTATAAAGCATGACTTGTAGCTAAGGGTTTCTCCTAGGTAGCTGGGGTTGATTACTTAGAAACCTTTGCTCCGGTTATGAAGATGAATTCCATTCGAATGACCCTTGCCATCGCTGCTGCTAACAGATGGGAAGTCCACTAAATGGATGTTAAGAGTGCCTTCCTTCATTGGGACCTAGAGGAGGAGATCTATATGGAACAACCTCTGGGTTAGGTCTATGATCCATCCCTCATTTGTAAATTAAAGAAGTCTCTCTACAATGTTAAACAAGCTTCTTGGGCTTGGTATGCCAAGATGGACTCCTTTTTACTTGCATCAGGGTTCACTCGATGTCACTCTGACTCAAATGTGTATATTCTACGACAGCTGACTCCATGCTTATTATTGTTCTCTATGTTGATGACTTGTTGATCACAGGTAGCTCTTCCTATATAATTGATTATGTGAAGATCTCCTTGGCTAACAAGTTCTCCATGTCTGAATTAGGATTGCTTCATTACATTCTTGGGATTCAGATTTCACAATTTGACTTAAGAATTATGATCTCACAGCCTAATTACTCTCTTGATTTGCTTGCTTGGTTTCACATGTCTAACTGTAAGTCCTCACCTACTCCTTTTCTTTCCAGGATTAAGTTGGTTTCTGATTTCTCTTCCCCTTGGTTGACGGTACCCTTTATCGACAGTTGGTGGGAAGCTTGATCTACCTTACTCACACTTGGCCAAATCTATCGTATGCCATCGAGATCATGTCTAGATTTATGCAGGAGCCTCATGAGCTGCATTTAAAAGTAGCAAAGTGGATCCTTCACTATGTTCGTGGCACTCACACAGATGGTATTCATTACTTAGGAGGGACTAAGATTGACACGGTTGGATTTATAGACTCAGATTGGGCTGGTGATCTAGATCATCAGAAGTCTACCTCAGGCTATAGTTTCACTCTTGGTTCAGGTCCTGTTAGTTGGTCCAGCAAGAAGCAACATGCCATTTCCATATCATCGACAAAAGCAGAATATAGAGGAGCAGTTAACACTGCCACAAAAGCTGTTTGGTTACAGGGTATCTTGAAAGAGTTTGGCATCCACTTTCGGTGGCCTACCATTATCTACTGTGACAACATGACCACTATCTCGATTTGTAGAAATCCAGTTCAGCATCAACAGACAAAGCACATTGAGATTCATATGCACTTCATATGGGAGCTGATACATTAAAACATCATCGACATATAGTATGTTCAGATAGCTGATCAGGTTGCAGACATTTTCACCAAGCCCTTCACTGAGGTGAAGTTTCTTCACTTGCGATCTCTTCTTGGGGTGAGGTCTACTGCAGCCACCCATCTTCTTCGGGCTATACATTCCTCTTTATTCTCCTCTTCTTCTTTCTAGAAAGATGTTGTTTGTACATGGGAACCTTATTAGGCCTTTATTTTCTGGGGCCCATTGACACATCTTTCTTAGTTGTCTAGGGGGTCTTCTTTTCTATTCCGGATTACCTTGACCTCTTCCTCAACTTCGATGAAGGGGGGTGTTGGTGTGTGTGATTGTCTAGTCATCGTGCACATCACCTAGGTGAGTCATCTCGCCTTGTGAGATTCATAGGTCTTAGGAAGTCAAATGACAAGTGTTAGATTCTATCATAGAATCTAACACTATCATTTGCGTCAATGCGTCATAGGAGTTACATTCCTTATTTGGAATTGTAACTCGTCTTCTAGTGGCGTCATATGTGTCAGTCAATGTCATTAGCGTCAGTGGCGTCAATGAGTTTCTTTCCATGTTTAGGCATGGGGGTTACATAACACCCTTATTTGTACTTCCTTTTTTTCGATCTACGAGCATGAGTAGACCCATTCTTCTTGCTTGCAATTTTCTTTCCATTGATTCGAATCTTACGTATTGCGTTGGCTTGACGTTACCATCGGAGTGCAACTTTGTTGTGGTGCATCACTTTTTGACATAGGTTCTCGCGAATCCCTCTTTCAATTTCATCCTTTACATGAGACTCAAATATCTCATTGGTAATTTCCTATAAAGCTAAGAAACTTGTTAATGCTAGTGAGAAATTTTCATTACTTATTTTAATATTTATACAAGAAGAGAAAGTTGTTGCATATAAACCCACTTATAGGATGCTTACTAATAAAGATCATAAGTAGATAAATAGTTTGTTTAGCAGTTCAAAGAAATTTTCCAAGAGCCTATGGGACTTACTCTAGTTAGGAAAATTGACCATAAGATATAGTTATTACCTGATAGTCTACTTCCAAACATGGGATTATATAGGAAAACTTTGATGGATGCCAATGAGGTAAAAAAACAATTACAACATTTGATTAAGAAAGTTACAATCCATTCTAGAACTTCTTCATATGGTTTTCCTATTGTTTTAGTACCTAATAAAGATGGTTTATGGAGGATATTTGTTTATTTATAGAGCACTAAATAAAATAACCATAAAAAATAGGTACCCTCTTCCCCAAAGTAATGATTTTTTGGATCAATTACAACATGCTAAATATTTTACTAAGATTGATTTAAGATATGGGTATCACAAATTTTGGATTAAGGAAGATGACATCTAGAAAATAGCATTCAAGAACATGAAAATTTGTTTTAATAGTTAGTCCTACTATTTGGCCTATGTAATGCACCGGCCACCTTCATGAGGTTCATGAATGAGGTAATAAGGCCATTTATTGATTCTTTTGTCATTGTGTACTTGGATGCCATTCTTGTTTCTTAGAAAAAATTTAGAGGATCGTATTAACCATTTGCATCAATTGTTGCAAGCTCTAAAGGAGGAGTAACTAGTGTTGAATGAGAAGAAGTGTGAGTTTTATCAACAATTGCTTTTCTTTTTAGGGCATGATGTTGGACATGGAGACTTAAGAATTGATCCAGATTAGATAGAGGCCATTATGAATTGTACTACACCATTTATTTTGATCGAGACCAGGAGTTTTATTGGTGCAGTTCAATATTTGAGGAAGTTCATCAATAGCAGCGTCTCTACATTCCATGACAATAGGTGGTAAGGTTTTTAATTGGGGTATGAAACAGCAAGATGCTTTTGAGTCATTCACATATGAGATAAATCATGCTCTAGTTTTGGCATTACCTAACTTGGAACTTCCTTTTGAAGTACAAACTGATACTAGGGACTATGATATGGGATTTATCCTACTTCAAGTAGGTAGACCCATATGTTATCATTTTGAATTGTTTCAGGGAGAATATTTGAGTTATTGTATATATGATAAAGAATTACATTCTCTTGTATAAGTGGTCAAGAAATGAAAATATTACGTGATGGGTAAGGAAACTATCATACACATGGATCAACAACCTACATGGTAAATTTAAAGGTCCCCTAAAAATGAACCATAGATATTACTTGGAAAATTTCTAAAATTAACTTTTAAAATCTCTGCGAATGCCACGAGTTGAAAGGAAATGTTGTCGACAAATAGAAATTGTCAATTAGAAGCACTCTTTGATTGAATGTAACATTATGTTGTCAATCGGTAGTAAATTTATCTTTTTTGCATGTAATAAAGGCAATTTTAATATAAAAAATTATCTATTATTATAAATTTTAGGCAAATCAACCAAAATAAATAAATTTTACCCAAAAAATTTAAGTTAAATAACAAGTGACCTAACACCTCAAAATTAGCCAAATAGAAATTTTAAATACCCAAATATTCATGAATTAACAAATATTAGCCACTACAATTTACACTAAACCCCTTCAATATTTTTAGGCTCAAAATAAAATTCAACAAGCTAGACACTATAAGTGGATGGGTTTTTTTGTAATAGATTCATTTGATTATAAAATGTAACAAAGATATGACTGTAATAATGTGAAAGCTAGTGTTTTCATTGATGTAAAAGGTTAATTAATGACAAAGGAGGATGATTAGGAGTGTAATATAATGCTTGTAATGATGATGACATGTGAAGAAAATAAGTGGCATGGCTGTAAGAGTGGAAAAGGTGATGATTACTTGGTCTAGTAGGCCTAATCAAGAGGCCTAGTAAGCATAGGTGATGGCATATGGAGGTTTGAGATGCATAGATTCTTAAGAATCATGGTAGAGTCCTGGGGATCATTTTGGTGATTTTTTACAACACTCATAAAGATCTTAGGAGGTGATTGCAAGGTGATCATAGGGTTTATTAGTCTTCATCTATACCTAGTTTAGGTGTTTGGTGGCTTAATGGAGTATGATCATGAGGTGTAGAGGTTTACAAACCCATGATGGAATGTAGAGGTGTGATACATGTTGTATTAAAGTTTTTATGTCCTTTTAAAGAGATTAGAAGCATATGTATGGTGTTTGGCTACTCTGTCTAGGTTTAAACTAGACTTAATTGCATGACCTAGTAAGGAAAGTCTTAGTGGTTAAGAAGATACCAAGAAAATTATGATTAAGTGAGAATTAGAGAAGTGTACAGAGGTTTTCTTGGAGCTGTGCAAAACATTTTATGTTTGTATGATGAATATTTTACAAGTTATGAGGTTTTTGTCCTACTGAGCTCAAGAAGGCATGTTTCTTAGCACGATATGAGAGAATGAATCTTGGTTGGCATGTGTAAAGTATGCATGGGATCCTAAACCATTAAAATATGTTGAGGTATAGAAATATAGATATCTCAAAGATGAATTGAAGTTAAATGAGGGTCTATGATTTATGCACGATTGTTAAGAAGCCAAGGAGGTCAAAATCCCTGGTTAAACCCTAGTTCACCAGCGATGGAGGAAATATTGATGGTGTGAGATAAAAATTCATGCTATCATCAAATGTGATGATTGGAATATATAAATGACTCTCCCATCTTTCAAATGGTGGCAATTTGAGGTCTTGACTATAGGTGGAGCCCACTCAAATCTACGTATTTCCAAGAAATGTAATTTTTATCCCAATTTTTCCACTTAACCTATGAAATAAATTAGTTTTATGAGTATATGGGGATATATTATAGGTGTTTTAGTTGACTTAATATCTTTTAAATGTCATTTTTATGTTTGCACAAGTCCAAATAGAAAGGCTATTTTTTTAGGTCTAGAAAGTAGTTTTTAGCAATCATGGAGAGAGAAGGTTCTTGGGCATGAATGGTATAACTTAATGAGTCTAATGGAAATGGAGGTTATTTAAACATATAATTTTACATGATTCATGATTTGGTTGATATTTTAAGGTCATCTTTAGTGGCATGGTTGAGGTCATAAGTTGACCTACATGATAGGGTTTCAGGACAGTGGTAGTTCCTTAGTGAAATTTGTCTGGAAGACCAATATATTATCTTGATTGATGATTACTATAAATTTAATAATTATGATTCTTTAAAATGTATCTTGTTTCATGTATTTATAGGTATTAAAAGTTTCAACAAGGGTGTGAGAAGGTCCTACTTCATAAACTAGTTTTTGGGTAGTTCAATTTACTTAAAGGACAAAGTTGTTTCAGTGGATTTTTCATTTGAGACATGATGTATTGCATGGTTTGAAGTGTTCCTTGGGTAATTTTAATTCCATGGTTGAGTTGTTTAAGCTAGGTATTCATCTTTGAAGGCCAGTCTATTGGAGGTGCCCACATTAAGAAGGAAACAATAAGACTTGTTAGTGTTATGAGATGAATAGGTGTTACAGAGGTTCCTGAGCTAATTGTTAATGTTGATAGGATGTATTTGAAATGTATGGATAATTTTAAGGAATGATGAAGATTATTTTATTTATTATAGTCAATGGAGAACTCAATGTAGATGAAACTAGCCTTTTAGGCCTAGTTTGTGCTTGTTGTGTGTCTTGGTCCTATGCCGACCCATATGGGAATTTCATATTTTTTAATATCATGGTGTAGTTATATTTTGGTGTTATTATGACCAAAATTAAGGGTCATGGATGACCTAATGTTTTTGAAAGAAAGATACATGTATTTAAGTGAGTGTATTTGGTCATTATGGAAAGGTTGTGTGTGAGAGGAAAGTGCAAGCTAAGAGAAAGTGTGAAAGAGTTATGAGGGAATCAAGACAAATATAAAAGAATGTGTGATATATTTAGGGGATTTTAGAAGATAATGTGTAAGGTTAATAAACTTAATCATCCTATGAAGAATAAAAATTGAGTGAAGTAGAAGAGAGTGTGTTTGAAGAGGATTTTGAGAGAGTGGAGATGAAATTGTGATCACTATCAATTGTACCAGCAAAAATACATCAATGGTATTCATCTTCAGGTGGTTTATTTTGTGCTTGATCACCTTGGTGGTTATATCCTCCTTACAGGATTAGTTCCTTTCTAAATAGGGGTTGGTACCTTACTAAACAAATCTTGTGTGATGTTTCATATTCATGGAAGTCTTTTGGCTTGAGTAATATAATAAAAAAAATTAGTGGGTTTTCTTCCCCTTGAGGGTTTCCCACTTCACATATTTTGTTATTGTATATTATCTTGGTTTATGCTCTTATGAATGGTTATTTCATGTTGTTAATCTAGCACTAATGCATGGTTGAATAATTAATGGTTTATGTAATTTAAATAAAATTGGATGAAAGTTTTGAAGGACTGATTCACCCCCTTTTAGTCTATTGTGATTCTAAAAATTAGTACAGATTTGGTCCTTTTGATAAAGTTTAATCACTTGAATGAGATCCTCTAAAGCACTAAAATGGCAATTTAGTAGATTGTCACTTCTACCAGCAAATCTCCCTTATTTGATGGATCAAACTATTCCTTTTGGAGCATCAGGATGAGCACTCATATCATTTCCTTAGGTTTTGATATTTTTAAGTCTATGGTAGATGGATATATTTTTCCTCAAACTCCTCCATCTAGTACTCTAGAAAAGAAGGTAAATAATGACAACTCTAAGGAAATGAATGAAATCATGTGTGGACTAGCATAATCAAAACTTATGAAGGTAATGCATTGTACATCAACTAAAGCTATGTGGGAAAATATTTAGGCCATTTATTAAGGAGATTATAAGGTAAGGATGAAAAATATCCAAACTTTAAGGAATCAGTTTGAAGGCCATTAGATGACAGAATAATAATCTATTGCTGTATATATACGCAGATTTTAGTAAACTACATGAGAGGTTTAGGTGAAGAAGTGAAATGATAAGCAGTGGTGCCATAGGTGTTAAGATCCCTTGCTCCTGAGTATAACCCTAAAGTGTTTGCTATTGAGGAATCCAAATATTTTAAGTTCATGTTAATGGATGAGCTATATAGCATGTTGAATTCATATGAGATAAGGATCATGGATTCTAAATGCGTCAAAAAGGATATTACATTCAAGGTTGATCAGAAGCCAAAAGGTAAAAACATTAATGATGATGATGTTCCTCCTAATATTGATGATGATGAAATAATTAAGATTATTACTAGACGATTGAAACTAGGGTCTGATAAGTATAAACGAAAGTTTACTTAAATTATTTAATTGTGGAGAAAACTGGAAATTTCGCAATCAAGTGTCCCCATAGGCATGTTGTTAAAGATGATGAAAAACATGATAAGAAATCTAATTTTTTTGATAAGAGTAAGGATAGGTTAAAGAAGTCTGAAAACAAGAAGAAAAAAAGAAGAGCGTATACTCCAAGGAATATTGTTTCTCAGAGGTAAGTAGTTAGGATGGTGTTTCTAATTTTGAATCTAAATATGATCATGCTGATGTAGGTGATGAAGTACTATTCATGGTCATATATTCCAAGGTCTTCAAAAGTGAAGATTTCATGTGTGAATCTTGCATGGACTTTGAAGAAGAATAATACTATGATATTGAGACTAAACTAATAAGAATTTAAGGTGAGTTGAAGCATGCTGATAAAAAGAAAAAGAAGTTAAAAGCATAAATTTAGGACTATAAAGAACATATTAATCTTCTTGAAAAGAGAGTAAGAAAGGATGCTAAAGAGTTTGAAGAAATCAATAATCATCTTGAAAAAAAACTTGAAATGAGTTCAACAAAATCTAGAATCCAAAGAAAAATAAATTGTGTCTCTAAGAGAAGAGATATCTAAAATATCTTGTAAGACAATGTCATTCTATAGGTTTGAGAAGAGCTCCAAGGATTTATACGATCTCTTAGAAATTCAGAGGTCTGCAGGAGATAGGACTAGTCTATGGTTCAAAGATAATCTTAAGGGAAAATAGGTCATGAAAGATGACACTGCTATAAGCAAGAAGTATAAAGGTCAAAGCATCAAAGAGGAATTGTCTTTTTCTTTATATTTTGTTTCAGTTGGAAAAATGTGACTCTCCTTTCAAAATATGGGAGAAATTGGAGGATTTATTTAGTAAGGTGGATCATATGAGAGCCATGCAACTTGAAATTGAGATCGCCTATCTTAATCCTAAATATTTTCTAACAATTATATATTATCTTACCAATTTCAAGCATTTGTTGACATAGTTGAAGGGGAATGGAAGAGATAAGAAAGATGAAGGGTGTGTTTACTTGATTCTATCCAAGTTGAGAGGACCATTTCAAATATTTTCTTCTACCTTTTTCTCTATCATGGATGCCTTAGGTGACACATTCAAAATGCCTAACTTAGAAACATTTTGTGAAAGACTTACTTGAGAGGAATCCAAATTGTCTCACCTTGAGTCTTCCACCTCTCAAAAGACATTAGTTGCATCTAATCCTAAGGGCAAGGGAAAACCAAAAATTAAAACCAAATCCACCCCTTCTTCATCTCAAAATGCTCCTAAACCCAAAGAAAACAACTCTAAACCCAAGGAGTCTTCTAAATCCAAGAATAATTCTAGCCTTTCATGCTCTTTTGTGGGGGTAGTGGTCATGAATAAAATAGGTGTTATAAGTGAATGCAAGCCTTAGAGGATGCAATCAAGAAACAAAAAAATAATATCTCCACTCCACCTCCTAATAAGCATGGAAAAACACTTAATGTTGTTGGGATATCTCAGTCACCACTTGTAGACTGTTAGGTTATAGATTCTAGTGCTTCTCATCACATGAATTCTTCCAAAGAGTCTTTTGTTTCTCTAGGTTTGAGTTCTACTTCCAAAATTGAGGTTGGAGATTCTTCCTTTCTTTCTGTTGAGGGAAAAGGTGATATAAACCTTAATGGTGGCAGTATCTAAGATGCACTGTATGTTCCTAACATTACCACAATTTTTCTTTCTGTATATCAAATTTGTGATTCTGGTCAAGGAAAAACAGTGACTTTTACACCACATAGGGCAGAAGTACAAATGTTTTTGGAGCCTCATTCACTTGGTGCTCAAGGTATTGTTGATCATAGTTCTAGACTATATCGCTTTGAGGGTTTTGTTAACACTTCCTCTATAGGGACAAGATTGGTTTCTCATGCAGATTTAGAGAGTAAGCTTTGGCATGAAAGATTCAGACATCTCAATTACAAATATTTGAAGGATTTGAGAACTCATGGTATGGTAGATGGTCTTCCTATATTTTCATCTTGAGGGAGTTTTCTCTAGCTATGCATTATGGAAACAACACCAAGATCCATTTCCTAATAATTTTTTCAAGAGATTTTCTTTACCGCTTGAGCTTGTGCATAGTGACTTGATGGTTTTTCCTAACCCCTCTTTTAATGGAGCTAAGTATGCACTTATATTTATTGATAATTTCTCGAGGTGTACTTGGGTTTATTTTATCAAGTACAAAAGTGATGTTTTTTCACACTTCAAAGTCTTCAAGGCTTTGGTCGAGAAATAATATGCTAGTTGCATAAAGAACCTTCACACTGATGATGGAGGATTACTTCAGCAATGATTTTTCTAATTTTTTGGAAACTCAAGGCATTATTCACCAGCATTTAGTTCCTCATACTCCACAATAGAATGACTTATTAGAAAGGAATAATAGAACATTGAAGGAAATTGCTAACTGTATGATGCATTCTCAAGATTTACCTCCAATCTACTGAGCAGAAAGAGTTAATTATGATAACTACATTCAGAATCGCACACCACATAGATCACTTGAGAATTTGAATCCAGGGGAATCCTTGTCCAACACTAAACCAGATGTCTCATTTTTTTGAGTCTTTGGGAGCCATGCTTGGGCCTTTTTTCCAAAGAAGAAAAGGAAAGCTTTGGATAAGAAGAGAAAACCCTTGATCTTTATAGGATATTGTGAGGACATGAGAGCTTATCTAATTTTAGATCCTGATACTCATGGCATTATTTTTCAAACACATGTTCAATTTGATGAGTGCTTCACTCCTCATGATTCTTCATCTTCTTTCATGCCTCCTTCTTCTTCATCATCTCATCTTGAGGATCCTTTCCTTGAGGAGGTTGATGAGGAGGTCATAGATGTCGTTGAGGATCCTATTCCCACTGATGCTGTCATTATGCATAAGTGGGATCATACTATATTTTTGAGGCAACACCTTTCATACATGATCTTCCACCCACTAGGCATCATCAAGCACATTCTACAGGTTCTGGACTTTTGTGTCACGCAGTTTCTGAGGATCCACAGTCTTTTTCAAAGGCTCATGGGATACATGAGTGGGATGATGTGATGACAGTTAAGTATTCTTCTTTGATGAAGAATCATACTTGGGATTTGGTATCTCTTCTTAAAAGAAGAAATATGGTTAGGTGTAAGTGGGTATACCAAACCAAATATGCAGCTGATGGGTGCATTAACAAGTATAAGGTGTGTCTTGTTGTAAATGATTTTTCACAAGTTGAAGGTATTGATTACTTTGAGACTTTTTCACCCTTTCCTAAGATGGATTCAGTACAACTTGTACTTGTTATTAATAAATCACAGGGGTGGCCCGTATACCAGATGGATGTGAAGAGTGCTTTATTACATGGAGATTTACAATAAGAAATATACATGGAGCAACCTACTAGATTTGTTCAAGATTATTCTCTTGTTTGTAGGCTTGGAAGGTCTCTCTATGGTCTCAAACAAGCCCCTCAGTCTTGGTATGAGAAGATGGATTATTTTCTTCTATCTACTAGTTTTGTTCATTTCCACTATGATCATATAGTATATCTCTAGCATGTTGGTGAGGATATTGTGATAGTTGTATTGTATGTTGATGATTTGTTACTTACTAGAAACTCTTCAAGTCCCACATTCAGAGTATTTAGAGGGCTCTTTCTACATAGTTTAACATGACAGATCTTGGGTTATTTCATTATTTCCTTGGTTTTTAGATTTATCAAGTAGATTCATGGATTCATTTGAGTCAGCAACATTACACCCATGATGTTGAGTTGTGGATCTCAATTACTTCAGTTTATTTTGCAATGTAAAACTTTTTAGAAAACACAGTAATTGTCATCGGTTAGGAGGGACCTACATTGGTCACCTAGGACCGACATTGGTCATGTAAGGAGGAATCGAAATTGGTTAGGTAGAATCGATGTTAGTTACCTGTGCAAATATGTTTTAATTAACTCTCGGGAATTAGATCTATTTTTATCATTACAGTATATCTATTGATTGTAATTACATGGATAAGTTCCCTAAGTCTATAAACAACTATATAAGCATGAAAACTATGGTTTAGAAGTAAGTATTAATAATAATCAATAAGAACTTTTAAAAAGTTGGTGAGAGAGAGAATTCTTAGTGATGAAGCAAAAGCTTGAGAGAAATAAATTATTTTACATCTGAGAGGTGTGGAAGATTGTAAATATTCATTGTATATATTGTCAAAGATTTGGATAATATATTGGCTTGTTTCTTAGTGGACGTAGCCCACACTAGGTGAACCATGTTAAATCTGGTGTTAATTTATGTCTCTTAGTTTATATATTTATTCTGGTAGAATATCCACTTTTATTTGCATGTATGTTTAGATCTGATATATTGTCTGTACAATCGGTGTGCTAACCCAAATAACTGGTATCAGATCTTTTTTTGAGGGTTTTACGTGCTGACATATTTACTCACAGAGGGTTTTCTATTGAATGGGAGCTACAACAATGGCAGAAGAAAAAAAATACAAGGTAGAGAAATTTGACGGCCGAAATTATCAATTATGGAAGATGCAGATTGAGGATCATTTGTATCAAAGAGATGTTTATTTAGTGTTGGATGAGAATTCTAGACCTACGAAGATGACTGATGAAGAATGGAAGATTCTTGATAGAAAGGATTTGGGATCTATAATATTGAGCATAACAGCATCTGTGGCTTCTAATATTACAAAAGAAACTTCTATGGTAGGGTTAATGAAATTTATTGCTAATTTATATGAAAAACCTAGTGCTTCAAATAAAATTTATTTGATGAAGAAACTATTTAGTTCCAAGATGCATGAAGGTGGATCTACATCTATTCATTTGAATGATTTCTGATATATTGTAAATAAGTTAAAATCAGTTGATATACCGTTTGATGATGAAGTGAAAGCACTTTTATTCTTATGTTCTTTACCTAATAGTTGGGATAACTTGGCAATGGATGTTAGTAATAAAGCATCTGCTAATAGTATTTTGAAGCTTGATGATGTGGTTAGTATAATCTTGAATGAAGAAATTCACAGGAAGAGTATAGAGGAATCTGTTATCCAAAACGAGCCCCTCGCTCATTTTTTGGCTAACTCCCTTAATTCTTTCCTCTCTTGTGCCTCAGTCATAATTTTTTACTTTTTAGTCACTCAAAACCTTTTGGAAATGGCACCATTGGATAGATATTTTTCTCAGCTTTAAAGAAAGGTAAAGTTTTCCTCCTAACTCCATGTATTTTTGAAGTTATGGCTTGACGGGGTTTTCGTGGAAAATTTTCCCAAGAAAATCCCAAACCAATAAGATGAGGCCACGTGTCCTTGGAAGGGCGGAGGGTGGAGGTAAACTTGAAATTTTTACCAAGTGTTTGGTAAGATTTCAGAAGGAATTTTTCACCCCGAAGGCCCACCAATGAACTGAATGCTGCCATGTTTCCAGTCGGGGAGGATTTGGGAACATTTCCAAAGGGTTGACACAAACAAAAATTTTGACTCCAGGCCTATGTCCAATCACATTATGCCACGTGTCCTTAGGCCAAAGAAGTGGTGAAGGGTGGAGGAAAGATTGGAAATTTTGTAAAGTGTTTGAAGGACGTGCGAAAGGGAAATTTTGGCCTGAAGGCCCGCTAACCAGTTAGATCGAGCCACATGTCACCTTGGCATCGAGGGTCGGGGGCGCGAAAGGATTTTTTTCTTTTTTGCCCAAGTGTAAAAAATCAAAAGAAAAACCCGCTCCCCAAGGGCCGAGCCAATAATAGGAGGCCACGTGTCCCGAGGACCTACGAAGTGTGGGGAAGAGTTGGGATTTTTTCCCAAAGAAATTTCAAGGGAAAAAGGTAAAGAAAATTCCACTCCTAAAGGCTGCAACCAGTTAGATCTTGCCACGTGTCCATGTGGCGACAAAATGGAGAAGGCAGGCCCGCAGAGAATTTTGAAAGGAAAATACTATGGCCTATAAGGTGATGCCACGTGTTCAGCTCAAGGAAAGATGGTCAAAAGTGATGGAACATACAGAGAAAAAATCCTGTGGCAAATCACATCGTGCCACGTGTCCTTGGGTCATCTAGCTGGTGGAGAATTTTTGGAAAATTTTCCAAAGGTCAAAATGATGGAGGATGAAGCAGGAAGGGCCTGTGACCAATAACATCATGCCATGTGGCACCAAACAGGTGGGACATGGGGATTTTTGGGAAAATTTCAAATTTTCAGCACACCAACCTGTTTTGGTGATGTTTTGCCCTAAATTTTCAAATGACCATATCTTTCGATCCAGAGCTCGGTTTTTTGTGTTCTTTATATAAACGGAAATCTGGTGAAATTCTCTAGACGATTCTGAGATCAAATTTGTATTTTGATGGATTTTGGAGAGAGGAAATTGGAAAAATCCTTTGGCACGTGGAAATCAACAGAAATGACGTTTCAACCACCATTTTTAATGAAGACTAGCTTGCATTCTCTCCCAGCATGGTGAAAAATGTTAGGGAATGAACCTTTAAGGATTCCCATGCTATTTTATTGCATTTTTTTTTGTGGTTGAAGCTTCTCCAACATTTTCACTCGTTTCTCTCCCCTGGGCTCGTTTCTTGCATTGTAAAAGCTAGAATGGACTCATTTTTTTAAAAAAAGAGGCACTCTTTTAGCTCTGCAACTTCCCTTTTATTCCTTTTGGAAAAATTTCTGGAAATTTTTACCTTTCCATATAAATACAAAACCTCTTTTGCCTCTTGGTCATTGTAATGCACTGTGTTGGACCTGGAATGATAATATATGCTCTGTGATTAAAACTTTTCTCAATCCTTCATATGTTTATCATTGTTTTCCTAACCTCTCATCACATTTTGGCAATTTGTGCATGTTTTTTGCTGTATTTCCTCCTGGATTGTGTATGTTTTGTAGTAACAAGTGTCTACTACTCCCTTGGTGCATCACCTTATCATCATTAGTCTCATTTTCTTGCATTCTCTATCTTTGTCCCCTTGGAATTTAGAGTAGGAATTCGGAATTTAAGCCTTTGCAAATTTCATGCATATACCTGATAAGAGGAGTTGAGGAACCAGCCCCTAATCATGAGATTATTTTCCATTTTACAAGTCCCACACTTGGGAAAAAGATTCAATGTTGTGCAATCACACTAGATGCTAAAATGTCAAACTAGAAATCTGATAGGACATCCATAGGGTGCTGCTGATTTGCACTAATAGTTTTTGCATGACCAGTGGGACCTTAGAGGTCTTCATCTTCATTGCAACAAAATTGATGTGCATTTGTTGTAATTTTCTTGCCTAAAAGATTCCTAAATTGCACTTCTGATGACTCCAAGGAAGAGGAACCAACTGGTTTTAGTAGTGGAGACCTGAAAACTCATGAGAAGAATCACCATGAGGTCAAGAGTTGGAGAAGAAGATGTGTTGTTTGAGTATCTGCAATCATCTCCAAGAAGAAGGAAAAGAGGGAGGAGAGTTCAAAGGTCTCCATCTCCACCAAACAAAACTCTATCAACTCCTCCACCTGGTAGACCTTTCATCCAATCAACGAGGGTTCTAAGGCCAATCAGAATGGCACAACACAACCCATATATCAATTTCATTGGTAACAACCCACTTGCTCTCAATGAACAAAATCCAATCCCAGTTGCAAAATTGAAAAACATTCCATACTTCACTAAAGAGAATTAGACCACTCCTGGTGATCATGTCAAAGATATTGCTAATATTTGTGCAATCCATGAGATTGATGAGATGCAAGTTTTTGTCAGACTGCTGGAATCTTCATTCAAAGGGAAGGCTTTGCAATGGTTCAGGATTCTTGCCTCAGGGTCTATTCAAAATTGGAAAAAGCTATGTTTAGCGTTCCATGAGTAGTTTGGAGAAAAGGGAGATAACTTTTCCCTTTTGGAACAATTGACAACCATCAAGAGAGCTCCCAATGAGCAGCTGGCTGAATTCAACATCAGGTTTCAAAGGACTTGGGACAGAATTCCAATGGCAGTAAGGCCAACAACAGAAGGTGCTTTTCTATATTACCTTAAAGCTTTAAATTTTGATATTTCTATGTTAATTCAATCCATGGGAGGCACAACTATCCTTGCTTCTTATAGCATTTCCATTAGAGCTGAAATTTGTTTGATTCAAGCTAGCAAGCTAGCTCCTAGGCCTCTAATCCCATTGTATCCAAGTTTAGAGGGTCCAAGCACTAGTCAAGTGCCTATTTTAGCTCCTATTCCCACTCCTAGAAATTATAATTCAAGTGAATCTTCTACTTCATCTTCTAGTTCCTCAAATGAACTTCAAGAAGTCATGAAGAAATTGAAAAATATAGGTAAAGATCTAGTTACACTAAAGAGGCAGCAAGACCAAGGTTTTAGACCTTCTTTCCAACCTCAAGATCAGCCTAACAGGCAGCCATACTAGCCTCAAAGACCATCCAATCCATCTACAAATCAAAATCAAGCAAGACCTCCTGCCAACAGACCATTTCAGCCCTATAATCCCAATGCTACATCTACCTCTAAAGCAATGGTGCCAGTGCAAAACAACATAGATCAAGAGTATGATTGGTGTTTCCCATGCAATGAATCTCACAATTAGTCTATGTGCTTCAATGGTGCCTTAAATCAAACGTTAATGGTGACAACAACTGGTGTGGAGGGTGAATGGAGTGAAGGAAATAACCAATAACAAGAAACATCCCAGAAACAATCACCTCCAAATGATACCACACTTGTAAAATGGTAGGCAGAAGATTTCTGTGGCATGAATCAAGCAATCTCCCAAAGTGTTGCAGCCAACAAAAGGTCAAAAAGGAGAAATTTGGGTGAAGAAAATCCATTGGCTCCAAGTAATCCACAACCTTCTACCACTCCACAAATTATTGGCAAACAAAATGAAGTTCCAAACACACAAGGACTACCTAAAACAGCTCCTAGGCCAACTCAGATGCCAGTTGTTACTGCCCATGTGCAAGGAATGAATATTTAGGCCAAGGAAAAGCAGATAGATGCTTCATCTTCATTCAACATCATTGATCAGATGAAGAAGAAAAATGTAAACATATCAATGTGGGAATCACTATCCATCCCAAGACAAAGAGATTTGCTACAAGCTGTCATGAAGGACTCATCAACTTCAAATCAATAGGTCCAAATGCAAGAGAAGGTACTCAAAAATGCTGCCCAGTCTGAGGGGAATCATAGAGGACAGCAAGGTAAAATGTTGAAGCCCCCTCCATTCTATATTTAATTGATCATTGCAAACCAATTAGTACACAACTGCATGATTGATTCTTGGGCAAGTAGTTCAGTAATGCCTAAGAAAATAGCTGATCAGTTGGGGCTCCAACATGAAGTCATATCTAAAGAGGTAGTGCAATTGGATGGGACAACAGTAACAATAGTAGGAGTGATTAAAAACTTGAGTCTTACTTTGCATGCATGCCCCAACGTTGTTGTTTTACAAGATGTATCAGTAATAGATATTCCACCACTCTTTGCCCTATGTTTGTCAAGGAATTTCATGGCTAAGATTGGAGGTTACTTACCTGATGATTGGTCACACATGTTGTTTAGAACAAGATATGGAACTAAAGCCACAATCAGATTTGAGCCTATTGCAAACTTTCACATTGAGCCTCACACTCCAAGCCAAATCAATACCAATTGTTCAGTATTTGACCAAGAGGATTATCCAAGCACTGATGAAGCTGACACCAAGGTTGGAAGCATCCTAGATTTGAATCTTTATGAATGGGCAAGCAAGGTGCATGCTTTTGATCCTTATCAAGAAATAGAAGAATTTGAGTAAGGAGTCTATTGCATGCATGAAGAAAATCAGCCTATTCCTAGCATCACCAAACTAGACCAAAAGGATGACAATGAGGTATAGCAGTTGTTCTTTGATGGATCAAGAAGTAGACAAGGTGTAGGAGGGGGAGCTATGCTTGTTTCACCTCAATGAGTTAGGTATTATTCATCTTTTAGATTTCAGTTTACATGTTCTAATAACATTGCTGAATATAAAGCTTTGATACAAGGATTACATTGGTCAATCAAAAGAAGGATAAAGAACTTGCAAGTCTTTGATGACAGTGAGTTGATCATCAACCAAGTTAAGGGGCATCATGCTGCCAAAAATGATCTACTCAAGTGCTACAAAAATAGGGTGTGGGACCTCATTGAATATTTTGAGGGATTTGGCATCAAATCCATTCATAGAAAAGAGAACCAAGCTACTGATAGGCTTGCAGCAGTTGGAGCAGCCTTTGATGTTGTTGAAAGCATCCAAAAAGACAAGGTACAACCAAACATCTATGTTATTGTAAGGCCTTCGGTGCCAGACAACAATGTGAGTTGGCAAGTGTTTGAAAGTGATCAACAAATCATCCATTTCTTGCAAGAAGAGGCTGAGTTCTCAGCTAAAAATTAGGAAAAGTTGGAGCAGCAGTATGGTGACCAAGTGGTACAACTGAGAACCAACAAACTACCAAAGGAACTTATTACTTTGGAGTCCATTTTTAGTCCTAATGATCAGTTTAGGAAGGAGAAGGAAAACATCCAAGTCAAGGGAGAAGATTCAGTGTCCATCTTAGTGGAAGAAGGAAAATCACTCCAAGTTGGTAAAGTGACAACCGAGCAAGAAAGGTATGAGTTCATACAACTTTTTCAAGCATTCCCTGATGTGTTTGCTTGGAGCTATGAAGATTTAAAATGTTTTAACCCCAAGTTAGCTCAACACACCATTGAATTGGATCTAAGTACTAAATCCATCAGGCAAAAACAAAGGCTAGTCAATCCACACATAGAGCCTCTCATGAGAAAATAATTGAATAAGTTGATAGAGTCAAGTATCATATTCCCTATCAAGCATCCTAGTTGGGTAGCAAACTTGGTTCTAGTTAGAAAGAAGAGTGGAAAAATCAGATTGTGTGTTGACTTCAGAGATATGAATAGAGCATCTCTCAAGGATCATTACCCACTTCCCTCTATGGAGAATATTTTGCAAGTTGTTGCTGGCTCTGAGAGGTTTTCATTACTTGATGGCTATTCAGGGTACAATCAGATTATGGTGAAAGAAGAGGATCAGTTCAAGAAAACCTTTACAACCAAATGGGGAACTTATGCATATAGGAAAATGCCATTTGGGCTATCCAACACTAGAGCTACTTTCCAAAGGGAAATGGACATGGCATTCAAGGATTTGATGAACAACATGGTGATGATATATCTTGATGATATCACTATTTTTTCAAAAAATGCAGCAGACCATCTCTTTCATTTGAGACAAGTGTTCCAAAGGTGCAGAAGATTTGGAGTATCCTTGAATCCTAAAAAGTTTATTTTTCTAGCCCATGAAGGAAAGCTCCTTGGCCACATTGTCTCCCAAGAAGGAATAGCCATTGATCCAGAAAGAGTTGAAGCCATAAGAGCACTACCATTGCTAAGCACTAAGAAGTCCCTTCAAATTTTCATGGGAAGGATAAATTTTGTTTGGAGGCTTTTCCCAAATTTTGCAGCCCTAGTCAAGCCTATCACCAAGATGTTAAAGAAAAGCATATCTTTCAAATGGATAGAAGAAGGTAAGAAAAGTTGTGGAGTAATCAAAGAAACCATCTCACAAGCCCCAACTTTCATTAACCCAGATTTCTCTAAGGATTTCATCCTCTATGCATTTGGGGGTGATGATACTATTTTTACAATCTTGGTACAACAGAACAAAGACAACGATGAGCAGCCAATTGCTTTCTTCAGCCAAATCCTAGAGGACTATGAGGTGAGATATTCTTTCATTGAGAAGCTTGTTCTTGCAGTAATTAGGAGCTTGAAGAAATTCAAACATCTAGTTTCAAACAACAAGGTTCAATTTCTAGTTTCTCATGTGGGAGATAAAGACTTTCTCCTCAACAAAGACCTGAATGAAAAGAGAGCAGGTTGGATTACTCGTGTCATGGAGTATGACATTGAGATTAAAGTCACCAAGGTGGTCAGAGAAAAAGGATTGTGTGAGCAGCTGGTCTTGAATAAATCCAAGGAATCATGCAATGAGAAGGAGGTTGTTTTAGCGTTGCAAGACAACCATGAGCAAGGAAGCACTCAAGAAGAAAATGATGGTGTCCTCACTCCTTGCTAGACCCAAGACATAATGCACTTCCTAAACATAGGTCTATTCCCTCTAGAGATGAACAAGACCAAAAGAAGACACTTCAGATTGCAAGTTGTCCCATATGCCCTTGTTGATGGTGCTTTGTTCAAAAGGGATGTGAATGGAGTGTTGCTGAGATGCATTGGTACAAATCAGATTCATAGGGTGTTGGAAGAGTTCCATGGTGGATCAGCTGGTGGTCATTTTGAACTGAGAGTGACAGCTCTGAAGATCATGAGGGCTGACTATTATTGGCCCAATATTTTAAGTGATTGTTAAGCATGGATCAATAGGTGCAAGAATTGTGCATTCTTCACGGGTAAGGAGAGGCTAGCTACCCTTCCATTGCATCCAATTTAAGTTGACCAACCATTCATGCAATGGGGTTTAGACTTCATTTGAGTCATTAATTCAAATTCAAGCCAAGGGTAAAAATGGATTCTAACAGCAACAGATTACTTCACCAAGTGGACTGAAGCAGTAGCACTGAAGGAAGTAAATGAATCTAGCATCCTGGACTTCTATGAGGGAATAACAATTAGATTTGGCATACCTGCTACAATAATATCAGATAATGCATTGGCATTCATTGGGTCCAAGGTAACTGAGTGGGCTGTCAAGAATGGGATCTACCTAAGCACTTCAACAAATTATTACCCTCATGGTAATGGCCAAGATGAATCTAAAAACAAGAACTTGTTAAGGATCATTAGGAGGACTCTTGATGAAAATCAGAGGTCTTGGCATACTAGGTTAAAATCAGCGTTATGGGCTGATAGGATAACTCCCAAGAGATCTACAGGTAACTCTCGATTCAAGCTTGTTTATGGAAGAGAGGAAATTTTTCCCATGTGAATTGAGTTTCCAACATTGGAACTCATGAAACAGTTAGAGTTGGAGTTTTGACCCATGGAGGTTAGATATGTAGAATTGATGGAGCTCCAAGAAATCAGAAATCAGGCGTCCCAAGCAATGGAGAAGGATCAGACTTTGATCAAGAAGACCTTTGATAGAAAGGCCAAGGCTAGATCTTTCCAAGTTGGAGATCTAGTGTCAAAATGGGATGTAGACAGAGAAAAACCGGGGAGGCATTCAAAATTTGATGCCATTTGGAGTGGCCCATACATGGTCACAAAGTGTAAGGACAACAATGCCTTCCAATTGTCTACATTAGATGGTGAAGAGTTACAGATTCCAGTCAATGGAATCCATCTGAAGCATTGCTATTGAAAGATATTCTCCACCTTGTACATATTAGCTTAGGTTTTCATTCCTCCAAGTGCTTATGCACATTGTTGTGTTATAGTTTAGCTTTGCTTTCCCTAAGTGCTTTGGCACAAGCTTGCTATTCCAGGAAATGTGTTTTGCAGGCCTTACTCCAATCAGATGGTGTTCTACCCTCCATCTTCCTCCTTATAGTGTTCTAATCAGTTGGGGTACCAAAAAGAGAATTTAATGATCCCATGCCCAATGGATTGCTTCAAGCAACTGGTAACTTCATCCAGCAGGCAGATGACCCCTCTGAGTCGCCAAAATTGCTATCCAAAATGAGCCCCTTGCTATTTTTTTGGCTAACTCCCTTCATTCTTTCCTCTCTTGTGCCTCAGTCATAATTTTTTTCTTTTCAGTCACTCAAAACCTTCTGGAAGTGGCACCATTGGATAAATTTTTTTCTCAACTTTCTAGAAAGGTAAAAATTTCCTCCTAACTCCATGTATTTTTGAAGTTATGGCTTGGTGGGGTTTTCGTGGAAAATTTTCCCAAGAAAAGCCCGAACCAATAAGATGAGGCCACGTGTCCTCGGAAGGGCGGAGGGTGGAGGTAAAATTGGAATTTTTACCAAGTGTTTGGCAAGATTTCAGAAGGAATTTTTCACCCCGAAGGCCCGCCGACGAATTTTATGCTACCACGTGTCCAGTTGGGGAGGAGTTAGGAACATTTCCCAAGGGTTGACACAAACAAAATTTTTGACGTCAGGCCCGTGTCCAATCACATTATGCCACGAGTCCTTAGGCGAAAGAAGTGGTGAAGGGTGGAGGAAAGATTGGAAATTTTGCAAAGTGTTTGAAGGAGGTGTGAAAGGGAAATTTCAGCCCGAAGGCCCACCAACGAGTCAGATCAAGCCACTTGTCGCCTTGGCGTCAGGGGTACGAAAGGATTTTTTCCTTTTTTGCCCAAGTGTAAAAAATCAAAAGAAAAACCCACTCCCCAAGGGCCCAGTCAATAATAGGAGGCCACGTGTCCCAAAGACCTATGGAGCATGGGGAAGAGTTGGGATTTTTTCCCAAAGCAATTTCAAGGGAAGAAGGTAAAGAAAAGTCCACTCCTAAAGGCCACAACTAGTTAGATCTTGCCACGTGTCCACATGGCAACAAAATGGAGAAGGCAAGCCCGCAGAGAATTTTGGAAGGAAAATTCCATGGCCTATAAGGTGACGCCACATGTTCAGCTCAAGGAAAGATGGTCAAAAGTGACGGAACAGATAGAGAAAAAATCTTGCGGTAAATCACATCGTGCCACGTGTCCTCGGGTCATCCAGCCGGTGGAGAATTTTTGGAAAATTTTCCAAAGGCCAAAATGATGGAGGATGAAGCAGGAAGGGCCCAGGACCAATAACATCATGCCATGTGGCACCAAATAAGTGGGGCATGGATATTTTTGGAAAATTTTCCCAAATGCAAAAGGTGGGAAAATTTCAAATTTTCGGCCTGCCAACTCTTTCCCTAAATTTTCAAATGACCATATCTTTTGATCCAGAGCTCGGTTTTTTGCGTTCTTTATATCAACGGAAAGCTGGTGAAATTATCTGCATGATTCTTGGATCAGTTTTTTATTTTTATGGATTTTGGAGATATAAAATTTGAAAACTCCTCTGGCACGTGGAAATCAACAGAAATGACGTTTCAACCACCAGTTTTAATGAAGAATGGCTCGCATTATCTCCCAGCATGGTGAAAAATGTCAGGGAATGGACCTTTTAGGATGCCAATGATGTTTTATTGTATTTTGTTTAGTGGTTGAAGCTCCTCCCACGTTTTCCCACATTTCTCTCTCCTGGGCTCATTTCTTGCATTGTAAAAGCCAGAATGGGCTCATTTTTTTAAAAAAAGAGGCACTCTTTTAGCTCTGCAACTTCCCTTTTCTTCCTTTTGGAAAAATTTGTGGAAATTTTTACCTTTCCATGTAAATACAACACCTCTTTTGGATCTTGGTCATCGTAATGCACTGTGTTGGACCTGGAATGATAATATATGCTCTGTGATTAAAAGTTTTCTCAATCCTTCATATGTTTATCATTGTTTTCCTAACCTCTCATCACATTTTGGCAATTTTTGAATGTTTTGTGCTTTTGTTCCTCTTAGATTGTGTATGTTTTGTAGTAATAGGTGTCTAATACTCCCTTGGTGGATCACCTTATCAGCATTAGTCTCATTTTCTTGCATTCTCTATTTCTGTCCCCTTGGAATTTGGAGTAGGAATTAGGAATTTAAGCCTTTGAAAATTTCATGCATATACCTGATAAGATTAATTAAGGAACCAACCCCTAATCTGGAGATTATTTTCCATTTTACAAGTCCCACACTTGGGGAAAAGATTCAATGTTGTGCAATCACACTGGATGCTAAAATGTCAAACTAGAAATCTAATAGGACATCCAGAGGGTGCTGTTGATTTGCACTAATAGAATCATCATCTGGGAATGCTTTTAATGTAGAAATTAGTGGCAAGAAGAAGGAGAGATCCAAGGGTAAGAGTAATGGGAAATCGAAGTCAAGGGATAACAGATCTAAATCCATAAGTAAGGGAATTACTTGTTGGAAGTGTGGAAAGAAAGGACATGCAAAGAAAGATTGTTGGTCAAAGGAAAAAGAGAACTCACAACCAGACAAAGGTAAATAAGAAAATATTGCTACATCAGAGGTAATGCAAGATGCTCTTATTATTTCTTTAGATGATAAAATTGAATCATGGGTTTTAGATTTAGCAGCTTCTTTCCATGTAACCCCTAATAAGGGTTATTTCAGAAATTATGTCTATGGAAATTTTGGGCATGTTTATTTGGGTGATGATGAACCTTGTAGTATTATTTTTTAAAGGGGAAGTCCATCTAAAATTGTAGAATGAAAATACATGGGTATTGAAAGATGTGATGCATGTGCCAAGCCTTAGGAGGAATATTATTTTTGTAGGGAAACTTGGTGAATCTGGTTGCATGGTTATTTTTACAAGAGACTCTTGGAAAGTCATCAAGGGTGCTTTTGTTGTGGTAAGAGGTAAGAAGGTAGGAATGTTATATTTATCTACCCGTATTACTGATTCCTTTTATGCATTATCTACTTCGGATTCAAATACATGCATGTGGCATAACCAGTTAGGCCATATGAGTCAAAAAGGAATGCAAATCTTAAAGGCAAAGGGTAAGTTATCACATTTGAAAGATTTAGATCTTGATTTATATGAGAATTGTGTCTTTGGAAAGAAAAAGAGAGTGAGATTTCTCAAATTTCAGGTAACTAAGAAGGAGTAGAAATTAGAGCTTGTACACTCAGATGTGTGGGGAACAACTCATGTAGCTTCTCATGGTGGATCTCAATACTATGTTACTTTCATTGATGATGCTACAAGAAAGGTATGGGTTTATTGCACTAAACGTAAATCTGATGGTTTTGAGACTTTTAAAAGATGGAAAGCACTTGTTGAGGATGAAACAAATTCTAAGTTAAAGTGCCTTAGATCTGACAATGGTGGTGAATAATATAGCAAGGATTTCAATGATTAATGTTCAGTGAATGGGATACATAGAGAAAGAATGGTTGTAAGAGCACCACAGGAGAATGGTGTTGTAGAAAGATTGAACAGGACAATCATGGAACGTGTTAGAAGTTTGAGAATACATTATGGATTGTCTTTACTATTTTGGGTAGAAGCAGTTGATACAATAGTTTATTTGATTAACCGTGGGCCTTTAAGTTCACTATATGGAGGAATACCATAGGAATATTGGATCGAAAAAGAGGTAGATTTTTCTTTTCTTAAATATTTTGGTTCAGAATCTTTTGTGCATGTTGATAGGGAAAATAGGAAAAATTTGGATGCAAAATCCAAGAGATGCACTTTCATTGGTTATGGGTCTGGTGATTTCGGTTTCTATTTTTGGGATTTAGATAATTCTAAAATTACTAGGAGCTGTGATGTTGAATGGAATGAAAAAATAATGTACATGGATCAAATTTTGGTACCCATGGATGAAACAGTTGAGAATTTTGTGAATGAAAATGAACTCTTAGATTTAAAATTATTACCAACAGGGTTGCACAGTAACCAGTGTCAGTTTACCCATGACCACCATTCATCAACAAAACTGGTATTGGTTACAAAATATCCAAACTGGCACAGAACCGACATCGGTTAGAGATGACCGACATCGGTCACTAACAGATTTGGATACAAATGTCCAGGAGGTCTAGATTGAGCCTTCGATACCCCAAACTCCTATGAGAAGGTCACAAAGGGTAAGTAAACCTCTAGAAAGATTTACACCTTCTCTATTTTATTTATTATTGACTGATAATGGTGAACCGGAGAGATTTGAAGAAGCAATGCAGGATAAGACCCACGTCTAGTGGGAGCATGGCATGGATGAGGAGATGGACTCCTTGGAATAGAACTAGACTTGAGATTTGGTCAAGTTTCCAGCAAGTAAGAAGACATTGCAAAAAAAGTGGGTTTACAGGACTAAGGAAGAAGAGGGTGGATAGAAAAGATACAAGGAAAGGCTTGTAGTAAAAGGATTTTCACAGGAAGTAGGTATTGACTTTGGTGAAATATTTTCTCCTGTTGTTAAGATGACTTCTATTCGTACTGTATTGAGTTTAGTTGCAGTAGAAGATTTACATTTAGAGCAACTAGATGTGAAGACGGCTTTCCTTCATGGTGATTTAGATGAAGAGATTTATATGAAACATTCACCTTGGTATGAAGTCAAGGGTAAGGAGAAATTAGTCTGTAAGCTGAAAAGAGCCTATATGGGCTCAAGAAAGCTCTAAGGAAATGGTACATGAGGTTTGATAGTTTTATGCATAAGCATGATTACTTAAGATGTGAATCTAATCATTGTGTTTATTTCAAGAAGCTTGAAAATGGGAGCTATGTTATTTTTTTATTGTATGGGGATGATATGCTTATTGCATGATCTAGTACGCAGGATATTGGTGAGCTTAAGGGAAAGCTAGCTCACACATTTTCTATGAAGGATTTAGGAGCTACAAAAATAATCCTTGGTATGCAAATACACAGAGACAGGAAAAACAAGAAATTGTATTTGTCTCAGGAGGATTATATCTACATCGTGTTAGAAAGGTTCAAGATGTAGAATGCAAAACCTGTTAGTACACCTATGGCTGGACACTTCAAATTGAGCAAAGATCAATGTCCATCATCACATGAGGAGGTAAAATACATGACATGAGTGCCATATGCTTCAACAATTGAGAGTCTCATGTATGATATGGTTTTTACCAGAAAAAACATTACACAAACAGTGGGAGTTGTGAGTAGATATATGGCCAATCTAGGTAAAGAGAATTGGAAAGTAGTGCAATGGATACTCAAGTATTTGAAAGGAGCATCTTACATGTAGTTATTTTATGGAGGTTCGGATATGGCTAGTGATCTGGATGGAAGAAGGAGCACTACTGGATATATTTTCATAGTAGGTGGAATGGAATTTAGATGGATTTCAAGATTGCAAAAGGTTGTGGCTTTGTCTACTATAGAGGCAGAGTATGTTGTAGTTACAGAGGATAGCAAAGAGATTATATGGATGAGTAGGTTCATGGAAGAGTTGGTAAAGGAGCAAGGTGATTGTAAACTATTAAGTGACACTCAGAGTGAAATTCATTTGGAAAAGAACTCAGATTTTCATTCGAGAATGAAACACATTCAGTTGAGGTATCACTTCATACGGAAGGTATTAGAGGATGGACGGTTGAATATGGAAAAGATTCATACGAGTGAGAACCCTGCAGATATGCTAATGAAGCCATTAGGAAAGGAGAAGTTGGAGCTACACTCCACTTCTGTTAGTCTTCGAGTTTGAGACTTGAAGAGCAAGAAATAAAGCTAAGGAAGGATCCAAGAATGATGTTGTAAAGGTAAGGTTCATTAATTAATCTCTAAGTGGGAGATTATTGAGTTGTGGAGCTCAATTACTTCAGCTTAGCTTGCAATGCAAAACTTGTTGGAAAACATAGTAACTGTCATCAGTTATGAGGGACCAACATCGATCACATATAACCAACATCAGTGACCTACAACCGACATCAGTCATGTAAGGAGGAACCAACATCGGTCACCTAGGACCAACACCGATCATGCAAGGAGGAAATGACATCGGTTAGGTAGAACCGACGCCAGTTACATGTGTGAGGATGTTTTAATTAACTCTCGGGAATTATATCTATTTTTAGAATTAAAGTATATTTATTGATTGTAATTTCATGACTAAGCTCCCTAAGTATATAAATGACTATATAAGCATGAAAGCTAGGGTTTAGAATTAAGTATTAATAAGAATTAAGAAGAACATTAAAAAATTTGGTAAGAGGGAGAATTCTTGGTGATGAATCAAAATCTTGAGAGAAAGAAAGTAATGTACATCTGAGAGGTGTGGAAGATTGTAAATCTTCATTGGATATTTTTTTCAAAGCTTTGGATAATAGATTGGATTGTTTCTTGGTGGACGTAGCCCACACTGGGTAAACCACATTAAATATGGTGTTGATTTATGTGTCTTGTTTTGTATATTTCTTTTGGTAGAATATCTATTGTTATTTGCATGTATTCTTAGATATAATATATTATCTTTACAATCAGTGTGCTAACCCCAACACATGATCTTCTTCATCACTTTGATATGGCTGATTGCAAGCCAAGTCCATCTCCTTTTCAATATGGGGTTACTCTTACTTCCACATGTACCACACCACTTTTTGATCCTAAATTGTATAGGCACTTAGTTGGGAGTCTCGTGTACTTGAGCCATACTAACATTGATATTTCATTTGTAGTATGGATTTTATCTCGGTTTGCACATTATCCTCATACTAGTCACTAGGAAGCTGCTAAAAGGATTTTGCACTATTTGCAGGGAACTTCCCACTTTGGCATACACTATACTAGGGGTTATAATCAGTTGGTTGGGTATATAGATTTAGATTGGGTAGGTTTTATTGATGACACACATTCCACTTTTGGATATCTTTTTTGTCTTGGTTATTCTACAGTTGTTTGGGTGTGCAAAAAAAAACATGTTATTGCACTTTCATCTTCATAGGTAGAGTACAGGGCAGTAGTTGCAGCAATTCAACATATTCTTTGGCTTTGACAGTTATTGATAGAGTTTGGATTCCCATAGGATTCACCGATTGTACTTCTGTATGACAACCAAAGTGTAATTCACATTTCTCGCAACCCAGTTGAGCACCAGAGGACCAAGCATATTGAGATACACATCCACTTAATTTTTTAGCACATTCAGGATGGAGTTCTTTGCTTGGAGTACATTCTGACTCAGCAACTAGTTGTGAGCATCTTTATGAAGCCTTTTTCATCACCTCGCTACCTTGAGCTGTGTGGAATTCTTGGGGTTTCAGAATTTGTTCTTGGGGGGTGTTCGTGATAACATCTTCCTTTTTCTTCTTCTTTCTCTTTCCTTCTAGATGAAATCTTTCTTTATTTTGGTTTGATATTTCTTTATGGATATATTGTACATGAGTACCTCATCAGGCCTAGTTTTTGAGACTCATACTGTGGACATGCCACTTTTATTTTGGCCCCTAGCTTCACTTGAGGGGGGTATTAGAGTAGGTATTTACCTTATCTCATGTTCACCTAAGTACTTTATTTACCTTTATTGTATTCATCCTCACCCACTTATGTGTGTGGATATTTATTTTTATTTATTTAGATATTAGGGGATATTATCTAGTTGTTAGGTATAGTTCTTTCCTTGATCTATGGTATTGACTAGACCCTTGATGTCTATTTCTCTCCTAAATCTATCGACTTAACTATTTATTTGATGACTAGTTCTTTCCTTGATTTATGGCTTGTTCTACAACCTTGATTGGTTCCTAGATTTTTATTCCTTGCCTATATAAGCAAGGCCCATTCTCATTGTATTTCATTGAGTTCCATGATAATATATAATATTGTTGCTCATTTATTTGCAAATGTTTTGGTAAATTTATTCTAGTGAATTACTTTCATCTTATTGATCATCGTTTTTGATTAGGATTTGAGTTCTTGGCTTGGTACAATCTAGTTATTGTTCCTTTTAGGAGAGACAATAGAGATGTTAAATAAAAGTACATCATTTGTTACAATTCTCATGAGAAGGGCCACATAGCTTGATATTATCTTCATAAAACATCAAGATAGAGTTGGAGAAATGAAGGTAATAAGGATGTTGTATGTTTTTATTAAAATATTTTTTGGACACATCGCTAGACATTGTTATCAGGAGACACCTAGATAGAGTAAGAGAGCTAGAGCACCTAGAGGTAATAGTCAATTTTTTTTCTTTAATTGTAATAATTTGGGGCATATTGCAAGATTATGTAAGCAAGATTCTATAACTGGAGGATGAATTACTATGAAAATAATAAATTTATGAATCCTAGCTATGTTGACAAAATTAAAGAAGAACATAATGCAGCAAGTTTTTTAAGTCATGATAAGTGTAGGAATATCTTTTCTATTGAAGAACCCAAAGAACATATTCTATCATCTCATGAAGACTACCATGCATATGATAGAGAAGAAAAGGTATAAAAACTAAGTTGATGCTATAAATTGGTAACTTGTCCCATGAGCACACAAAAGTGTTATATTGCTAGATACAATCAAGTGTATGTAGTTCCTTGATTAAGCTTTGTGGATTTATCTTCTTATCTAATGAAGAATGATGTCTTGAATGATATGTGTCTTAATATGAGGAGATATGTAGACTAGATGAATTTTACCTAATCCTCTAAGATCTTCATAAGAAGATATTTTTATTCAAGGAGGAGCTTGTATGATTGAAGTAAAGTGAAATGTTGCATATGGTTTTTTTGAGCATTGATGATTTGAGTTAGCTAAATATATAATGTCATCAGAGATTGAATTGTGGATCATATTATATACCATGACAACTTGAGATAGACAATTTATAGTCAAGATGGTTCAGGTATGTTCTACATGTGATAAATATTCAATTATGAAGGTTTTAACTATAATGTTTGTCTCAGATATGTCCTGAGTTGATACATTGATAAGATCAAATGAAGGAGACTATGATGTCAAAATAGTGTATGAAGTCTGTATTTGAGTTTTGAATAGTTTGAAGTTGTAAGAGTGTTTTTATAGTGGAAAAATGTGTTCATTGTGTTCTTAAAGGTCTCCACTTTGTTTGTGAGATGTCTTAGGTGATGACATAGACAAAAATTGACGGATCCATGAAAAAGAGTCATTCTATATGATGACTTGATCATACCATCATAGGCAGGGTATAATGGAGCATTCCAGGTATGTGTGTGCATTGACAGGGTCTACAAGTTGTTTCATTAGTTCTTGATTTATGTTTGAGATGTTGCAAGTGTGTCCATACATCATGGAGGTAGTATGGAGAAATTTAAGTGATGTAGGGTCTATAAAGATCAAAGGATGAGTCTATTTATTGATGGTTATTACTTTAAAGGTATATGCGGATGCTTGGAGTTTCTAGTGGTATCTCAAGTAGGAGTATAGAGTGTTAAGAGGGTTTACAGGGATATATAATCCTATATTGAAGATTTACATCTTGATGAAGGACTACATAGATTGTGTAAAGACATCATAAAATGATGAATGCTTTTTGAGTTTATTCTTAAAGTATTAGCATGGTAGTAAGGGTAAAAATATATTTTTACACCTTATACATGAATATACATGATGCTTTGTATTGGTTTTTGAGTTTTAGGGGTAGTTAGAATGCTCACTACCCTTGAGATGTGAAGCTAATAGTGTTTCAGGACTGTGGTATTGTTCTTCACCCATTTCCATGGATTTTGGTAAAGGTATGTGCTTGTGTTTTTGCATAGATAGTTTAGAGGATGTTGATATATAGTCATGGGGAGATATAAGGTGATGTTTCATGTGCATTAGATTCTCCTGTAACAAGTAGAATTTTAGAATTTTGAAATAAATATATGCTTTAAGGATCTTGGTCCTTAAAGTTGTTAGCAGTCCCTGTATAATGGTTCTAGTTTGATTATGGGTGTCTTTAATTGAGATATTTCCAAGAACGAACTAGGAATGATGTATTTATTCTGAATTAATATTGTTGGCATGTATGTGTCTTATGATATGCTTCTTCTTAGGGGAGCTATAGTTCTCTCATGAAGCCAAAACATATTCAAGGAAAAAACACATGACCGTGAGATTGTTTGATGCTTTCATTGATGTTTCCAACCAAGAGATGACACTAATATGGTGTTAAAGATGAATAATATGAGATATGGGTATGTTAGTTTTCATTAATGTACTAAGGGGGAGAAGTACTAGGTTGTTTTCCATCAATGAAAAAGTGGGGGATTGTTGGCATGTGAAATATATTGTTGTCATTGATGTAAAATGTTCATTAATGAAAAAGGGGGATGATAAGGATTGTAATAGGATTCTTAGAATGATGATGACATGTGAAGATAAGAAGTGACATGGCTATTAGAGTTGATAATGTGAGGGTTGCTTGGTTTAATAGGCCTAATCAGGAGGCCTAATCAGCATATGTGATGGAATATGGTGGTTTAAGATACATGGGTGCTTGATAATCATGGTATAGGAATGGAGAGCATGTTAGTGATGTGTTGAGAAACTAATACAAGTATATGGAGGTGATTTAAAGGTGAGAGTGGGGTTTTTAGGTCTTCATATATACCTAGTCTAGGTGCTTGGTGGTTTAATCGAGTATGATCATCAGGTATAGATATTTGTGGGACCATGAGGGAATTGAGAGGTGCGATACATGTTGTATCAAATGTTTTAGGTACTTTTAAAGATATTTGAAATAAATGTATGATGTTTCCTTACTCTGTCTATGTCTAAACTATACCTATTAAGGAAAGTATTAGTGGTTGAGAAGATGCAGAGAAAATTCTTATTAAGTGAGCATTGCAGAAGTTGAGATACATTGTCTTGGATATTTAGGAAAAAAAATTAGGTTGATATGGCGAACATTTTGTAAGTTATGGGATTTGTAATCCTACCGAGCTCAAGAAGGCATGTTTCTTAGCTCGATATGAGAGAAATCATCTTGGTTGGCATGAGCAAAGTCTTCATGGTACTATGATAATTTTATGGATGTTAATGCATGGAACTAATAAGATCTTATAGTTTTAATGAAGTTAAATGAGGCTCTATGATTTATGAACGATTATTAAGAAGCCAAGGAGTTCAAAAACCATAGTCAAATCCTAGTTCAGTATCGATGGAGGAAATATTGACGGTGTGAGCTCAAAATTCATGGGATAATCAAATGTGATGATGGGAAGATGGAAATGAATCTCCCAATTTTTAGAATTTGGCGGTTTGATGTCTTGACAGTAGGTGGATCCCACTCAAATCTACTTATTTCCAAGAAAATTAATTTTTCTCTCAATTTTTCCACTTGACCTATGAATTAAGTTGGTTTATTTGAGTATATGGGGATCTATTATAGGTTTTTGAGGTGATTATAGGTTTATAAAGTCATTTTTAGGTATTCACAGGTCCAAATAGGAAGAATGGTTTTTAGTTCTAGAAGGAAGTTGTAAGAAGTCATGAAGAAAGAAGGTTCTTGGGAGTGAATGGTATAATTTGATGATTCTAATGTCCATGTAGGTGTTTTACACATACAGTGTAACATGATTCATTCTTTATTTGAGATCTAAAGGTCAAATTTACTCACATGGTTGAGGTCACAATTTTACCTACTTGACAAGGTTTCAAGACGGTGATTGCTCCTTAGTGGAATTGGTTTGGAAGACCAATATATTTTATTTATTAATGATGCCTAAAAACTGGATAATTATTAGGGGTTAAAATTTTTCCTATTCCATGCATTTATAGGTCTTAAAAGTGTAATAAATGGTTTGAGAAGGTCCTTCTTCTAAAACTAGTTTCTGGGCAGTTCAAGTTGCTTGAAGGACAAATTTGTTTCAGTTTCTTTGTGAAGTGAGTCATGATGTATATCATGGTTTGAACTATTCTTTGGGTTAGTTTATTTCCAATTTTTTGTTTCATTCCATGCTTGAGGTTTTGGAGTGAAGTTAGGTCTTCATATTTGAAGACTAGTTTGTTGGAGGTGCCCATATTTAGTAGGAAACAATCCTACTTGTTAGTGCTATGAGATGAATAGGTGTTGTAAAGGTTCCTAATATTATTGGTGATGTTAATACAATTTATTTGACATGTGTGGATTCTTTTAAGTAATTATGAATCTTATTTTAGTCCATGGAGTGCTCGGTGGAGATCAAACTAGCCTTTTAGGTCTAGTTTGTGCTTATTGTGTGTTTTTGTCCTATGCTGAACCATATGGGGTTTTCAGATGTTTTTATATGATGTTATAGTTGTATTTTGGTGTTTTTATGACCTACCTTAAGTTTCCTATCTGACCTATTTTTTTAAAAATAAATATACATATAGTTAAGTGAGTGTATTTGGTCATTATGGACATGTTATGTGTGTGAGGCAAGTGTGAAAGAGGTATGAGCACATCTGGATAGAGATGAAAGAAGGAATGAAGTAGTGAGGGGAGTTAATAATATAGTGTGTAAGGTCAATATACCTAATAATTATGTGAAGATGAAATATTGAGTGAATTAGAAGAGAGTGTGTTTGAAGAGGGTTTTGAGAGAGTGGAGCTGAAATTGTGATCACTATCAGTTGTAGCAGCAACAATACATCAGTGGTCTTCATCTTTAGGTGGTTGAGCTGGTTCTTGATCACCTTAAAGGGTTATATCCTACTTTTAGGTTTGGTTCCTTGCTAAATATGGGTTGGTTCTCCTTGTGGGGTTGGTGCCTCACTAAACAAATCTTGTGTGATGTGTCAAACTTATGTAAGTATTTTTGTTTGAGTAATAAAATCAAATGTTTTAGTGGGTTTTCTTCCCCTTAAGGGTTTCCCACTTCACATATTGTTTTCTTGTGTACTCTCTTGGTTTATGCTCTTATTAATGGTTGTTTCATGTTTTTAATCTCACACTAATGCATGGTTGAATAGTTAATGGTTTGTGCAAGTTAAATATAAATGGATGAAATTTTTGAAGGAATGATTCACCCCTTTCGAGCTAAGACCCAATTAGCTTATATATTTTATATATCTCATTTAATTTCATCCATGGGAACTTTAAATATTCTGTGACCTTTTGTATGTAAAGCATATTAGGAAGGTTATGAGTAGAATAAAAAATTTGGAGAAATTTTTCAACAAAAAACCTCTAGGTGAAGGTGTTACACTTAGGGGAGAATATTATTTCCAGGATGGGATGCTCTACAAGAATGATAAAATTTGTGTTTATAAGGAGGAATGATTTTATTTCTCAAGGGAAGTACACACTTTTAAAGTGGTTGGTCATTTTGGTTAGTCAAAAACTGTGGCGCACTTGTAGAGGTATGTTTATTGGCCAAACATGTAAGAAAAATTTGCTAAATTTATCAAGGGTTGTGTTTTATGTAGTATGATAAATCCTAGTAACAGAAATTTGGGTTTATATATGCCATTATAAGTTCTTTCATAGCCATGAGAAAACATCTCCATAGATTTTTTCGGTGGTTTTCCTCCCTCTAAGAAAGGGTATGATTATATTTTTTGTAGTGAACTTATTCAATAAACTATGTATTCTCATTCCTTATAAGAAGACCATTAAATCTAGTGATGCAACTAATATATTTTTTGCTAATGTGTGGGTTCATTTTTGTTTTCTTATTTATATTATGTAAGATATTAAATAACCAGTAAAAATAAAATTTTGGTCTACTTCGTGGGAGAATACGGATAGCAAGATAAAAATGTCTACCACTTTTCATCCGTAGAAAAATGGGAAGATAAAATTGGTAAACCATGCCTTGGTTCATCTCTTGGGAGGGTATAATAGTAAAAATTATTGGACTTGGGATGAGAATTTGGTGTATATCCAACATTTCTATAATAGGGTAGTTAAAGCTTCTACCAAGAAGACTCCTTCTGAGACATGTTTTAGTTATTTTCCTAAGATTGCATTTTATGTTGTTATGAGACTACCATGAAGGGACAATGGGGAAGTGGATATGGAATTCCAAAAAGTATAAATTTTCATTCAAAAGATTCAAAAGATACACCTCTAGTTACATGATAGGTTGAATGAGTCATGGGCCAAGTACAAAGAAAGGGATGATAAGAATAGAACTAAGAATTATTTCCCTTTTTATGATAAGTTATGGTTGTATTAGAGTAGAGAAAGACTACATGGTAGAGATATGAAGCTAAATCCTATTCGTTATGGACCATTTGAAATTATAAACAAAGTGGGTAGGAATGCAATTTGTTTAGATCCGCCTCCATTTATGAGAATATATTTAGTCATATATGTCGTGCATTTACGTCTCTTTGATCCCTCCATGTCAGATCAGGAAGAATGGGGATTGTTTCTACCATGTATTGAGGATTTTACTCCAGAATTTTAGTTGGAATTGGAGGACTATGTGGTATTACAATGTAAGGAGAGTACAACACAGTGAGGAGTGCAAAATAGATGGTTCATTGGTTTGAAAGGTCAATTTCCCAGTAAGTAAAATTGGTATTCCAGAGAAGATGCGGGGAATAAATTCCCTCACCTCATCATTCCTTGAAGATTTTAGGGACTTAAAATCCTCAAATTGGGGAGGTATGATAAAAATGGATCTAGGAGTACCCAATTCTATGTATTCTCTTATTGAAACTTCCAGTGCATACCCTCAGCATGTTCATTATCCTGGAAAATGGTTAAGTCAGAATGATGGTGATATAGAGACCTTAAAATGATGAAAAAGGAAATTTTTGTTATATTCTATGTGATAACTATGTGAAGGTTATAGAACCGTCACAATTTCAATGAGTAATAGTTGTGAAACCATCGCAGTAGCGTCATAATCACCCCTATAGAGAACACCAAAATGAGGAATATGAATAGTTGTAAATGTTTGGAATTTTTAAAATGGTTTAGTTCACCTTCCTTCCAGCCTTTTTCATAGAAACTATAAATTAAAGTTAAATTACTCATTCAAGGTAGTGGGTTTGAATGAATTCGAGTGTGAGCAAAAGAGAAATTCTGAATTGTTTTTGGTTTGTTCATAGATATTTGAGTTCTTCATTGTTGAGAATTTTAAGGAAGTAATGTAAGTAGAGGGATATTGAATCCATCTTGAAGGCCATCCATTAGAAGTAAAATTGTGTTATTTTGTATATTTATATAGTGAAAGGGGAGCAATTGCTCACCTAGCTAGAGTTTTTCCCAAATTGGGTTTATCTAGGATAAATTTCTTGTTGCATTGTCTTTCATATCTCAATTTCAGTATAGTGTGAATGTTTATTGCATAATATAATGATAACAAACTTTTTAATTAGTTCTATCATTCATTATCACTAAGATAGGATTTGTTTATTGTATAAAAGAGGTAGTTATAGATCAATATGACTAATAAGTATGATGACCTATAAGTTGGGAGGTCATGATAGTTTAACTAAATAAAGGATATGTGATCACTATGGATCACCAAGATTCATTTTCAGGGATCAAATTTGACATACTAAGTGGTTGAATGAAATGTTTTCCTATCATTATCATAGATGATATATGATTAACTCAGGTATATTTTACTACAAATATTTGTTCCTTTACAGCCCATTTGAGCTTAAATTTCTAGATTGGTTGATTATTATCATCCTCGTTTTAAGGGAGATATTTTGTAAGAGGTTTTGAAATTGGATTTTCCATAGGGATATCATCATATAGAATCAATTTCTATGTAGGAAGATTTTTGGAGGAGGGAAAAGAGATCTACTTACATATCATTAACCTTAAAAGATAACTCCTTTATCATCAAGACACTTAAGTTTTTTATCTAGTGCATAACATTAATCATCATGGTGTCCATTAATATGATGAAAGTTACAAATATTCAATCATTTTTCATATTCTAACTAATTAGGTGGATGATGTGTAGTAGAGGGTAGTTGAGTAAATAAATCATCAAGTAGGGTACAAAAAATACCATGCAAATGAAAAAAAAAAATTCAAATTATATTGGTTCACATTTAGGAAGTGGAAATTTTTTAGTAGATGTAGGTTTAGGTGTAATATAATAAAAAATATTTCAACAATGAAACACCTTAACATATCTTAAAATTAAGGCGGATCATGTGGAGTGGTTCATGTAGGTTACATAAATGAGGTAAAATTAACATCATGGGAATGTCTGGATGTTTGGGAAAGAACAAGATCATGCTCCAGATTCAAGAGAAGAAAAACATGTCCCAAAACCTTTTTCTATGATGTCTATCTTAATTGTAATGTGGCCAATATAGACTAAAATAAAGAGGAGAGGTTTGTGTGTATGAAAGAGAAGATAATCAAGAATCAGCAAGGAAATAATTTTATGATGAATGATTAGTATAAAGGTCATTGAATATGTATAACTCTTCATATTGATACATGTTTCTCTCTTTTAAACCATGTAGGTTAGGTTTGTACAACAAAATAGGAAGAAAATAGATGTTCATCATGATATGTTTACATAAGACACTCACAATGTTAAGGTGAGGTGTGAATAAGATCTATGAATGAGTTTAGTCTTGGGAGATGAGAGATTTGTATAAGGGGATCCCAATATTGAAGGATAAACTATGCAATATTTTGAACATAGGGGTTATAATGAAATTACTTATATAGATATGAATATCAATATTAATAAGACACTAAAGAACACAAAAATGTGGAGAAAGGGTCATAATATACAAGTATAATAACTTAGCCACATTAAGCAGGAAACCTCCTAACCATATAGTACAAATCAAGTTCTCAATATGACGATAATATACTTGTAGACATCTAAATTCGGTAGCTATACCCTTCATCGCACACAAATGTATATTTATTTATTCGATCACCCTTATTTAATTAAATTCCCATTTATCCTATCAATATCCAATCCTCATCAATCAAAATTAATTAATTAATCCCCATTAATTAATCAATTAATTATAAATCCACTTTCCCTAACTAACCTTATAATTAGGATGTTTTTATCCTACACATAAATTCCCTTTCTTTTCTAGCTTTTATTCTATCTATTTTTATTCCCTAACTACCCATATCTCATCCCTTTCCCTCCTAATGCTTTAAAGCACTCACCTAATCTTTAAAAGCATCAAATCCCAACCAAAATAATAAAATCATGCCTATTGGGGAAACTTTCCCCACAATCAACGGTGATCTATCACAGTTGTCATCGACCCTACAAAGCTAAGTGATTTCCTTCATTTTAGGATCAAATGGATGCACATATCAGAGTTTTCTTGTAACCTACGAACATATCCTCATGCTTGAGCATCCCTGAAATAGCTGCAAACCTCCTAGAGCTCCTTTTAATGTGCTTGCATCACTTACGATCATCATTCATGAGATTATATTTCTTGTATTACTTTAATCATATTTTCATTATATTATCCTTGCTCTTCTTGTAGCTAATATTTTACAGGTATAGAGTAGATTTTGCAATACTCAGGTCCCCCTTAGCAACATTTTATCACAACTTCTTTTCTTAAAGGTTACCTTTCCCATCCATTGATCCTTAGTCTTATCAAAATCTACTGTAGTCATCGTCAATCCCACATGGTCACCGTGGACCAGTGTTTTAATCATCTAACAACCTATCCAAATCATTTATTTCTATCCTTTTCTCTGCCTTTTTTTCTCATGGATCATTCTGCATGCCATCCTTCAACATTTACAGCTTCCTGTAGTTACTAGTTGGTAACCAGATCCCCATAGATCCACATATTTTCATTATTGATCAGATACACACATCCAGGTCCTCATCGACCCAGTCAAGTACCATTTAATTTATGTTCATCTATATCATATTTGTAAGTTCCTTACATTTCTACATTTCCAATTTCTATATGCATCAAATTCTGCATTGCATCCAATTTATTGTTATTATTTTTATCATCCTTTATCTAAATATGGGGGTTGACATCCACCAATGAAGTTAATGCTTCTTAGATCTGGCATTGTCTGGGAAGCCCCCACACAAATCTATCTAATCAAATATTTTTCTAGTTTTACAGTATTTAAGAGCTTGAGTAGCAATGATCAATCACTTCAGTGCTTGTATCCATCACAGTACATTTGAGGTAACATAAACCCTCCATCATTTCAGGTTTTCTAGTTTTTTTATTAGCTAGTGCATTAATCCCCATTATTGAACGAGAAATTTGGACAACATTTTTGGCATGCCCAATGGGACCACCCTTTAGATGATCTCTTTTTTTAATTAATTTTTCTATCTTCCACTAACACTAAAGTGTGAGGCTCTATTTTATTGCTTTCTCATGTTGGGTTCGTGGCTTGGATCGCTCATCATTCAAGAAGTGAAAATAAATAGGAAAAGCATTATCTAGGTATTTCTCACTTTTTCCCTATTTTCTCCTATATGGATGGTAATCACATGTTCTCGACTGTGTCCTCATCAAATATAACAATTTGTTTTGTGCTTAAAAATAACCGTATATTTTATGCATCATTCTTGCTCACATAGCTTAAATACAGGATTAAACTTCTACATCACACATCTTATCACACACAACCTAAAACTCACAAATCAATTAACATATCAAAAAATCTCCTTACCTGGTAGACTGATCGGGATTTGATCACCCAACAAGAAGCCTCCTAATACTTTACAACCTAAAACATACTTGAAAAAAGACATAGATCCCTTTCTTCTAGTTCCTTTATTATCCGTTTCCCTTCTATTTTCACATTCTTAATCAAAACATAAAAAAAATTATTTGCCTGATTTTATTGATTTAAAAAGGAACAAAAATTCACCCCAAACATTTCTACATAAACATATACCCTTACATCAGATCATCCCATCAAATACCAACCCTCTTATAATTTTTTTCCTTCACAATATCATACATCCCCTCAACCAATACGATCTTACCACTCCCTACCATTTTTCAGAGAGCCCTTTCCTAACCCACCACTAACAAAAATAATTTCACCAAACAAATATAACCCATTTTTAATCGATACCATACCTCAAACACCTCTACCCCGTCATCCTTTAGAGACCATTGAGCCTTCCTCTAGCCCCATCTATGATTTCCTATGTCAAAAATCCTTTGAAACCCCTCAATCATGTCAATCCACTCAATAAGTGGATTCTATTACGCCTACATCATTGCATATCAACCATATCCTTGCTTCATCTAGAATACCCATCTAATCACAACAATCTACAATCATTCACACTTATTATGTTCTCCAACAATAAAATATTTTAATCCAACCTTGAACATACTATCTGACATTGCCTTCAGCTTTAACACACCAAGCTTCCTTAAATCCTTATCCATCCACTCCTTATGTTGTACAACTAAGACCATAGAAAACTTATCTGACAACCACATCAACCACAAATACAACCCCCATTCTTATCACATCAACTACCACCACTCCTCAAACATCTAGAACACTCGATATCTCACACTTTTCTCCTTCTATCCCCATCTACGAATACTTTCACAATTACTCTGGTTCTTAATTATTTCAACCAGAGGGTCCTACTCTATCCTTGTTCCTTATGCTAATGTCATCACTGCTCCATCTACCACACTTTATGTAGCTCAACAATCTCATCCATCCTAATAATTACCTACTTCCTTATATTACACAATCCCCCAAACAATTCAATCTCCACTCTTGGATATCTTCAAATAAACATTCCCAGGTCCACCATTGATAGATCAATTTCTACCTTCCACACCATATTATTTAAATCCTTATTCAATTAATACTCTAAATAAAATACCTCTCTCAATACCCACACCTGTATCTACCTCATCCACTCCACAATCTACATGTATTCCATCCTTAGCCATAATACCATCCATAGATCCAATCCTAGTCCCTGCACTTACCACATCAGTCACTGAGATCACATCCACTTCATCCTCCCATCATACATCATTTGAATAACATTTGAAAGAACTTAAACTTACTATAACTTCAAATGATCCTTATACATTATAAGCACAATCAAGTCAATCTTCAATTTTTGTAGATTCTATCAAATAAATATTGCTTCCTAAACCTATGCCAACACCACCTCTGGACCCTCCGGTGCAAATTATTTTCATTCCTCCTAAGGACATAACCACACAAATAAAATCTACAACCCTTAGCACATTATCTCAAAAATACCTTATAAATTCCTATAAGGAAATTAATATTCCTCCATCTAAACAATCGAACATGTAAACCCTTTCATCAAGAACATTTCATCAACAAAAACCGAAATCATTCAAAAGTATGGCATTTACCAATGCCAAAATTGAATTCAAACCATCAAGACATCAATATGATAGAAATTTATCCTCAACATCCGTATCATCTCAAACATCCACTTCTTCTTAAAAGACCAATATATTCTACACAGACAAAGCACCTCATAACACTTTTTTTGAATGATTTACGAAGGTCTTTTGACACGTGTTACAAATTTCTTCAATCATGCTTCCACCTATTAGGGCCTTTGACCCAAATAGAAATAAGCCATCATGGTTCAATTCCAACCTTGTTTACACATATCACCATACCCCTAGACACGATATTGAACATTGTAGAGAATATCAAGCCATTAAGGAAGGATACCTCCCAACATCTTCACCTTTGACTTCATCTATCCAAATGCAAAATTCCCCTCGTTCTTCATGAACATTCATAGCCATTTATCCTCCAAAGGATGATTCTTCTAAAGAGGATCTTTTATCGTCCATTAAATTTATTCGAGTAACCACTCAGTCGAGTCCATGTGACCATAAATCATCAACAAACTCTAAAACTAAAACCAAAACACAAAAACCTCAAAGCAATCCACCCCCATCCTTAGTATCCAAATTAGCTCATAAATCAACATCCTAAACATCTACATTCAAATCCAAGTCTAAGATTTCCATAGAAAGGACATCTCGTAACTATAAATCCAAATCCAAACAATCCAGTCCTCCAACAAGATTTTATTTGTCTTCCAAGACACATAATTTACCCATCTAATCTACATTCGTACCTAAATCCAATCCAAATCATTATGTTAAAACCCATAAGATTTATCTTCTTTTTGACACTTTGATTGGGTCCTATGCATATATCCAACATCTGAATCAAATATCTACTATCATACTTCCCTTTGTCAAATATTTTAATCCAAATAGTCCCAAACCTTCATGGTTCAGTCCTAATAATTCTTATGCTTAGCATCGTACTTCGTGTCATGACACCAAGCATTGTAAGCCGTTTCAGACTATAGTCCATAATCATATTTACAAATATGATTTCCTCATTTATGGGAACTATTCTTCTCCATCCACCACAACCAATCCAAATCCAATTGCTACATCCTAATCCACCAAAACTAGTAAATCTCATCCTTCATTCATGTCATCCCTTACCATTCCTCCTAAAGAGGGTCCTCCCTTATTTGATAATATTGTTGGTTTTTTTAATCACCCTTGTGAACCTCGACCATATATCCAATGCAAATCTAAAAGTATAATCAACAATCCCATCCAATCCTTTGTGGTTTACACACACTCATCCACATCCAAATCACCGAAATGAAACATAGTCTCTTCTGTTGGGGGAGAACTTTTCCTTCATTTTTGATCCTCTCATCCACGCATCCTATCCACATCAATGCATATTATTATCTATCCATACAACTCCCTTGATGTTGGGTGACTTCCCTTTCAGCATCACTTTATTTGATCCCATCCAATCCATCTCATCTAATCTTGAATCTGAATTGATTTTGTACAAATATTCATCTCATTCAAAGTCCACCATTGTGGCCATATTTTTTACTCCTTTAAGGGACCATACATTTCCATTTTCATCAAATTCCACCTTTGTGTCCATACTCATGCCTCCTTTGGGGTACCATATTTCCATCTATTTATTCAAAGTCTACCATTATGGCCATATTTTTGCCTCTCTTGGGGCACCATCTTCATCAAAGTCCGCCTTTATGGCCATATTCATACCTCTCTTGGGGCACCATATTTCCATCCCTTTCATCAAAGTCCACTGTTGTGGCCCTATTTTTCCTTCCATTGGCGAACCACACCATCGTCACCAAGGTCCACCTTTGTAGCCATAATTGTGCCTGCTTTAGGGCACCATATTTCCATTCCATATTTTCATCAAAGTCCACTTTTATGGCCATATTCAGGCCTCTTTTATGGGAACCATATTTTTGCATATCTTCATTTGAAATTCCATTATTTTGGTCATATTTGTCCTTCTATTAAGGGACCATATTTCCACCCTTTTCATCAAAGTCCACCTTTGTGGACATATTCGTGCCTCCTTTAGGGGCACAATCTATTTCCATATTTTTCATTTCAATGTCCACCGTTGTGGCCATATTTGTTCCTCCTTTGAGGGACCATTAATTTTTATACTTGCATCCATCATTGTGGCCATATGTGTCCTTCCATTGAGGGACCATTTCATGTCATCAAATTCCACCTTTTTGGCTATACTCGTGTTTTCTTTGGGATACCATATTTCCATATTTTTCATTCAAAGTCCACCTTTGTGGCCATGCTTGTGCCTCTTTTGAGAACACCGTATTTTCATCCTAAGTCCACTTTTGTGGCCATTTTCATCTTACTGGGACACATATTTTCACTTCCTTAAGCGCATATTTTTTGTTTCTCACTCATCTATTGCATCTAATCCTTTGCAAGCAATCATCTCATCATGTGGCAACTTTGAAGTCTCCCCTTGGTGGTAAACTAGGAGTGGAAACACTTAACACATTACACATGCATCCATTCTATCATTATCATATCTATTAGTACTCTTAGAAATATATTTAGATCATTCCTCCATCTTATCCGTTTCCATCTCTCATCATGATTATTTGGAATCATGTGGTATATTGTCACTTCCTAGATGTGACTGTAAATGTGGGCACCATATCTCTTCTTGTAGCATATTCCTTATGGACAGGTCCTCCACTTTGGTGAGAACTCCACAATCATCACATCTGTCACCTTATTATTCACCTATTGGAACCATACAAAGCGTCTAGGGGTGTCTCTTGTACATTCATTATTCCCCTCCTAAGCGGTCTACTTAACTAGTCCTAGCTCTTCCCCATGTAAAATCACAATTCATGGATTCTTCAATCAAAAATCAAAATTATCAAAAATAGACTGATTCCTTGAAGGACAACTGTTCATGCAGAAAATAAAAAAAAGCATTCAAAAGCATGAAATCAAAATCAAAATAAAATAAATAGACCGATCCCTCAAAGGATGGTTATCATTAATTATTTCCATCTATCTATTGTATAAATTAGACCATACTGTTGAAGGATGGATACTCCTTATGGAATTTGAAGGCTTCCCATATTGTTCAGCCTTCAATTTTATCATCATCCTAAGAAAGATTCCTACATTGATCAACTTTCTCTTTCCCCTTCCCAGAGTTGGGGCATACTTTAGGGAACGCCACTTTGGGAGACCCTCTTTCCTTGTAAAATTTTCATCTCAAACCCCTTTTTCCATCTAAACATTAGGTTTATGATATCATCTCATCCATCAGTTCCTTATGATCTGTGAAATGACTAACTATTGGTCGTATGTGTCTTGAATTACCTAGATCCACTTTTTGTTTACCTCCAATGCGGTTGGAGGCATACTTAACTCTCACGTTCCTTGATATGACATAGCATCATTCATACCCATATATTGTAATTGTTAAGTTGCATCTAACTCTTAACCAACTGTTTCATCAAATACTATCCAAATTATCTCATCTTAAGTCCACTTTTGTGGCCATATTTGTGTTCCCTCTCGAGGAACCAAATCTCACATTTTTTATCTCACATCTTGGGCCATATTTGTGTCCTTTGTTGGTGCAGCATTACTTTCATCTATTTATCCTTTATGTACTTTTTAAAGTTGCATCTAACTCTTAACCATTTGTCTCATCAAATATTATCTGATTTATCTCATCTTAAGTCCACTTTTTTGGCCATCTATGTGTCCCCTCTTGGGGCACCATATCTCACATTTTGTTATCTCACCTATCTATCTATCTATCCTTTTTTCCTCTCAAATCCCACCTTTGTGGCCATATCCATTACCCATAAGGAAATTTTAATTCAGAGTCCACCCTTGTGGCCATCTCTATTCTCCCTCTATGGCATTTTGACTCAGTATCATCCCATTATCATCTCAAAGTCCACATCGATGGCCATATTCATCTTCCCTCTGGGCATTTTAATTCTACATTTAAATCATTAATTTATACTTTCAAATTCCTACTAGGCTGTAATTTTTTTCTCCTCATGCATTTTACGTTACAATCCTATGTAATCCACCCATTTTGCATCATAATCATCTTGCCCATCTTAGGCATTACATTAATTATATCAAGTCCACTCTTGTGGCCATATTCATGCTCTTCCTTTGGGCACCATTACTCTTTATCAAATTCCACCTTTGTTGGCATGATTTTCTCCTCTTGGGGCATACTTTTTCCCTTTTGCCTTTGCAGCCATACCTTTTCCACAATTGGGGCATATTTTATTTCCTTTTTCCTTCACGTCCATGTTTTCCCCCTTTGGGGAATATTACTTTATCACTCACTTTTTCATTTTGCATTATGAACCATTTTTCGTGTCCCATTGGGCACCATATCATTTGTCCTCATCCCTTATGGACATGTACCTATTCATTGTATTTTTCATGTACGAAGTATTTCACATACCTTTTGCATATAATTGTGCATATTTTGATGACTTGCCTATGACCCATTATACATCTCAGCTTGCATCCATACTACAATTATCTCCATACACTCACTGGTCTGTAGAACATTGCAGCCCATCTCCATTGAGACAACAATTTTCATCTACCGATGTGATATCGGAGTCACTGCCATAGTTTTTATTCATATTACAATCCATTTTTCCTGGGGCATCTTTCCTTGGTATTCATTGTACCCATCCTTTCTTCACCCACCTGCCCTTTTTCATTTACATTTTTTAAACGCGTCATCGATTTCCCTTAACATCATCAATTCCTTGTTTGAGGGAGATCTTATCATCAATCCTTTTTCAATATTCATATATTTATCATTATTTTTATCTCATGGATTACTAGCTCAAACCACTCAACAAAAAGGGGAAAAATCAAGACACCTAAATTCGGTATATATACCCTTCATTGTCTACGTGCGTATATTTATTTAATCCATCCCCCTTATTTAATTAAATGCCAATTTATCATATCATTATCCAATCCTCATAACAAAGAATTAATTAATTAATCCCCATTAATTAATTAATTAGCCATCTACTTTCCCTAACCAACCTTCTAATTATGATGTTTTTATCCTACACATAAAACCCCTTACTTTTCTAGCTTTTATCCTATCTATTTTTGTGCCCTAACTACCCATATCTCCTCCCTTACCCACCTAATGCTTTAAAACACTTGCCTAATCTTTAAAAACATATAATCCCGACCAAAATTATATAATCATGCCCATTGGGGAAACTTTCCCCACAATCGACAGCGAGCAAGCACAGTCATCATCGACTGTACAAAGCTGAGTGATTTTCTTCCTTTCAGGATCAGATGCATGCACATATCATAGTTTTATTGCAACCTGCTAACATGTCCTCATGCCGGAGGATCCCTATAATAGTTGTAGACCACTTAGAGCTCCTTTCAACATTCATGCATGAATTACAATCATCCTTCATGAGATTATCTATGTTTTTGTATTCGTTTAATCAAATTTTAATTATATTATCATTCCTCTTCTTGTAGCTAATATTTTACAGGTACAGAGCAACTTTCGTAATACTCAGAGCCCCCTTAGCTACCTTTTATCACAAATACTTTACTTATAGGTTTCCTTTTCCATCCATTTATCCCCAACCATATCATATTTTGTTACATTCATCGTTAATCCCACTTTGTCTATGTTGACTAGGGTCTTGTTCATCCAACAACCTATCTAAATCATTTCTTTCTATCCTTTTCTCTAACTTTTTGTCTCAGGGATCATTCTTTAGGTCATACTTCAACATTTACAACCTCTTATAGTCACAAGTTGACATCCAAATCCCCACAGATATGCATATTTACATTATTCATCAGATATACACATCTAGGTCATCATTGACATGCCTTTGCATAATCTAGGTCATTGTTGAATTAGTTAGGTACCACTTAATTTACATCCATTTATATCATATTTGTATGTGCCTTACATTTTTGCATTTCCAATTTTTGTGTGCCTCAGATTATGCATAGTACCTAGTTTATCGTTATTAATTTTATCATCTTCTATCTACACATGGGGGTTGACATCTACCAAGGAATTTAATGCTTCTTAGATCCAGCATTGTCTGGGAAGCCCCCACATAAATCTATCTAATCAAATATTTCTCTATTCTTGTAGTTTTTATAGCTTGCACCAACAAGGATCAATCACTTCAACACCTGTATCCATCACATCGCATCCCAGGTAATATAAACCCTCCATAATTTGAGGTTTTCTAGTTTATTTAGTAGTAAGTGCATAAATCCTCATTATCAAATGAGAAACTTGGACAATAATACTACACTATAAATCCTATATATATACCATATTATACTATTCAGAGGCCTAAGGCTGACCCAATAAGCATATGAAAGCATAAATAAATATAATATGACTTGATAAGAGATCACGTTAGCTATACGTCGGCTATTCATATCCCAAAATATGATCTAGGTTTAAGGGCATAGAGTGACGTTCTTGTTCAAAGTAACATTATCCCCAATGTTTTCCAATTCTAGATGTTACTTCACATAAGTATACTCCTTAATGTTGATGATAGCTAGATGCTGGTACAACAAATGTTCCTCCCAAAATTTTATTGCCTTGTGTATGGTAGGCCAAGAATGTATGTCAATTATTTTCTCTCCTAAACCTGCCATTCAACAGGGGTATCAATGAAATGAGTAAGAGACACACATGAACCAGAACACATAGGATAGATTTAAAGGGGATATTTTATAGTTTTTTAATTATCTAGTGCATTAATCTCCATTATCGAATGAGAAATTTGGACAACATTTTAGGCATGCCTAGTGGGATCACCCTTTAGGTGATCTCTTGCATTTATTACTTTTTCATTTTAATTTTTCTATCTTCCACTAACACTATAGTGTGAGGCTTTGCTATATTGCTTTCTCATGTTGGGTTCATGGCTTGGATCACTCATCATTAAAGAAGTGCAAATAAATAGGAAAATCATTATCAAGGTATTTCTCACTTTTTCCCTATTTTCTACTTTTTGGATTGTAATAACATGTTCTTGACTATGTCCTCATCAAATATAACAATTTTTTTGGGCTTAAAAGTAACCCTATATTTTATGCATCCTTCTTGCTCACATAGCTTAAATACGGGTTTAAACTTCTACATCACACATCTTTTCACACACAACCTAGAACTCACAAATCAATTAACATATCAAAACATCTCCTTACCTGGTAGACTGATTGGGATTTGATCACCCATCAGGAAGCCTCCTAATACATTAAAAGCTAAAACATACTTAAAACAAGACATAGATCCCTTTCTTCTAGTTCCTTTATTATCCATCTCCCTTCTCTTTTCACATTCTTAATCAAAACATAAAAATAATTAGTTGCCTGATTTTCTTGATTTAAAATGGAACAAAACTTCACCCGAAACTGTTATGCATAAACATGTACCCATACATCATATCTTCCCATCCAATACCAACCATATTATTATTTTTCTCCTTCATAATACCATACACCCCCTCAACCAATACGATCTTACCACTCCCTAACATTTTCAAAGAACCCTTTCCTAACCCACCACCAACAAAAATAATTTCACCAAACAAATATAACCCATTTTCAATCGATACCATACCTCAAACACCTCTACCCTGTTCTCCTTTAGAGACCATTGAGCCTTCCTCTAGCCCCATCTATGATTTCCTATGTCAGAAATCCTTCGAAACCCCTCAATCATGTCAATCCACTCAATAAGTGGATTATATTACACCTACATCATGTTATATCAACCATATCCTTTCTTCATCTAGAATACCCATCTAATCACCATAATCTACCAACTTTCACACTTATTATGTGCTCCAATAATAAAATATTTTAATCCAACCTTGAACATACTATCTGAAATCACCTTCAGCTTTAACACACCAAGCTTCCTTATATCCTTATCCATCCACTCCTTATGTTGTACAACTAATACCATACAACACTTATCCTACACCCACATCAACCATAAATACAGCCCCCATTCCTATCAAATCAACTACCACCACTCCTCAAACATCTAGTATGCTTGATATCTTGCACTTTTCTACTTCTATCCCCATCTGCGAAGACTTTCACAATTACTCTGGTTCTTAATTATTTCAATCAGAGGGTCCTATTCTAGCCCCGTACATTTATGCTAATGTCATCGCTGCTCCATCTACCAAACTTTATGTACCTCAACAATCTAATCTATCCTACTATGTCCCTACTTACAGATATTACACAATCCCCCAAATAATTCATTCTCCACTCTTGGATATCTTCAAATAAACATTCCCAGGTCCGCCATCGATAGATCCGTTTCTACCTTCCACACCAAATGATTTCAATCCTTATTCAATTAATACTCTACATCAACTACCTCTCCAAATACCCACACCCACATTTATAATTGATTTCATACCTATATCTACCTAATCCACTCCATCATCTACATTTATTCCTTCCTTACCCATAATACCATCCATAGATCCAATCCCAATCCCTACACTTACCACATCAATCATTGAGATCACATCCACATCATCCTCCCATCATACATCATTTGAATAAATTTTGAAAGAACTTCAACTTACTATAACTTCAAATTATTCTTATACATTAATGGAACTATAAATTCAATCTTCACTTATTGTAGATGCTATCAAATAAATATTGCTTCCTACACCTATGCCAACACCACCTCCAGACCCTCCAGCGGAAATTGTTTTCATTCTTCCTAAGGATGTAACCACACAAATAAAATCTACAACCCTTAGCACATTATCTCAAAAATACCTTATAAATTCCTATAAGGAAATTAATATTCCTCCCTCTAAACAATCAAACATGCCAATGCTTTCATCAAGAACAATTCATCAGAAAAAACTGAAATCATTCAATAGTATGGCATTTACCAATGCCAAAAGTGAATTCAAACCATCAAGACATCAATATGATAGAAATTTATCCTCAACATCCGTATCATCTCAAACATCCACTTATTATTCAAAGACCAATATATTATACACAGAAAAAGCACCTCATAACACTTTTTTTGAATCATGTATGAAGGTCTTCTGACACCGGTTACAAATTTCCGCAATCACGCTTCCACCTATTAGGGCCTTTGACCCGATAAATATAAACCATCATGGTTTAATTCCAACCTTGTTTACGAATATCACTATACCCCTAGACATGATATTGAACATTGTAGAGAATTTCAAGCCATTAAGGAAGGATACCTCCTTCCCAAACCAAACCAATGTCTTCCTTCTACTTCAACATCTGCACCTTTGACTTCATCTATCCAAATGCAAAATTCCCCTCATTCTTCACAAAATTTCATAGTCATTTCTCCTCCAAAGGATGATTCTTCTAAAGAGGATCATTTATGGTCCATTAAAGTTGTTCGAGTAACCAATAGGTCAAGTCCATGTGACCCTAAGTCATCAACCAACTCAATAACTAAAACAAAAACACCAAAACCTCAAAGCAATCCACCCCCATCCTTAATATCCAATTCAACTCATAAATCAACATCCCAAACATCCATGTTAAAATCTAAGTCTAAGATTTCCATAGAAAGGACATCTCACAACTATAAATCCAAATCCAAACAATCAAATCCTCCAAAAAAAATTATTTGTCTTCCAAGACACATAATTTACCCATCCAATCTACATTCGTACCTAAATACAATCCAAAACATTATGTTAAAACCCAAAAGACTTATCTTCTTTTTTACACTTCGATTGGGTCCTATGCAGATATCCTTCAACATCTGTCTCAAATATCTACTATCACACTTCCCTCTGACAAATATTTTAATCCATATAGTCCCAAACCTTCATGTATCAGTCCCAATCATTCATGTGCTTAGCATCATACTCTGGGTCATGACACCAAGCATTGTAAGCCGTTTCAGACTATAGTCCATAATCATATTGAGAAAGATGATTTCCTCATTTATGGGAACTATTCTTATCCATCCACCACAACCAATCCAAATCTAATTCCTACATCATAATCCACAAAAATTAGTAAATCTCATCCTTCATCCATGTCATTCCTTATCATTCCTCCTAAAGAGGTTCCTCCCTTATTTGTTGATATTGTTGGTTTTTTTAATCACCCTTGTGAACCTCAACCATATACCCAATACAAATCTAAAATTATAATCAACAATCCCATCCAATCCTCTATGGCTTACATGTACTCATCCACATCCAAATCACCAAAATGACACAAAGTCTCTTCTGTTGGGGGAGAACTATCCATGCATCCTCTCATCCATGCATCCTATCCACATAAATGCATCTTCTTATCTTTTCATAAAAATCCGTTGATGTTGGGTGACTTCCCTTTCGGCATCACTTTATTTGATCCCATCCAATCCATCTCATCTAATCTTGAATCTGAATTGATTTTGTCCAAATCTTCATCTCATTCAAAGTCCACCATTATGCCCATATTTGTTCCTCCTTTAAGGGACCATACATTTATGTTTTCATCAAATTCCACCTTTGTGTCCATACTCATGCCTCCTTTGAGGTACCCTATTTCCATCTATTTATTCAAAGTCCACCTTTATGGCCATATTTGTGCCTCTCTTGGAGCACCATCTTCATGAAAGTCCACCTTTGTGGGCATATTAGTACCTCTCTTAGGGCACCACATTTCCATCCCTTTCATCAAAGTCCACTGTTGTGGCCCTATTTGTCCTTTCATTAAGGAACCACAACATCTTCACCAAGGTCAACCTTTGTAGCCATAATTGTGCCTCCTTTAGGGCACCATATTTCCATTCCATATTTTCATCAAAGTCCACTTTTATGGCCATATTTAGGCCTCTTTTAGGGGCACCATATTTTTACATATCTTCATTTCAAATTCCACTATTTTTGTCATATTTTTCCTTCCATTGAGGGACCATATTTCCACCCTTTTCATTAAAGTCCACCTTTGTGGACATATTCGTGCCTCCTTTAGGGGCACAATCTATTTCCATATTTTTCATTTCAATGTCCACCATTGTGGCCATATTTGTTCCTCCTTTGAGGGACCATTCATTTTTATACTTACATCCATCATAGTGGCCATATGTGTCCTTCCATTGAGGGACCATTTCATGTCATCAAAGTCCACCTTTTTGGCTATACTCGTGTTTTCTTTGGGATACCATATTTCCATATTTTTCATTCAAAGTCCACCTTTATGGCCATGTTTGTGCCTCTTTTGAGAAAACCATATTTTCATCCTAAGTCCACTCTTGTGGCCATTTTCATCTTACTGGGAAACATATTTTCAGTTCCTTAAGTGCATATTTTTTATTTCTCAATACTCTATTGCACCTAATCCTTTGCAAGTGATCATCTCATCATGTTGCAACTTTAATGTCTCCCCTTCCTTGGTGGTAAACTCAAAGTGGAACCACTTAACGCATTGCCCTTGTAGCAATTCTATCATTATCATGTCTATTAGTAATCTTAGATATATCTTTAGATCATTCCTGCATCTTATCCTTTTCCATCTCTCATCATGATGATTTGGAATCATGTGGTCTATTGTCACTTCGTAAATGTGACCGTAAATGTGGGAACCATAGCTCTTCCTGTAGCATATTCCTTACGGACAATTCCTCCCCTTTGGTGAGAACTCAACGATCATCACATATGTCACCTTATTATTCACCTATTGGAACCATACAAAGGGTCTAGGGGTGTCTCTTGTACATTCATTATTCCCCTCCTAAGTGGTCTACTTAACTAGTCCCAACTCTTCCCCATGTAAAATTAAAATTCATGGATTCTTCAATCAAAAATAATTTTTTTAATAAATAGATTGATTCCTTAAAGGAAAATTGTTCATGCAGAAAAGAAAAGAAATCATTCAAATGCATGAAATAAAAATAAAAATAAAATAAATAGACCGATCCCTCAAAAGATGGTTATCATTTATTATTTCCATCTATATATTATATAAAGTAGACCATACCGTTGAAGGATGGATAATCCTTACAGAATTCGAAGGCTTCCCACATTGATTAGCCTTCCATTTTATCGCCATCCTGAGAAAGCTTCCCGCATTGATCAACTTTCTCTTTCCCCTTCCCAGAGTTGGGGCATAGTTTAGGAAATGCCACTTTGGGAGACCCTCTTTCCTTGTAAAATTTTCATCTCAAACCCCTTTTTCCATGTCAACATTAGGTTAATGAGATCATCTCATCCATCAGTTCCTTTTGATCTGTGAAATGACTAACTATTGGTCATATGTGCCTTGAATTACCTAGATCCCCTTTTTGTTTACCTCCAATGCGGTTAGAGGCATACTTTACTCTCACGTTCTTTGATACAACATAGCATCATTCATACCCATACATTTCCATTGTTAAGTTACATCTAACTCTTAACCAGTTTTTTCATCAAACACTATCCAAATTATCTCATCTTAAGTCCACTTTTGTGACCATCTTTGTGTTCTCTCTCCAGGAACCATATCTCACATTTTGTTATCTCACCTTTTGGGCCATATTTGTTTCCTTTGTTAGGGCACCATTACTTTCATCCATTTATCCTTTATTTAATTTGTTAAGTTGCATCTAACTCTTAACCATCTGTCTTATCAAATATTATCTAATTTATCTCATCTTAAGTCCACTTTTTTGGCTATATTTGTGTCCCCTCTCCGGGAACCATATCTCACATTTTGTTATCTCACCTTTTGGACCATATTTGTGTCCTTTGTTGGGGCACCATTACTTTCATCTATCTATCCTTTTTTTTCGCTGAAATCCCATCTTCGTTGCCATATCCATTACCCATTAGGGAATTTTAATTCAAATTCCACCCTTATGGCCATCTCTATTCTCCCTCTTGGGAATTTTGACTCACTATCATCTCATTATCATCTCGAAGTCCACATCCATGGCCATATTCATCTTCCCTCTGGGTATTTTAATTCTACATTCAAATCATTAATTTATACTTTCAAAGTCCTACTAGGCCGTACTTTTTTCTCCTTAGGCATTTTACGTTACAATCCTATCTAATCCATCCATTTTGCATCATAATAAGCTTCCCCATCTTGGGAATTACATTAATTATATCAAGTCCACTCTCGTAAACATATTCATGCTCTTCCTTTAGGAACCATTACTCTTCATCAAATTCCACCTTTGTGGCCATGCGTTTCCCCTCTTGGGGCATACTTTTTCCTTTTTTACTTTGCAGCCATACCTTTTCCCCACTTGGGGTATATTTTATTTCCTTTTTTCCTTCGCGTCCCTGTTTTCCACCTTTGGGGAATATTACTTCATCACTCACTTTTTCATTTTGCCTTATCAACCATTTTTTTAGTCCCATTTTGCACCATATCATTTATCTTCGTCCCTTGTGGACATGTACCTATTCACTTAATTCTTCATGTACGAAGGATTTCGTATACCTTTTGCATATAGTTGTGCATATTTTGGTGACTTTGTAGACACCAAATTTGTGTCTTACGACCCCTTGTGACCCACATCTCATCTCGCAACTTAACCTCATCACCTAAACCTTACACAATTATTTATTAATTACCTTGTAATTGATAAATCCACATCACCTTACCTGCCACCTCATTTTGCCACCTCATCATGACCTAGCCCCAACCCTAAACTAACCTAATTAAGACCTATGACTTGGTCTAGACTCACATCCATAACTAATGCCTCCTTACTCGCACCCAAAACTGACCTTCTAGCCACTTGACCAAGCCCGTAACTGATCTCTCGGGAGAAAAGCAGGGAAGGTGGGCTATTTTACTAAAAATAGCCTACTTTTTCCTTACTGATGCCGGTTTCTACTCGACCGCCGTCGGTTACGTAACCGCCATCGGCTCCCTGTAAATGGGCTCCCCGAACCAAAATCAAGTTCGAATGATTTTTGAATCAACAGAGATCATTGGGAGCAAAAAACAGAGTCTAGATCTTCACTTGACCAAGCAGAGACGAGTAAAGAAACCAGAAGCGTTTGCAGCAAACGAGATCAACTTGCATCTTTGTCGAAACTAGTAAGTCACATCTTGCATGTCCTCTGATATAACATTTCTTATGCTCTTTGAATCACAGTCCTCCTAAATCCATTTCTGAATCCACTACCCAACGTGTCATTGCATCTAACTGTCATTCTTTTACCTCTCATCATCTCATCTCCTAATATCTTCCATAAACCAACCTTACAAACACCATAGCTACCAAGAAGGTCCTAGGCCCAACCGACATCGGTTACCAGAAACTGGTATCGGTTACCCTGACTATAACCAGAAACCAGCCTTCTCCTACCCGTTTCAACCAAGTAATCTAATTGATATTTTGCAGTCATTTGTGTTAATTCATATTAGCAGGGAAACTGACCACCTTCGAAAGGAAGTTTTATATTTCCTGGGCCCAAGGCAGTTTCCTCATTTATTGTTTAATCAAATCTTGTGGTCTTGTGTTCTTATTTGCAGGTAGTCCTTCCAAGACAAAAAGGAGTTCTTCACAATCAGCCTGATCTTTCTCTACGGTACGCACACACCATCTTGACATTCTACAGGTATTCCTCTTAGCCCCAACCCTTATCTGTTTCTAAAAGGAACGAAACATTTCGAGTGAAACATTTTGGCACGCCCAGTGGGACCCATCTTGGGTTTCTGTTTCTCTTGCTTATTTTCATTTTAGGAAGCATACTTGCTGTTGCTGCTTTTGTTATATATTCCGTAAAGAATTTGTCTTGCTTTCCTAGTTTCGCATTAGTGAAAGTCATCTCTCTTGCTTCATCGAACATAATTTTCGATTTGGGTTTAAAACACGTGCATTGCATTCCTGCTTGTTGTTTTTCAATTCTAGTGAACGTAGACTAAGTAACAGGTCGTACACGTGGGGGTGATATCCATGGTATTGACAAGAAATTGATCTTACATTCACTACACAACACATACCGAATCACTTCACAATTAACACAACAACTCAAACATCCCCCCTTTTTCCACGGTATTCCTCCGCCCGATTGAGGTAACCTTATAAGCCAAAACAGCTTGACATTTCCCCTAAGTCTCTTGTTTAGGATTCTGACATCATTCTACGTCTAAAGGCATAAGCCCACGATAATTAAAATTAACCCTAGGGTTAATCTCTGGATTTGTGTGTGCATCTTGCTTGTTTTTAATTCTATTTTCTTTCTCATACTCCGTCTTCTATGATCAATAATTGGACACGTATACTAAACGTTGTTAAAAATCAAATTAGCAGCCTTTTTATATCTTGTTAGCCCAGAATTCTTACACCGACATCGGTTACCTGACCGACGTCGGCTATAGTGTAACCGACATTGGTTACTAGACCGATATCGGTTACTCTCTTTTCCAATTCCTGACAAACCAGCAACCTACCAATTTCACCATTCTAAGGCTGTTTCTGTTCCGGATAGATTGAAACCCTACTGTGAACACCTGTCCATGGTTGTTATCACTCGAGAGCAAGCCACCGCCATGGTTTCACATGCTTGCTCTATTTCTTTACCTGAATCACCCCCTTCACATTCTGTGGGGAATCCTACAGACACCAGTGAGATCCCCCAAATTCCTGTAGGAGACAAGGACTTTGCCAAATTTCTGGATGCTAATCCTACCGCTGGTACAATACTATTTGTCTCATGCCCCTGACCGTACGCCTGATGGTCAGCTCTTTGTTGGCATGCCTATTAGTATAGCTGCTCATTTAGCCCCCACTCCGCCTGATAACACCGCCTTGCTTCCGGCACCTTTAGCCCCATCTCCCAATCCGATAGCTTCAGAGGTTCATATGACTCAGATTGGCTTTTCTTTGGCTAATCTTGGACCCCACATATCATTACCACCGACTGCCCCTACCTCATCTCTCTTGTAGACTACTCCATTCATGACTTGCTCTCTGCCACCTATCCACACGAGCTTTCCTTCTCAAACTCCACCTACCTTTTCATTCCCATACACATATCCAGTAACCTCAACACCTTATATGGGACATCCCTATTCTGTCGCCTCAACATATTCATCCTCCATACCTTATCAACACTTAACCCCACCATTGTCCAGTGGAGGCCCTTGGCCCAATTTGCCTCCGTTTGCCACAACCGCACCATCATCTCATCCAACCACAGATTTCATCAAACAAATGATGGACAAAATGCAAAATCTGGAGGCTTCTGTGTCGGGAAGTCGTAGCACCTTGACATACGAGCAAGTTTGTCGGGAGCCCATTCACCCTTCTGTTCCCCTTCATTCATATCCTCCTCAATGGGAGTTGCTGAAATTTACTCGTTTTAATATTAAAGAGGATCCTCAATAGCACTTGCGATCATTTAGACATGCTTGTTATTTGATTTCCCATGATGATGCCTTGTTACTCCGCACCTTACCCATGTCCTTATCAGGACATGCCTTGGAGTGGTACATTGCTTTAACCCAGCACTCAATCTTCTCTTTTAACCAACTAGCCCAATCTTTCTTGGATCACTTCTCCATTAACATTGCTAAGAAAGTATCCATCATCGACCTTTATGCCATTCGACAATTCGAAGACAAATCTATCACAGATTTCAATGGACGATGGCGTGGCCTTATCAACCAACTTACATATGCCTTGCCTCAGGCTGAACTTATCGAACTTTTCACACGGGCATGTGCTAAGCACATTTCTCCTACTCTTCAAATTTAAACTTTCCACACATTTGATGAGGCCTTTACCATGGCTCAAAAACTATAAATTTGAGCCTTAAAAGAAGAGAAATTGCGGTTGCGCAACAAAAACCCCAATTTTTGAACTCCTGATTTTACCAATAAACCAAATACTACCACTCCTCACGCATCCACTTCTTCTAAATCAAAAGGAGCTGTCCACGCGGTGATGGTTAAATCTCAAACACCGTCTAATACTCCACCAAAAACCACCTATAAGTACAAAGCCGAACCCATCAATTACACTCCCTTGGGAGAAACCTATGGTGTCATCTTGGAAAAATTGCTCAAAGTCGGAGCTATCACCTTGCCTCCTGTTAAACCTCACTCTGGGTTTGATTCCACCCGCGCTATACCTTCCTGGTACAAAGAAAATGACTTCTGTAAATTTCACCGTGTAAAAGGACATAGTCATGAAAACTGCAAGATGTTGAAAAACATAGTGTAGGAAATGGTGGACGCAGGGGATATAACCCTCGATAATCCTAATGCCCTTGCCAACCGAAATTTGAAAATCTTAAACAAACCATTCCCGAATCACTCTTCCAACAGTAACACAAACCAAGATATCTTAGCCGAAGAGAGTGTTCATGAGATCCATGCAGTCTTCGATACCCAGCCAAAAGCCTCTATCGAGAAAATTTTGAATCAAGCCTCTTCACTAACACAAGAGCCCGAACCTCCTTTACCACTATCAAGCCAAAGCGAAATCATTCCTTTACCCATAAACGAGTTAACTGCCTAGACTCCTCTTCCCATCGATGAGTCTGCTTATACCACATCCCTACAAGACTGCGAACAGATGTTATCTAATCTATCTATTTCCCAGACTTCCCCTTCTACCACTCTTGTTGCACAAGAGGAAGGTACGCCACTCCTTTTGACATCCTTAGACGAGGAATCTCTTGCACCGACATCACCAAATTCCTTAACCATGACGGATCCTCTCGAACATGCCCTCTTACCTATTAGTTCTTCATCACCTAAATCTTTTCAACGATCGGTTGACCTCTTAACATCTATTGATACAGTGCCTCATCTACTCACTGTATCACACCCACAGTGGACTGGAATCACAACCCACCTTTCTTCCATACCAAATTTACAATTCAAACCTGAAGACTGTCATTCTCCAGAGGATAGACAAATCCTATGGGAACGTTTGAGTACCCCTTATTCTACTTAAATGCAGATGACCAATCCTGACACATCTACCATATACCTGAAGTGTTTACAGAAACTCAAAATGCCTATGTCCTCATTCTCACCCCCCGTATCTATACTCAGTATCCCATCCACCTCTATCAACCTAACCAAATCTTCCCCTACGCTTGGGACCTTACCCATACCCAGTCTAACACACCCGCCTAAGCGACTAGATTTATCCAAGAATAAAGCCGCCCCGCCACTTAGGAGATACACTCAACCCATGCCTCTATCACAATCAAAACCATCATCGTCATACCTACCTTCCATATTGGGGCCTCATCCTTCCACCCTGCATCAATATATCATACCTCCTGCGTTTTCTTCAAAACGATCTACGCCTTCTACACCCATATAGGGATCAAAGGGTATATCAACATTATCACTCCGTGTATCCTGTCCACCTATCAACCCTAAACAAATGCCATCATCAAAATATTTGTTTTCGGTCACTCCTATTTCCCCGTGGTTGTTTTTTGATACCACACCATCTGTGGCCTCATCATCCAATATAGCTTCTGTGCCAAAGAAACCACGTTTAGTGAAAAACACGTATCAACACCCCTCGGTTAAACCACCACCCATACGAACTAACCACGCCCAAACATTACCAAAACCCACGCAATCAATACCCTCATCCTCTTCTGATTTTGACCCACTCAAAGGATCTTACGCCAAAATCCTTGCTATGTTAGTAGAGAATGCAACCATTTCCCTACCCCCACTTAGACCTTATGACCTGTCTAAACCTCGACCTATAGGTTATGATGAGTCTAAGATCTGCGCTTATCACCGCACACCAGGACATGATGTGGAGGGATGAAAAGCTTTAAAAACCATCCTTCGTCAGTCACCTCTCCTAGATAGAAAGGTTAAGAAAGACAACTTACGAAGGGGGAGACCTTTAGTTTCCATTCCCTCTCCTATACCATCTGTCCCCACCTCACCAAGATCTGTCATTATTACAACCCCACCTCTTGAAGACCATGATTTATCCCAATCATCTTCTTCATCTCCGTTCTATGAGATTAATATGATTAGTGTTGCTACTCGAGCGCAGAAAAACAATGAGAAAGTGAAAGTAAGCACACCTGCGTCCTCTCCTTCTCCGTCCAACATCCTGATTGCACCACCACCCAAAGTGGTTATTCATGGACCCGCTTACCCTGTCTCTAATGGAGTTGCCCATCGAGCCATGATCAAACAACTTCACCAATCACCCGTCAAAATGACACTATATGATCTCATTCAGACTTCTGAATCTCATTGACAAGCTCTTGTTGAAATTCTTCAAGGGATCGAGGTATTACCTAATGAAACCCTGCCCGTTGCCTCCATTCTAACACCCAATCACATTGCCTCTCTCACCAAACAACCCGCTGCCCCAACCACTTCTTTCTCTGTACCACAAGCTGCTGCAGTCAGTTTCTCTGAAGATGAAATTGTTGACTTTGGTACAGAAGACCCTGACCCTGCCCTTTTCATCTCTGCTTACATCCGGGACATTCGGGTACGTCGTGTTATGATTGACGGGGGCGCTAGCCTAAACATCATCTCTTCAAAATCCTTCCAACAAATGAATATCCCTTCAAGCTACATGTGTGCCAACCCCATCATGTTGCAGTCATTCAATGATGCTATTAGCTCTACCTTAGGCACCGTGATCCTCAACATTCGGGTAGGACCACGTAATTTACCCAAACTCTTCTATGTCCTTGAGGGAGAGTTCCAATATAATATATTGCTGGGTCGTCCTTAGATCCGGGACATTACATAGATGCATAAAATTTGAGTACGAGGGGAAGTCCTACACCGTAAAAGCTGATCCTCCCCTCTTTAAAACCTGCAATATGTTATACCGCCCTAACGATGTGCTTATACCAATCAAGACACCCATACATTCAACCCAACCATCCTCTTCAAATGTAGCTCAACCATCCACCTCAACCACGCCTACACCTTCAACTGATGAAACCACCGTCGCAAAAACCACTTCCCTTCCCACAGCTAACATCCCAACCTCCGACCCCTTAGTAGATGTTTTTCAATGCCTGACACTGGGGGAGTACCACCTATATAACGTTAGTTCTTTTCCTACCCCGCAGGAGTACAGACAATTACATGCACATCCCACCTACGACCATCGCGTGGGGGAGGTAATCTCTTACGGACCACCCCATTACTGCACCAACCTAACGTATGGGGGTGTTGACGCATCCTCCATTACCCCTGAACCTCCTCTTGGTGTGGTTCCCTTCCAATCCGATTTTCAATACCTTACCAATCGTCGCTTTGCCCTCACCTTCTTGACTCGCTGTGCTTGGAAAGGCTTTGGTTTTGGTCTTTATGAACAAGGCCGACATACACTCATTCCCGTGACTACCCGCAAACATAATGATCGCAGTGGTCTCGGTTTTCCTGAAACACCTACACAGGAGACACCTCGTGTCAGCTGTATTATGGAAGAAGACGACGTCACCCCTACCAAACCATCATCACCCACTTTGCCATCATCACCCACAGAATCTATAGACCCTGAATCTATCCCTCCTAACTTTTTTTTTTCATAAATGCTATCTTCATAGGTCCTCTCACTTATCAACGTGATAATGAGGACCAATCTTCTCTTCCCCTTCTGTATCCAGACATGATCGAAGAGGATTCGGCTTTGATTAATGTTGTTGAGTGTTAGGATGACGACTCCATCCTCACTTACCTTGGCGCGGATGATTCTTATATTCAATGAGCCTTACCATCTGAAACCCAAACCATGCTGAACGAATCTACTATAGAAATCAACATCCACACAGAGGAGGATCCTCACATTATGAAGATCGGACAATCCCTTAACGCATCAGAACAAGTCGCCTTTACTACTTTCCTCCATGCTCGCAACTAAGCTTTCGCTTGGTCCTACGCTGACATGCCAGGAATTGATCCTACCATTGCCATCCATAACATCACTCTAAACCCCGATTCCAAACTAGTCAAATTTTTTTTGAGAAAAATGCATCCACGCATTGCCCTCTTGGTCAAAGAAGAGATTCAACGACTTCTTTTTGTTTCCTTCATCTTACCTATTGACTATCCTCAATGGATTTCTAACATCGTACCTGTCACTAAAGCGACGAGGGGACTTCGGATATGCACAGATTTCCAGGATCTTAAACTCACTTGCCCTAAGGATGACTTCCCCCTCCCAAGTATTGATCAACTTGTTGATCTCACTGCGGGACATGAAATGCTTTCTCTCATGGATGGCTTTTCAGGATACAACTAAATTTTGGTTGCCCCTGCCGATCAACACAAAACTGCGTTCATAACTCCTTGGGGAACCTTCTGTTACCGTGTAATGCCATTTGGGCTTAAGAATGCTGGTGCGACCTATCAGCGGGCTATGACCTACATTTTTCATGACATTATGCACACTATCCTTGAAGATTACGTCGACGATCTTCTTGGCAAGTCTAAACATCTCAGTGAACATCTCGATGTTTTAACCATTATTTTTGATCGCTTGTTACAATATTTTGTCCGTCTTCAACCAAAGAAATGTGTCTTTGGTGTCCTTTCGGGAAAGCTTCTTGGTTTTATCGTCTCTTTGCGTGGCATCGAGGTCGATCCATCTAAAGTCAAAGCTATCATAGAAATGCCCCCACCTACTAACCTCAAACAATTGCGTAGCTTACAAGGTAAGTTACAATCTATTCGACGTTTCATCTCCCAACTCTCGGATCGATGTCAACCTCTCCATCACCTCCTTAAAAAGGACATTGAATTTCAATGGAGTGAAGAGTGCCACCAAGCCTTTGAAGCTCTCAAAACTTATCTCTTGCATCCACCCGTGCTTATCCCACCTCAAGACGACTGCCCTTTCTACCTTTACCTTTCCGCCACTGACCACGCTATAGGGGCCATGCTTGCACATCGTGACTCTGAAAATCGAGAACAAGCCGTTTATTATATAAGTCGTACTTTGGTGGACTATGAGACTAGGTATACACATGTAGAAAAGTTGTGCCTAGCCCTATCATTCGTGGCTACCAAACTCCGACACTACCTTCTGAATCACAAAACTTTTGTCATCACCAACACGGACCCCATCCATTACATGTATGCCAAACCTCATCTAAACCAATGCATTGCCCGATGGCTCATGCTCCTCGCCGACCTCGACCTTGAGTTCGTCCACCAGAAATCAATCAAAGGACAAACCATCGCAGACCAACTTGCGGAAGCCCCTTTACTTGGAGAAAAATTTACCAATTTTACATTCCTCGATGAACTCATCGCCACTCTTTCACTCAAGGAGGAGTCGTATCCAATGACTCTCTTCTTTGATGGATCCAAATGCCAACGCGGTGGAGGAGCTGGCGTTGTTCTCGTTCCTCTTGACGCCGAGCCTATGCCTCTTTCATTCCGACTCGATTTCCCTTGCACTAATAATACAGCGGAATACGAGGCCCTTGTTCTGGGTCTCCAAGTTGCGCTGCACTTAGGTATCAAATCTATCAATATTTTTGGCGACTCTCAATTCCTAGTCAATCAAGTTATGGGCATCTACCATTGCAAAAATGAGGAACTTCAAAAATACAAACACTACGTGGATTCACTTCTAGCCTTATTTACTCACTATTCTATCCAAACCATTCCACGCTCGACTAACAAATTTGCAGATACTATGGCTTGCTTAGCCTCGCAAATTCTAGCCTCATCAACTGACTCTGACATTTTTGTCTTGGTCCAACAACTCTTTGCCCCATCTTATTCAGCCCTGGTTGTTTGTACGATAAATACTGTGTCTGCTAACTCGTAGGATACTTGGTATCACCAATTCCATGACTACCTTATAACCTCTGTTCTCCCTTCTAACCTTACTAGTACTGGTAAACGTGTTTTTCTTAAACGTGTTTCTCGTTATGTAGTTATGGGGGGACTCCTTTATAAACGTGGCTTTGATGGCATCCTCCTTCGATGTCTCACCGGCGTGGAGGTCACCCATACCATCCAACAGGTCCATGACGGTATTTGTGGTGGACATTTTAGTGGCCTTACCGTGGCTAAACGAATCCTTCGCCTAGGTTATTATTGGCCTACTCTCAATAACGACTGCTACGAATATGTTAAGCGTTGTGTTATGTGTCAACAACATGCAAACCTTCAACATACTCCTAGCCACCCGCTCCAGGTCGCTCGAGATCTTTGGCCCTTCTCACAATGGGGTTTAGACCTTATTGGTGAGATTCACCCGTCCTCTTCACAACGTCACCGATGGATTATCACAGCAACCGAATATTACAAAAAATGGGTGGAGGCTATTCCACTCATTTCAACTAAAAAAGAAAAAATTGTAGAGTTCATTAACCACCACATTATCTGTTGTTTTGGTGTTCCTCATCGCCTGATTACAGATAATGGAAAATCTTTCAAAAATAGGTTGTTACAAGACCTTTGTGACAACTTTGGTATCAAACTCAGCTTCTCATCACCCTACTATCCACAAGCAAATGGACAAGCCGAATCCTCTAATAAAACCCTAACCAAAATCCTCATGAAAGTTGTCAATGAGTCGAGACGAAATTGGCACGATCACATCCCCTTTGCCCTTTGGGCTTATTGTACTAGCATCCGTACCTCTACTATTTAGTATATGGTACCGAGGCTGTCTTACCTCTCGAAATACAAATACCCTCCCTTAGAATATCCCTTCAGGATATTCTCACTAACGATGATTTCCGCCAAGAGCGGTTAGCCCAATTGGAGCTCCTTGATGAACGTTGTCTTACAGCTCTTGATCACCTTCAAATCTATCAAAAACGCATCAAACGTGCTTATGATAAGCGACTTCATGAGCGTACCTTTAAGGTTGGTGATCTTGTCCTCAAAGAGAATCAACATGTCACCAAACTAGAAAAGAGCAAACGTGGAAAATTTGCTCCCAATTGGATTGGGCCTTACATAATCACTCACACCTATGGATCAGGCACTTATCATTTAGCTTCGCTTAATGGTAAGCCTGATCCTGAACCCCTTAATGCCTTGCATCTTCAACCATTCTACTATTGAATTTAGTGTTATATCACTTCTTATCTACCTGCTGATCGTCCCTTGAGCTCACATACCACCACATGCACTTCGTTTCCTACACCTCATAATAAAAATCAAGCTCACATAGTTTGATTCTCACCTCACCTAAACGATGCCTTCCCCTTTTTATTCTAGTCCATGACTTCAAAGTATTAAAATAAGCCGTATTCTTATGGGATTTTCTTGAGTCAAACTTCCTACCAAACTAGATGAATACGCCAAAAGAATATCTAGTCATCTAAATTAAATATAGACTGCTCCCTCGAAGAACAGCTATATGCCGAACTATTGCTGCTATTATATATAGACTGCTCCCCCGAAGGATAGCTATGCATTAAAATCATATCTGCTACTATAAATAGACTGCTCCCTCGAAGGATAGCTATACACAGTCAGCCTTTATCAGAAGCTTCTCACATTGATCAGCTTCGTGAAGACCTCAAGAATAAAACAATCAATATCCCTTGTAGACTTCCCGCATCGATCAGTCTATATTCAGTAAAATAAAAGCCTCATTCAGAAGAAATTTTGAGTCATGGAATTGTCTATTTAGGGTAGGTTCTCTTTTGTCAGAACACTCACTTTGTAATAAATTCTCTGTACCTCAGCTATAACATCCACCTCACCTCACCATTTGTTTCAACTCAAGGGACGTAACGTACACCCGATATATTGTGATCATATAACTCTTTTCACCTATGGACTTCTCGTCTATGCACAGTACCTAGGGCTTCAAGCTCGTTCTATGTTGTGTGGTTTGTCTAGCTTTTTTCACCTACGGAGGACTCTTTCCGCTTTGCCTCGCATCTAGGATTGTGTGTTGATCTTAATCAGGACATGGTTCCCTTCTACTTGGGTAGGCTAACTTTCACTTCCCTTATACCTTTTACAACATCACCAATTCATTACCAACACCAACAACCTTACCTTACCAATATTAATATCAATATTCTTACCAACCAACCAATTGCATAAACCGTACCAAATTGCCTAAATTCACCTCTCCCTAATCCTAAGGGAGAACTACATCGGTCTGAGGCCCCTCCTTGCTTTGTGCAATGGGCTATGTAGGTAGCACTTCGGAGACATGGGGTCTCCTAAGGTTAGCTCGACCATCCCCTACCATAACCTATCATGTGTGGTAAATATAAATATTTTTGTGTATTTCTATCACATTCCTCTTTATCCTTTTTCAAAACACCGAAAGTCAAAACGAAAAACATTCTTATTATTATCGTAACTCAAATCAACATACATATTCAGTTTTATTTAGATGTTAAACAAATACATCTTCTCTATCATCGACACGCAGGTCGGCATCCTTATTAATTCTTATACCTTGCTAACATTTATTTAGACCCTTACGCCTCATCCCAAACTAGGTGAGGATCGTGATCGTCGACCCCTCTCGCCAGGCCTCTCTATCCTCAAAGGTACCACGGCTATTGGTACCACCCATTGATCTGCCAACCTCTCCTGTAACATATGAATACGCCCTCTTGCATGGAGGAATCCTGCCTCTAGTCTCTCCGCCCGTGACTCCGCAACCACTAACAATCCCCTTGTCTCATTCACCTGCGTTTGGAGCTATTGAACCAAACACTGCAAATGATTTCTCTCTGCTGTAATCACTGCTATATCAGGATGATCACGTACACCTTACAGCTCTGCTACCCACCATAATCTATAGGCCTCTGTTGTTCCTATGTTCATTACCCTGCGATCGGCTGCTACTTCTTCAGGACCTTCTAGAGGTGTTGGCTGGGGAGGTGAGAATACTGCCTCTGCGTCGATCCTCATATATGACAAAGTGACAATGACAAGCCGTATTTTTCTTTTTATAGGTTTTGCACCCTTAACCGATATCAGTTTCATGTTGCCCTAATGAACCGGTATCAGTCCCTTAACCGATATCGGTCACGTAGAATCGACATCGGTTTTTTTCTTCCAACTTTCCCCCAATTTTTTTGCCCTTATTTACCATTTGCCCCTTTTTAACCAAATATCGCCTATATCCACCTTTGCTGAACACCATTTGTTTACCAACCCGGCCTGACCCAAGGCCTCGCCCTAACAAACTGGCCCGACCCAAGGCCTCGCCCTACCCTACCGGCCCGACCCAAGGCCTCGCCCTAACAAACCGGCCCGACCCAAGGCCTCGTCCTAACAAACCGGCCCGACCCAAGGCCTCGCCCTAACAAACCGGCCCGACCCAAGGCCTCGCCCTACCCTACCGGCCCGACCCAAGGCCTCACCCTACCCATTTGGCTTGACCCAAGGCCTCGCCCTACCCTACCGGCCCGACCCAAGGCCTCGCCCTACCCTACCGGCCCGACCCAAGGCCTCGCCCTACCCATTTGGCTCGACCCAAGGCCTCGCCCTAACAAACCGGCCCGACCCAAGGCCTCGCCCTACCCATTTGGCCCGACCCAAGGCCTTGCCCTAACCAACCATACACTTTTATCCACTTATCCTGTAGTTTTTTGTTCAATCGAGCTCACATGTTCGTGTTTTAGCATGATTAGGGTCCTTTACTTGATCTGTCGACCAACTTTGCCCAGACCTAGAACGTGACGTTTATCTCAACCAAACCAACCATTTGGTATTACCGGACATGCCTAAACGTTCATGTACCTTACCTGTTATATACCCTAGAGCTACTTTCTCCGCCTTGGATACCAGGATTATATCACCCTTGTTTGGATAAACTATCGACCTTTGCCTATGCACTGCTGGTTTGCTCGTCAAATCATGTACCCTAGTCGTACTATTGCATTTTACCATGCGTATACTTCCTTGGACATCCCCACCATCTTACCATCCCCTCTACCCCATTTACCCTTTATCAACCCTATCCCTGATTTCCCGTTCACTCAATCTGTGATAGATTTGAGGGGGATTACCTATACCCTTAACAGGGGAAACCACTTCATATTATTGTCCATGCAGCTTTACAAAACAAGCTACATGACAATAAGGGGCTAATGTAGACACCAAATTTGTGTCTTATGACCCCTTGTGACCCACATCTCATCTCGCAACTTAACCTCATCAGCTAAACCTTACACAATTATTTATTAATTACCTTGTAATTGATAAATCCACATCACCTTACCTGCCACCTCATTTTGCCACCTCATTATGACCTAGCCCTAACCCTAAACTAACCTAATTAAGACCTATGACTTGGTCTAGACTCACATCCATAACTAATGCCTCCTTACTCGCACCCAAAACTGACCTTCTAGCCACTTGACCAAGCCCGCAACTGATCTCTCGGGAGAAAAGCAGGGAAGGTGGGCTATTTTACTAAAAATAGCCTACTTTTTCCTTACCGATGCCGGTTCCTACTCGACCACCGTCGGTTACGTAACCACCATTGTCTCCCTGTAAATGGGCTCCCCGAACCAAAATCAAGGTCAAATGATTTTTGAATCAACAGAGATCATTGGGAGCAAAAAACAGAGTCCAGATCTTCACTTGACTGAGCATAGACGAGTAAAGAAACTAGAAGCATTTGCAGCAAAGGAGATCAACTTGCATCTTTGTCGAAACCAGCAAGTCACATCTTGCATGTCCTCTGTTATAACATTTCTTATGCTCTTTGAATCACAGTCCTCCTAAATCCGTTTCTGAATCCACTACCCAATGTGTCATTGCATCTAACTGTCATTCTTTTACCTCTCATCATCTCATTTCGTAATATCATCCATAAACCAGCCTTACAAACACCATAGCTACCAAGAAGGTCCTAGGCCCAACCGACATCGGTTACCAGAAACCGGTATCGGTTACCCTGACTATAACCAGAAACCAGCCTTCTCCTACCTGTTTCAACCAAGTAATCTAATTGATATTTTGCAGTCATTTGTGTTAATTCATATTAGCAGGGAAACTGACCACCTTCGAAAGGAAGTTTTATATTTCCTGGGCCCAAGGCAGTTTCCTCATTTATTGTTTAATCAAATCTTGTGGTCTTGTGTTCTTATTTGCAGGTAGTCCTTCCAAGACAAAAAGGAGTTCTTCGCAATCAGCCTGATCTTTCTCTACGGTACGCGCACACCATCTTGACATTCTACAGGTATTCCTCCTAGCCCCAACCCTTATCTATTTCTAAAAGGAACGAAACATTCCGAGTGAAACAGACTTACCTATGACCCATTATTCATCCCGGCTTGAATCCATACTGCAGTGATCTTCACCCACTCACTGGTCTGTAGATCATTGTAGCCCATCTTTGTTGAGACCACAATTTTCATCTACCGATGTGATATCGGAGTCAACACCATAGTTTTTATTCATATTGCAATCCTTTTTGCCTAGGGCATCTTTCCTTGGTAATCATTTTACCCATCCTTTCTTCACCCACCCGCCCTTTTTCATTTACATTTTTCAAACGCGTCATTGATTTCCCTTAACGTCATCGATTCCTTGTTTGAGGGAGAGCTTATCATCAACCCTTTTTCAATATTCATATAGTTAGCATTATTTTTTTTTATGGCTTGCTAGCTCAAACCACTCATAAAAAAGGGAAAAAAATCTAGACACCTAAATTCGATATGTATACCCTTCATCACCTACATGCGTATATTTATTTAATCCATCCCCTTTATTTAATTAAATTCCCATTTATCATATAATTATCCAATCCTCATAAAAAAACTTTAATTAATTAATCCCCATTAATTAATTAATCATCCATCTACTTTCCCTAACCAACCTTCTAATTATGATGTTTTTATCCTACACATAAATCCCCTTACTTTTCTAGCTTTTATCCTGTCTATTTTTATGCCCTAACTACCCATATCTCATCCCTTACCTGCCTAATGCTTCAAATCACTCACCTAATCTTTAAAAGCATAAAATCCTGACCAAAATAAGAAAATCATGCCCATTGGGGAAACATTCCCCACAATCAACGATGACCTAGCACATTCGTCATCGACCCTACAAATTTGAGTGATTTCCTTCCTTTTAGGATCAGATACAGCACATATCATAGTTTTATTACAACCTACTAACATATCCTTGTGCCTAAGCATCCCTGCAATAGCAGTAGACCTCCTATACCTCCTTTCAACATGCATGCATGACTTATAATCATCCTTCATGAGATTATTTATGTTTTTATATTGCTTTAATGAAATTTTTATTATATTATCATTTCTCTTCTTGTAGCTAATGTTTTATAGGTACAAAGCGACTTTCGTAATACTCAGATCCCCCTTGGCAACCTTTTATCACAACTCCTTTGCTTATAGGTTTCATTTTCCATCCATTTATCCCCGACCATATCATATTTTGTTACATTCATCATTAATCCCACTTCGTCAATATTGACCAGGGTCTTGTTCATCCAACAACCTATCTAAATCATTTCTTTCTATCCTTTTCTCTACCTTTTTATCTCAAGGATCATTCTATAGGTCATTCTTTAGTATTTACAGCCTCATATAGTCACCAGTTGACATCCAAATCCCCACAAATATGTATATTTACATTACTGATCAGATCTACACATCCAAGTCGTCATTGACCTATCTTTGCATAATCTAGTTCATTGTCAACCTAGTCATCTACCATTTAATTTACGTCCATTTATATCATATTTTTATGTGCCTTACATTTTTGCATTTCTAGTTTTTGTGTGCCTCAGATTCTGCATAGTATCCAGCTTATCATTATTGATTTTTATCATCTTCTATCTACACATGGGGGTTGACATCTACCAAGGAATTTAACACTTCTTGGATCCAACATTATCTGGGAATCCCCCACATAAATCCTCTAATAAATTCTTTCTTTAGTCTTGTAGTTTTTTATACCTTGCACAAGTGAGGATCAATCACTTCAACACCCGTATCCATCACATCACATCCCAAGTAACATAAACCCTCCATCATTTGATGTTTTCTAGTTTCTTTAGTAGAAAGTGCATTAATCCTCATTGTCGAATGAGAAACTTGGACAACAATGCTACATTATAAATCCTATATATATACCATATTATACTATTCAAAGCTGTAAGGCCGACCCAATAAGCATATGAAAGCATAAATAAATATGATATGAATTGATAAGAGATGACGTTATCCATACGTCGGCTAAATTCATATCCCAAAATATGATCTAGGTTTAAGGGCATAGAGTGACGCTCCTGTTCAAAGTAACATTGTCCCCAATTTTTTCCAATTCTAGATGTTACTTCACATAAGTATACTTCTCGATGTCGATGATAGCTAGATGCTGGTACAATAAATATTCCTCCTCCCAACATTTTATTGCCTTGTGTATGGTAGGCCAAGAATGTATGTCAATGATTTTCTCTCCTAAACCTTCCATTCAACAGGGGTATCAAGGAAATGAGTAAGAGACACACATGAACTGAAACACAGTGGATAGATTTAAAGGGGATATTTTCCAGTTTTTTATTAGCTAGTGCATTAATCCCCATTATCGAACAAGAAATTTGGACAAATTTTTTGGCATGCCCAGTGGGACCACCCTTTAGGTGATCTCTTACATTTATTGCTTTTTTATTTTAATTTTTCTATTTTCCACTAACACTACAATGTGAGAATTTGCTTTATTTCTTTCTCATGTTTAGTTTTTGGCTTGGATCACTCATCATTCAAAAAGTCTAAATAAATAGGAAAAGCATTATCTAGGTATTTCTTACTTTTTCCCTATTTTCTCCTTTTTGTATGTTAATCGCATGTTCTTGACTGTGTCCTCGTTAAATATAACACTTTATTTTGGGCTTAAAAATAACCCTATCTTTTATGCATCCTTCTTTCTCACATAGCTTAAATACGGGTTTAAAATTCTACATCACACATCTTATCACACACAACCTAACACTCAAAAATCAATTAACATATCAAAACATCTCCTTACTTGGTAGACTGATTGGGATTTGATCACCCAACAGGAAGACTCCTAAAAATTTACAAGAAAAAACATACTTGAAACCAGACATAGATCTCTTTCTTCTAGTTCCTTTATCATCCATCTCCCTTCTCTTTTCAAATTCTTAATCAAAACATAAAACTAATTATTTCCCTGATTTTCTTGATTTAAAATGGAACAAAAATTCACCCCAAACGGTTCTGCATAAACATCTACCCATACATTAGATCTTCCCATCTAATACTAACCATCTTATCATTCTTATCCTTCACAATATCATACATCCCCTCAACCAATACGATCTTACCACTCCCTAACATTTTCATAGAGCCCTTTCCTAACCCACCACCAAAAAAAATAATTTCACCAAACAAATATAACCCATTTTCAATTGATACCATACCTCAAACACCTTTACACCATGCTCCTTTAGAGACCATTGAGCCTTCCCCTAGCCCCATCTATGATTTCGTATGTGAGAAATCCTTTGAAACCCCTCAATCATGTCAATCCACTCAATATGTGGATTCTATTACACCTACATCATGTCATATCAACCATATCCTTGCTTCATCTATAATACCCGTCTACTCACCACAATCTACCAACATTCACACTTATTATGTGCTCCAACAATTTAATATTTTAATCCAACCTTGAACATATTATCTGACATCGGCTTCAGCTTTAACACACCAAGCTTCCTTATATCCTTATCCATCCACTCCTTATGTTGTACAACTAAGACCATAAAACACTTATCCTACACCCACATCAACCATAACTACAACCCCCATTCCTATCACATCAACTACCGCCACTCCTCAAACATCTAGCACGCTCAATATCTCACACTTTTCTCCTTCTATCCCCATCTACGAATACTTTCACAATTACTCTAGTTCTTAATTATTTCAACCAAAGGGTCCAAATCTATCCCTGTTCCCTTATGCCAATGTCATCGTTGCTCCATCTACCACACTCTATGTACCTAAAAAATCTCATCTATCCTACTATGTCCCTACTTCCTGATATTACAAAATCCCCTAAACAATTCTTTCTCCACTCTTGAATATATTCAAATAAACATTCTGAGGTCCACCATTGATAGATACATTTCTACCTTCCACACCATATGATTTCAATCCTTATTCAATTAAAAATGTACATCAAATACCTCTCTCAATACCCACACCCACATCTATAATTGATTCCCCACCTATATCTACCTCATCCACTCCATCATCTACATATATTACATCCTTACCCATAATACCATCCATAGATCCAATCCCAGTCCCTGCACTTATCACATCAATCACTAAGATCACATCCACATCATCCTCCCGTCATACATCATTTGAATAACATTTGAAAGAGATTCAACTTACTATAACTTCAAATGATCCTTATACCTTATAAGCACAATCAAGTCAATCTTCACTTTTTGTAGATGCTATCAAATAAATATTGCTTCCTACACCTATGCCAACACCACCTCTAGACCCTCCGGTGGAAATTGTTTTCATTCCTCCTAAGGACGTAACCACACAAATAAAATCTACAACCCTTAGCAAATTATCTCAAAATGCCTTATAAATTCCTATAAGGAAATTAATATTCCTCCATCTAAACAATCGAACATGCCAACCATTTCATCAAGAACAGTTCATCAACAAAAACTAAAATCATTCAAAAGTATGGCATTTACCAATGCCAAAATTGAATTCAAACCATCAAGACATCAATATGATAGAAATTTATCCTCAACATCCGTATCATCTCAAACATCCACTTATTCTTCAAAGACCAATATATTCTTCATAGACAAAGCACCTCATAACACTTTTTTTGAATCATTTATGAAGGTCTTCTGACACTTGTTACAAATTTCTACAATCATGCTTCCACCTATTAGGGCCTTTGACCCAAATAGAATTAAGCCAGCATGGTTCAATTCCAACCTTGTTTATGCATATCACCATACCCTTGGACATGATATTGAACATTGTAGAGAATCTCAAGCAATTAAGGAAGGATACCTCCTTCCCAAACCAAACCAATGTCTTCCTTCTACTTCAACATCTGCACCTTTGACTTCATCTATCCAAATGCAAAATTCCCCTTGTTCTTCATGAAATTTCACATCCATTTATCCTCTAAAGGATTATTCTTCTAAAGAGGATCTTTTTTTGTTCATTAAATTTGTTCGAGTAACCACTCGGTCATGTCCATGTGACCCTAAATCATAAATCAAATCTAAAACTAAAACAAAAACACCAAAACCTCAAAGCAATCCACCCCCATCCTTAGTATCCAAATCAGCTTATAAATCAACATCCCAAACATCCATGTTAAACTTCAAGTCTCAGATTTCCATAGAAAGGACATCTCACAACTATAAATCCAAATCCAAACAATCCAATCCTCCAACAAAATTTTATTTGTCTTCCAAGACACCTAATTTACCCATCCAATCTACATTCATACCTAAATCCAATCCAAAACATTATGTTAAAACCCATAAGATTTATCTTCTTTTTGACACTTCGATTGGGTCCTATGCAGATATCCGACATCTGACTCAAATATCTACTATCACACTTCCATCTGTCAAATATTTTAATCCAAATAGTCCCAAAACTTCATGGTTAAGTCCCAATCATTCTTGTACTTAACATCGTACTCCAGTTCATGACACCAAGCATTGTAAGCCATTTCATACTATAGCCCATAATTATATTGAGAAATATTATTTCCTCATTTATGGGAACTATTCTTCTCCATCCACCACAGCCAATCCAAATCCAATTCCTACATCATAATGCACCAAAATTAGTAAATATCATCCTTCATCCACGTCATCCCTTACCATTCCTCCTAAAGCAGGTCCTCCCTTATTTGTTGATATTGTTGGTTTTTTTAATCACCCTTGTGAACCTCGACCATATATCCACTACAAATCTAAAATTATAATCAACAATCCCATCCAATCCTCTATGGCTTACACACACTCATCCACATCAAAATCACCCAAATGACACATCGTCTCTTCTGTTGGGGGATAAATTTCCCTTCATTTTTGATCCTCTCATCCATGTATCCTATCCAAATCAATGCATATTCTTAGATATCCATACAACTCCCTTGATGTTGGGTGACTTCCCTTTCAGCATCACTTTATTTGGTCCCATCCAATCCATCTCATATAATCTTGAATCTGAATTGATTTTGTCCAAATCTTCATCTCATTCAAAGTCCACCGTTGTGGCCATATTTGTTCCTCCTTTAAGGGACCATACATTTTTGTTTTCATCAAAATCCACCTTTGTGTCCATACTCATGCCTCCTTTAGGGTACCATATTTCCATCTCTTTATTCAAATTCCACCTTTATGGCCATATTTGTGCCTCTCTCAGGGCACCATCTTCATCAAAGTCCAACTTTATGGCCATATTCGTACCTCTCTTGGGGCACCATATTTCCATCCCTTTCATCAAAGTCCATTGTTGTGGCCCTATTTGTCCTTCCATTGGCGAACCACACCATCTTCACCAAGGTCCACCTTTGTAGACATAATTGTTCCTCCTTTAGGGCACCATATTTCAATTCCATATTTTCATCAAAGTCCACTTTTATGGCCATATCCAGGCCTCTTTTAGGGGTACCATCTATTTTCATATCTTCATTTCAAATTCCACTATTTTGGTCATATTTTTCCATCTGTTAAGGGACCTTATTTCCACCCTTTTCATCAAAGTCCACCTTTGTGGACATATTCATGCCTCCTTTAGGGGCACAATCTATTTCCATACTGTTCATTTCAATGTCCACCGTTGTGGCCATATTTGTTCCTCCTTTGAGGGACCATTCATTTTTATACTTGCACCCATCATTGTGGCCATATGTGTCCTTCCATTGAGGGACCATTTCATCTCATAAAAGTCCACCTTTTTGGCTATACTCGTGTTTTCTTTGGGATACCATATTTTCATATTTTTCATTCAAAGTCCATCTTTGTGGCCATGTTTGTGCCTCTTTTGAGAACACCATATTTTCATCCTAAGCCCACTCTTTTGGCCATTTTCATCTTACTAGGACACATATTTTCACTTCCTTAAGCGCATATTTTTTATTTCTCACTCGTCTATTACATCTAATCCTTTGCAAGAGATCCTCTCATCATGTAGCAACTTTAAAGTCTCCCTTTCTTTTGTGGTAAATTGGAAGTGGAACCACTTAATGCATTGTACTTGTGACCATTCTATTGTTATCATGTCTATTAGTACTCTTAGCCATATCTTTAGATCATTCCTCCATCTTATCCTTTTCCATCTCTCATCATGATGATTTAGAATCAAGTGGTCTATTGTCACTTCCTACATGTGACCGTAAATGTGGGTACGATAGCTCTTCCTATAGCATATTCCTTATGGACAGGTCACTCCTTTGGTGAGAAATCCACAATCATCACATCTATCACCTTGTTATTTAGCTATTGGAACCATGCAAAGGGTCTAGGGGTGTCTCTTGTACATTCATTATTCCCCTCCTAAGTGGACTACTTAGCTAGTCCCAGCTCTTCCCCATGTAAAATTAAAATTCTTGGATTCTTCAATAAAAAACATACTGATTCCTTGAAGGACAATTTTTCATGTAGAAAAGAAAAGAAAATCATTCAAAATCATGAAATAAAAATCAAAATAAAATAAATAGACTGATCCCTCAAAGGATGGTTATCATTTATTATTTCCATCTATCTATTGTATAAAGTAGACCATACCATTGAAGGATGGATACTCCTTATGAAATTTGAAGGCTTCTCGCATTGATTAGCCTTCCATTCTATCACCATCCTAAGAAAGCTTCCTACATTGATCAAATTTCTCTTTCCCCTTCCCATAGTTGGGGCATAGTTTAGGGAATGCCAATTTTGGAGACCCTCTTTCCTTGTAAAAGTTTCATCTCAAACCCCATTTTCCATGTCAACATTAGGTTTATGAGATCATCTCATCCATCTATTCCTTATGATCTGTGAAATGAATAACTATTGGTTGTATGTGCCTTGAATTACCTAGATCCCCTTTTTGTTTACCTCCAATGCGGTTGGAGGCATACTTTACTCTCATGTTCCTTGGTATGACATAGCGTAATTCATACCCATATATTGCCATTGTTTAGTTTTTTCTAACTGTTAACTAGTTGTTTCATCAAATACTATCCAAATTATCTCATCTTAAGTCCACTTTTGTGGACATCTTTGTGTTCCCTCTCAGGGAACCAAATCTCACATTTTGTTATCTCACCTTTTGGGCCATATTTGTGTCCTTTGTTGGAGCACCATTACTTTCATCTATTTATCCTTTGTGTACTTTGTTAAGTTACATCTAACTCTTAATCATCTGTCTCATCACATATTATCCAATTTATCTCATCTTAAGTCCACTTTTGTGGCCATCTTTGTGTCCCCTCTCTGGGCACCATATCTCACATTTTGTTATCTCACCTTTTGGGCCATATTTGTGTCCTTTGTTGGGGCACCATTACTTTCATCTATCTATCATTTTTTCCTCTCAAATCCCACCTTCGTGGCCATATCCATTACCCATTAGGGAATTTTAATTCAAAGTCCACCCTTGTGGCCATCTCTATTATCTCTCTACGGTGTTTTGACTCACTATCATCCCATTATCATCTCAAATTCCACATCCATGGCCATATTCATCTTCCCTATGGGAATTTCAATTCTACATTCAAATCATTAATTTATACTTTCAAAGTCCTACTAGGCCATAATTTTTTTCTACTTGCACATTTTACGTTTCAATCCTATCTAATCCACCCATTTTGCATCATAATCATCTTCCCCATCTTAGGCATTACATTAATTATATCAAGTCCACTCTTGTGTCCATATTCATGCTTTTCCTTTGGGAACCATTAATATTTATCAAATTCCACCTTTGTGGCCATGCTTTTCCCCTCTTGGGGCATAATTTTTCATTTTTTCCTTTGTAGCCATACCTTTTCCCCATTTGGGGCATATGTTATTTCCTTTTTTCCTTCGCGTCCCTATTTTCCCCATTCGGGGAATATTACTTCATCACTCACTTTTTCATGTTGCCTTATCAACCATTTTTCGTGTCCTTTTGGGCACCATATCATTTATCCTCATCCCTTCCGGACATGTACCTATTCACTCAATTCTTCATGTACGAAGGATTTCACATACCTTTTGCATATAGTTGTGCATATTTTGATGACTTGCCTATGACCCATTATTCATCCTAGCTTGCATCCATATTGCAATGATCTTCACCCACTCACTGGTCTGTAGAACATTGTATCCCATCTTTGTTGAGACCACAATTTTCCTCTACTGATGTGATATCGGAGTCACTACCATGATTTTTTTTCATATTGCAATCCTTTTTTCCTGGGGCATCTTTCCTTGGTAATCATTTTACCCATCCTTTCTTCACCCACACACCCTTTTTCATTTACATTTTTGAAACGTTTCATCGATTTCCCTTAACATCATCGATTCCTCATTTGAAGGAGAGCTTATCATCAAGCCTTTTTCAATCTTCATATAGTTATCATTATTTTTTTCTCATGGTTTGCTAGCTCAAACCACTCAACAAAAAGGGGAAAATCTAGACACCTAAATTCGGTATGTATACCCTTCATTGCCTACATGCGTATATTTATTTAATCCATCCCCCTTATTTAATTAAATGCCCATTTATCATATCATTATCTAATCCTCATAAAAAAAAACATTAATTAATTAATCCCAATTAATTAATTAATTATCCATCTACTTTCCCTAACCAACCTTATAATTACGATGTTTTTATCCTACACATAAATCCATTACTTTTCTAGCTTTTATAATATCTATTTTTATGCCCTAACTACTTATATCTCATCCCGTACCCGCTTAGTGCTTTAAATCACTCGCCTAATCTTTAAAAGCGTAAAATCCCAACCAAAATCATAAAAATCATGTCCATTGGGTAAACTTTCCCCACAATCGATGGCGACCTAGCACAATCGTCATTGACCCTTTAAAGTTGAGTGATTTCCTTTCTTTCAGGATCAGATGCATGCACATATCATAGTTTTATTGTAACCTGCTAGTATCTCCTCGTGCCTGAGCATCCCTGCAATAGCAGTAGACCTCCTAGATCTCATTTCAACATGCACACATGACTTACGATCATCCTTCATGAGATTATTTATGTTTTTATATTGCTTTAATTAGATTTTTATTATATTATCATTGCTCTTCTTGTAGCTAATATTTTATAGGTACATAGCAACTTTCGTAATACTCAGATCCCCCTTGGAAATCTTTTATCACAACTCCTTTGCTTACAGGTTTCCTTTTCCATCCATTTATCCCCAACCATATCATATTCTGCTACATTCGACATTGATCCCACTTCATCTCCATTAACCAGGGTCTTGTTCATCCAATAACCTATCTAAATCATTGCTTTATGTACTTTTATCTACCTTTTTGTCTCAATGATCTTTCTGTAGGTCATTCTTCAGCATTTATAGCCTCCTATAGTCACCAGTTGACATCCAAATCCCCACATATATGCATATTTACATTATTGATCAGATCTATACATCCAGGTCATCATTGACCTGCCTTTGCATAATCTAGGACATTTTCAACCTAGTTAGGTACCATTTAATTTACATCCATTTATATCATATTTGTATGTGCCTTACATTTTTGCATTTCCAATTTTTGTGTGCCTCAGATTCTGCATAGTATCCATTTTAGCATTATTTATTTTATCATCTTCTATCTACACATGGGGGTTAACATCTACCAAGGAATTTAATGCTTCTTGGATCCAGCATTATCTGGCAAGCCCCCACATAAATCTATCTAATCAAATCTTTCTCTAGTCTTGTAGTTTTTATAGCTTGCACTAGCGAGGATCAATCACTTCAGCAACTATATCCATCACATCTCATCCCAAGTAACATAAACCATCCATCATTTGATGTTTTCTAGTTTCTTTAGTAGCAAGTGCATTAAACCTCATTATTGAACGAGAAACTTAGACAACAATAATATACCATAAATCCTATATATATACCATATTATACTATTCAAAGCCCTAAGGCTGACCCAATAAGCATATGAAAGCATAAATAAATATGATATGACATGATAAGAGATCACGTTATCCATACATCGGCTATTCATATACCAAAATATGATCTAGGTTTAAGGGCATAGAGTGACGCTCCTGTTTAAAGTAACATTGTCCCCAATGTTTTCTAATTCTAGATGTTACTTCAGATAAGTATATTCCTCAATGTCGATGATAGCTAGATGCTTGTATAATAAATATTCATCCTCCCAATATTTTATTTCCTTGTGTATGGTAGGCCAAGAATGTATGCAATGATTTTCTATCCTAAACCTTCCATTCAACAGGGGTATAAAGGAAATGAGTAAGAGACACACATGAACTGGAACATAGTGGATAGATTTAAAGGGGATATTTTGAGCATTAGGGTTGCATATCTATAGGGAAGTAATCCATACACTAGGTCAACCTATGGTTTCCAATGCCCGTATTCAATATAGATGAGATTACCCTACTAAGATATCAATATATGGGTGAGGAGAGGTATAGATCGAGGATAGATAAGGAAAATATGCACGATATGACTGAAATGAAAGTAAAGAGAAGCTAAGGATATGATCAAATAAGAATTTTATTCAAACTAGCATAAATATACATGTAATACTAAGATAACATAGATAAATGAGGAAGGTAAATGAACTAATCTATGAAAAATGAAAAAGAGAGTTATAAAACTCATATGTACATATAGGGTTGTCATTGATACATCTATCTCTCTAGATTAGTAGCACACCGAGAGATAATCACTATCAGGTGAGAAGGGGAACACCGTTCTTATCATAAACTCATTATAGATGAACCAATAGTGTAAGAAATCTAACCAAGAAGAATATCTTCTTATTCAATACAAGCCAAGAACAAGATGAACCCAAATCAAAGTGATAAATTGTGAAGATGGTGCAAGAGAGAAGAGAAGATGAAAATTTCTAATATTTGAGATTCCTTCCTTCATGAATGTTAAGATGTTGTCAGAATATATATGACGCCATCGCCCATGGGTGATGTCATCAGAAGAAATAAACCTTACACAACCACCATTTCCCACAGGATATGGTAGCAGCCAAAGACGCTAAATGAGGTGACATGTCATGTAAAATAGAGTCATAGAAGTTGATTGATGAACAAGGTTTCAAATGGTGAGATGTAAGAAATATGTCAGGAATGAACTATGTATGAGACCTAAGAGGACAAGGATAACTACTGCAAAAACAACTAAGACTAATAACACATAGAAATAATTTCTCTGTGTATTATCTTTAACCCATAATGATTGTGTGAATAATCATTCCCCATTCTCAGAAGTCCATTTAAGGAAACTAATCAAGAAATAAATGCATCAATGACCATTATATGCAAAAAGGAAATTATTAGTAACAACTATGAAAAATGAAAAGTAAAAAATTAGGTGTATACCTATGCCTGAGTTGATCATCGCATTTCGCAATACCAAAATGTGGGGTGGTCAAATGAAAGAAACAGTCTACAACACCAAAATTGAAAGTAGATACTGAAAGTATGAACATAAAGGACTAGCTGAAATGAAATATACTGACCAATGCATACCTAATAGTGTCATTCATCCTATCATGTGGGCGTGTAATCAATGCTGCTAGAACCCTGAAGAAGAAAAACTTAAAGGAAACACTAGATGGTCATTAAAATAAGACCTAAATCACCTAGCTAGGGGACCATGGGACAAATGTCATGTCATAGTGTCAATACATCATAATGTCATATGGTGTATGAATTTCTGTTAGTGCAAAATCACAGCACCCCTGGATGTTGATCAGGCTTCTAGGTTGATCACTCTATCATCCAGTGTGATTGCATAACATGGAATCCTTTCTCCAAGTGTGGGAATTGAAAAAGTGAGAAAGGATTCTCCAGAGAAGGCTAGTTCCTACTCCTAAACTACCAGCCACAAGCTATTCTAGTGCAGGCAAGCTAATCTAATCCTAATCTAACCGTGCCAAGGAGACAAAGAGAGAGAGAGAAAAGGGAAAAACAGCAAAAGCCTACACTAAAACGGTGATACACCAGAGAAGGAGAATGTTGAACATCTATCAAAACTGCCATGGGACAAGGAGAGGTGAGCAATGGGAAGGATGGACAGATGCATCACAAGCCCAAAGATAGATTTCACACAGAAAATGTCCCAAAACTCCATGAACACAGCTCCAAACCTGTAATGAACATTCAAACATGCACAAATACCTGCAATGAAGAGAGGCAAGAAGAAAACAAGCAAAAATGAGAAAGGATGGACAGATGCATCACAAAACACGTTTTGTTGCTCCAGAAGTTTGCACAGAACATCATTTCAATAGTAAAAGGTAAAAATGCCATTACAGAGCAAGGGAGGAGGTTCAAACTCCTTTTTCAATCCTGGAGAAGAAAAGAAGGGAGGCCAGAGTAGAAAATATGAATAACCTCTAATTATTATAGCCAAATCTAGCCTTTACATTGCATGGGTCGAGCCCAGGAGAGAGAAACGCGGGAAAACGTGCCAGCCCATTCCTCATTGATTGCAGATGCATTAAAACGGCATGGGGAACCTTACAAACCCATACCTTGCCATCTTTGACCAATTTGGAGGAGGATGCGACCCATTCTGCATTAAATCTGGTCGCTGAAATGTCACTTCTGGCCGTGCTGAAGAAGAATGCGATCCATTTGCATTAAAACTGGTTGTTGAAACGTCAGTTCTAGCCATTACTATGCGCCAGAGATGTTTCTTGATTTCCTCTCTCTGGACTACACCAAAATTCAAGATTATCCCCAGAATCATGTAGAGAATTTCATAAGATTTCCGTTGATATAAAGAACGTGCAAATCCGAGCTCTAAATTGAAAGATGTGTCAATCTGAAGATTTAGGGCACAAAACAGGCGAAAATGCGTTTTGAATTTCTTCCCGCTCTCTGGCACCTGGATGACACATGGCATGCATTGATTGGTCATCAGGGGCACATGGAAGACCTTTACTTTTAGCTTTTGGGTGAACTTCTTGCCAAATTCTCTAACTCCTCCACCTTTCCGCGGGCTTTCCTTTGAAATTTCCTTGTGGGCCCTTAAACTTGGACACGTGGCACTATTTCATTGGTTCGGGTCAGTGCTTGAAACCTCGCCCTTTGACTTCTGGACTCTCTCCCTCGTGACACATGTCATGATTTGGTTGGCTCTTGGGCCTGTCGGATTTTCACGTCCACCGCGTCCATTTTTCCTGGATGTCCCAAACTGTTTGGGACAAAAACTCCTGATCCACCCGAAATGGGTTTCCTTGTCCCTCATTCGGCCGATGACACGTGGCATTGCTTGATTGGCTTTTAGATCCTTCAGCTATCTGCATCTTCCATGTCCCTTTGTCCCACTTGTTCCAGACTGAAGTTCCCTGCTTCGGCCGAGCCGGCCGGTTCGCGTCCTCGCGTCCATTTGTTCCAACTGTCCCAGACTGTCTGGGACAAATTCTTACGAACTGCCTGAAATGGGCTTCCTTTGTTCTCGGCCACTTCACCTTTTCATGTCCTCCATGTCCTCGTGGCCTAGATGTCCCAACTTCTTAGTGCGAAAGTTATCCTTTTCGGCCGAACCAGGCGGTTTGCGCCCTTTGCGTCTTCTTGTCCCAAATGTCCCAGAGTAGTTAGTCGATTTTCTTTTCCTTCGGCCGAACCGGCTTTCCGTGTCCCATGTGTCCCGATGGCTCAGATGTTCCTTTGCCCTGCAGACTGCCTGGTGGCCTTTCGGCCGATTCGCGCCCAGACGTCCTCACATCCCGACTACTGCGAGGACTAGGACTTAGCCAATTTTCACAATTTTTTCTTGCCCAAGCTTGTTTTTTGCATCCTTTTCACCTTTTCTTAGAATTTGCTCTTTTCAACCAGGACTGGAGAGTTAGAAAAAATATGAGGGGACCCTAGAAACTTGATTCTTTGCCCTGAATAAATTTATTTTCCTGGGACTTGAGAATCTGATGCACGTTATCAACAATTACCCTGGGGGGAATTTTTGACAATAGTTTTGGTGAGTCAAAGGGGTCATATGCCTGCTAGATGAAGTTACCAGTTGCCTGAAGCATCCATTGGGCATGGAGTCATGAGTTGTAACCTGCAACAAATGTGAACTTTGAAAACCTCCCTCTGAGCCACTTGAAACCCACCGGACATGGAGTTGTTCTCACCAAAATGCCACTGAAATGAATTGTGCAAGAGCAGAACCAGCAACACCTAAACTATGTACAGAACTGAAAATCATACATGCTCCAAATGGAACATGAAGAGTATGCACAAGCACTTCTTCTGCTGAAAGCAAACCTACCTACTCTATTCTAAATGGAAGCAAAGGCAAGCTAAACAAACCCTGCAATTGGTTGTGAGAAATAGCTTCCCTTTCTCAAAAGTGGCAGCCATGCAATTGATTTGGAGCTGATCATGGCTGTTAGGATGAGTGGAAAATCAACAAGAAGTTGGTATTCCACCCAAATCATCAAGGTATCAGCTGAAGGCAAATTCAATACCTCTTTTAGTTGCTCTGCATTTGGATTGAAGAGGTATTACAGCTGATCCTTGGTACTTTGTAGCTCACCCTCATGCTCAAAAGCAAGCATGACTGGTTGTGACTTCTCCTTTGGCTCCAATGAAGCCAAATACTTGATTGGGCAAGGTATGATCCATTTGATATGCCCATAGCTCTGATTTTCAACTCCAAAAATGGAGTCTTCTTGTAGACCTTCTTGAATGGATGGTGTGGAAGAAATGGTGAAGTTCCTCTGTCCTTTCTCTTTCTCCAATGAAGAACATGAAAGACTAAAATCTTCCAATATTGGTTCCAAAGAGCTGCTATAGGATGCAGGCTGCTGCAAATGAACGTTCTCCTTCATGACAGCAGACTCTTGTGTTTGGACTGTGGATGATGAAAGAGATAATGGTGGAAACTCAACCGGCTCTTCTCCATCAAAACAATCCTTCAAATTTGACAGATAAACTACCTCATGACTGTCCTGCTGCAAATGTTCAATCTCTCCCATGGTGTTCTCTTGATCTGCAACTTGATCACCATGGTTTTCCTCACCCTCTAGCATTGAGTTTGAGAGATCAAACTCCTCTTCAGTACTATAATTTGAGAGAGGTGAAGTAGAAAGAAGAACTGAAGGTTCTCCTGTAGCCTGCTTTGTGCTCAAAGCCCTTGGATTTGCACTTTTCTCCTCCACAACTAGAATGTGCTCCTCTTCTTTTAGATTTGGAGTAGCTACTCCTTCCTCTACTACTTGAAGAAAATCTTGCTCTTGATAGAACTCTTCCTCCAGCATGAAGTTTGTCAAGTCAAACTCTTCAATCTACTGCTCTAGAGGACAAGTTGGGACTGCAAGAACTTCTTCTTCTGCTGCAACAAAATTAGTCCTGACCACCATTTGTTCTCCAACTCCCATCTCTTCTAAAGGCTTAACCATCAAGGGGGTCTTTTTCATCCCAAATTTGGTAGCCCAAACCCTTAAGTTGTCTGTCATTCCTTTTCTGTTGGGCGCCTCTTCTTGCTATCCTTCATGGCCATTTTTTGTAATTTCTTCTTCCCCACATGGAATTGGGAATGCAAGAGGAGGGGTGGGTTGCAACTCAATTGATTTGGAAATTTTTTGTGGTGGTAAAGGAGATGAAATCTCTTGTTTCTTTAGAGGAGGGGGGATTTCTTTTAGCTCTTGTGGAGAGGATGACTGTTTGGAAGGAAAAAGGAAAGAAGAATTGAGGTGTGGTGGAAGACTGAGAGGTGGAGACATGGGATCAACATTTGGGACAGCAAATGGAGAGTTTAGAATTTTCAATTCTAAATGAGATGATGCTGCTTGAGTAATGGGAAGAGAAAGACCAGATGCTGATGTAGAACTTACCCATTGACAAGGTCGTTCAACACCAAGTGTATAGGCCTCTATTTCTGCTGTCCATTGTGCAAGTTAAGGCAACATCTTCATCATGAAGTCCAGCTTCTCCTGAGGGCTGAAGTGTCTTGGAAAAGGGCCTCCCCATGGAAAAGGAGTCCTGCAACCAATTCTGAAATCTCTCATTTGAGCTGTTGCTCTGGACTGCACCATCTTTACCTCCATCTTTTGGATTTTCTCCAACAGACCAGCATCTTGCATCTGATTGTCTTCATAACCAGCATACCCTTGCTCTTGATGTGCTTCATATCCAAACTGACTTTGGCACTGCTACTCATGTGGGTATGCATACTGATCTTGAATCTGTTTAAAATGCTGATATGAAAGAGTTGTAAAACATGTTGGAGGTGGAATATGTTGCTGTTGTAAATGTGAGTTCCATGATGGAAATGAAGTCATGATTGCACAACTTCATGGAATGGAAAAGAATGAAAGGGATGGAAAGAATGATGGATGTGAATGGATGAAAAATAGGTCTGCAACTCAGAGAATGAGTTATTGATTAGATGGAGTCGCTATATGTGTTTGTAAGTGCCTCCAAAGGCTGAAATCTTCACAGGAACACACCAACCTGCAAAAGATGAAGTAGAAGACCTCTAAGGTCCCACCAGGCATGCCAGAACTGTTAGTGTAGGCGCACAGTGGCTTAAACTTTGCTGTTGATAATGAGAAACCTCTGAGAGAGAAAAGGGAAAAACAACAAAATCCTACACTAAAACAGTGATACACCAGAGAAGGATAATGTTGAACATCTATCAAAACTGCCATGGGACAAGGAGAGGTGAGCAATGGGAAGGATGGACAGATGCATCACAGGCCCAAAGATAGATTTCACACAGAAAATGTCCCAAAACTCCATGAACATAGCTCTAAACCTACAATGAACATTCAAACATGCAAAAATACCTGCAATGAAGAGAGGTAAGAAGAAAACAAGCAAAAATGAGCAAGGATGGACAGATGCATAACAAAACATGTTTTGTTGCTCCAGAAGTTTGCACAGAACATCATTTCAATAGTAAAAGGCAAAGACACCATTATAGAGAAAGGGAGGAGGTTTGAACTCCATTTTCAATCCTGGAGAAGAAAAGAAGGGAGGGTAGATCAGAAAAGATGAATAACCTCTAATTATTATAGCCAAATCTGGCCTTTACGTTGTATGGGTCGAGCCCAGGAGAGAGAAACGTGGGAAAAAGTGCCAGCCCATTCCTCATTGACTATAGATGCATTAAAACGGCATGGGGAACCTTACAAACCCATACCCTGCCATCTTTGACCGATTTGGAGGAGGATGCAACCCATTCTACATTAAATCTGGTCGCTAAAATGTCACTTCTGGCTGTGCTGAAGAAGAATGTGACCCATTTGCATTAAAACTGGTTGTTAAAACGTCAGTTCTAGCCATTACTACGTGCCAAATAAATTTATTGATTTCCTCTGTCCAGACTACACCAAAATTCAAGATTAACCCTAGAATCATGTAGATAATTTCATAAGCTTTCTGTTGATATAAAGAACGTGCAAATCCGAGCTCTGAATCAAAAGATGTGTCGATCTGAAGATTTAGGGCACAAAACAGGTGAAAATGCGTTTTGAATTTCTTCCCGCTCTCTGCCACCTGGATGACACGTGGCATGCATTGATTGGTCATCAGGGGTGTAGGGAAGACCTTTACTTTTAGCTTTTGGGTGAACTTCTTGCCAAATTCTCTAACTCCTCCACCTTTCTGCGGGCTTTCCTTTGAAATTTCCTTGTGGGCCCTTAAACTTGGACATGTGGCACTATTTCATTGGTTTGGGTCAGTGCTTGAAACCTCACCCTTTGACTTCTGGACTCTCTCCTTGTGACACGTGTCATGATTTGGTTGGCTCTTGGGCCTGCCGGATTTTCACATCCACCGCGTCCATTTGTCCCGGATGTCCCAAATTGTTTGGGACAAAAACTCCCGATCCACCCGAAATGGGTTTCCTTGTCCCTCATTCGGTCGATGACATGTGGCATTGCTTGATTGGATTTTGGCTCCTTCAGCTATCTGCGTCTTCTGCGTCCCTTTGTCCCACTTGTTCCGGACTGAAGTTCCCCGTTTCGGCCGAGCCGGTTGGTTCGCGTCCTCCGCGTCCATTTGTTCCAACTGTCCCGAACTGTCTGGGACAAATTCTTCTGAACCACCCGAAATGGGCTTCCTTTGCTGTTGGCCACTTCACCTTTTCGCGTCCTTCACGTCCTTGCAGCCCAGATGTCCCAACTGCTTAGTGCGAAAGTTCTCCTTTTCAGCCGAACCGGGCGGTTGGCGCCCTTCGCGTCTTCTTGTCCCAAATGTCCCAGAGCAGTTAGTCGATTTTATTTTCCTTCGGTCGAACTGGCTTTCCATCTCCCATGCGTCCCGATGGCCCGGATGTTCCTTTGCCCTACAGATTTCCTGGCGGCCTTTCAGCCGATTCGCGCCTAGAGGTCCCTCACTTCCCGACTGCTGCGAGGACTAGGACTTAGCCAATTTTCACAATTTTTTCTAGCCCAAGCTTGTTTTTTGCAGCCTTTTCACCTTTTCTCAGAATTTGCTCTTTTCAACCGGGACAGGAGAGTTAGAAAAAATATGAGGGGACCCTGGAAACATGATTCTTTGCCCTGAATCAATTTATTTTCCTGGGACTTGAGAATCTGATGCATGTTATCAACAATTACCCTGGGGGGGGGGAATTTTTGACAACAGTTTCATAGACAAACATCAGATAACAATGTTGAGAAGTGCAAAAACCCATATGGTATAAGCTACAAAGAGAAACTATCGTAAAATTTAAGGTGTGCATACATATAATATGAATGATTATCCTGAAGGGCAGAAAAAAATATTGAAAAGTGCAAAAAAATCATGAGGTATATGTAATAATAATATGGTATATAAATCCAAGCAAGGCCGCGAGCCTAAGTGGGGGTGTGCATAATACCTTGGTGATCCAATGGGAAATACCAAGGAATTTGGAGCTAAGGTCTTAGTTACGTCAAGAGGCATTCCTATAGTGACATCATGGTTGTAGTGGCATAGTGGTTATGTAAAATCTAATGACATTCCTACAATGGCATCCATGGCTGTAATGGCATAGGCATTCCTAATGTAATGTAAAATCTATAAATAATAGAGATCAATATTCTGAAAATCAAAATCTGGAATAAAAAAATCAATACTCAAAATAGAAGCTATAATTTAAAAAATTGATCCTTGGAGCAAATAGAAGACAAATTCCACAAGAATAGGAAATGAAAATTTTCTATTGGTCCATTATTTATCAATATCCCTCGAGAGTGGTACAACTTTAATTTGTTATTTGACCTTTATCATTGAGAAAAAAAATCATATGTCCCTTTAAATAAGTGGGTTGCATGTGATTTGACAAAATATAGTCTATAAACTATACCCTAATATCTGAAAACTATATTTTAAAAATATAAGGTTAAAACATATATATTATATTTTATAATTAAAATATTATATCCAAGTTAATTTCTAAGGAGAAAATTTCCATAAGAATAGGAAATGAAAATTTTCTATTGGTCCATGATTTATCAATGTCCCCCGAGTATGGTAAAACTCTAATTTTTTATTTTAACTTTATCATTTTAAAAAATAAATTTGCATATGCCCCTTTGTACCCATTTAAATAATTGGGTTGCATTCCATTTGAAAAAATATAGTTTATAAACTACACCCTATCAATGTCCCCTGAGTGTGGTAAAACTCTAATTTGTTGTTTTACCTTTATCATTTTGAAAATTAAATTTTCCTATGTCCCTTTAAATAAGTGGGTTACATGTGATTTGACAAAATATAGTTTATAAACTATACCCTAATATCTAAAAAGTATATTTTAAAAATATAAGGTTAAAACATATATATTATAGTTTATAATTAAACTATTATATCCAAGTTAATTTTCGAGGAGACAAATTCCACAAGAATAGGAAATGAAGTTTTTCTATTGGTCCATGATTTATCAATGTCCCCTGAGTGTGATAAAACTCTAATTTGTTATTTTACCTTTATCATTTCAAAAAATAAATTTTCCTAAGTCCCTTAAAATAAGTGGGTTGCATTCAATTTGAAAAAATATAGTTTATAAACTATAACATAATATCTAAAAACCATATTTTAAAAATATAATGTAAAAAACATATATGTTATTGTTTATAATTAAACTCTCATATCCAAGTTAATTTCTAAGGAGACAAATTCCTCAACAATAGGAAATGAACTTTTTTTATTGGTCCAATATTTATCGATGTCCCCCAAGTGTCGTAAAACTTTAATTTCTTATTTTACCTTTATCATTTCAAAAAGTAAATTTCCCTATGTCCCTTTGTACCCCTTTAAATAAGTGGGTTGCATTCGATTTGAAAAAATATATTTGATAAACTATGCTCTAATATCTAAAAACAATATTTCAATAATATAAGGTTATATGGTATATGGTATTTTTTTATCATTTCATTAGGGCTTAAATGTTATATGGTATAGTATGGTTTTATTTTTTTATTTTTTTAAATTTCAAATAATTTATTTTCACGTCTCATAAATGTGAAAATTAGAGATATAATTTTGTATAATGATTAATAAATATTTTCTTTTAATCTAAATATTTGTAAAATTAGGTGTGGTTTTCCCACGTTTTCCTTTTGAAACTGAAGAACAATGAAGTGAATATTGAAGAAAATACACTCAACGATATCGAAGACAACAATGTGAACAAATGAAAGAGTAACAAAGAGAACAATCAAATCAAAGTGAAAGAGAAAAACGAGATAAACCTAGGGCTGAAATTCCAGTTGAAGAACTACAAGAAAAATTAGGGGAACACACAGATGAAATGGTAGAACACCGTGCTCTAACATCACAAGATGGTCAACATAGATTAAGAACAAGGTTACAAAGACAGATACATTTAAATACATTCATAGATGATGAACAAAAAATACTACAAGAGAAAAATCGTCTAGCATTCCAAAGGCATAATCAAACTAATTCTAACGTTGAGGTTAACTCAGAAGGAATGAATTCATTTAACATAGATCATGTGTTACATAAACCAGAAAATAGAGACCCTGAAGTAGATGTTGTAAATAATATATAACATAATAACGATAAAAAATAATACGTGACATCTCAACGTAGGAGATCAAGGAAACAAAATAACCATGAGATAGGTTTCAAGATTATATATATATTTTTTACACAAATTAGAAAAAATTACATCTCTACACATGTGTTACATTTGTCAAGAGAATTATGGTGGAGTGAATATAAGACAATCACTCGAAGGACCTGTTTGTAGTAGATGCTGACAAGAAAAAGGCGTCAATCAATTTTCTGAAGCTAATAACATGGATCTTGATCGAAAACCACCTGAGCTGGTGAAATTGACTCAACTGGAGGATATGCTGATTTCATGTGTCGATCCAATTCTTCAAGTTTCCCATGCAACAGGAGGTCAGTACAAATACAAAAATAGTACATACCGTTTTTTTTCCATAATTTGTCAAATAAATTGCAAAATTTTTACCACATCATATTTTATATCTTCCAATTATCATTTCTCGAAGAAAGTAACAATGTGGAATAACATATAACTTCATTATGAATAGAGACTAAGTTTATAAAGAGCTTAATTATAAAATTGATCACATAAAGTTATATAGAGACGTGAAGCTTGGTGAAATGGTTTTACAGGATCTTCCACACAATATAACATCTAATGCCTTTGAAAAACTAAACTCCATCCACATGGATTTCAATACAAATTTAAATGGATTTGTTTATACTGGTCTAACACTAGAGATAGATGAAGAAAATTTTATAAATCACACCTTGTATATGGCCACCAAACCACCCAATTTCCTAAGAGATATGGAAGTCATTCTTGTTTTAATAAAAAATACAAATGCAAAACCTAGTGAAATAATAGATTGGACACAAATTGGAACATCTCCACTGAATGAATATGTGACAAAAGGTTTACTAGATATGGAATTTCCAACCCTATTCCCTGAACCACCAACATATGTAATGTTTGAATTTGATAACTATACAAGCATTCCTTTTATTGATGAAAATCCAAATATAATTCCAATAAAACCTATAGAAATGGTTTTTTTCTGTCAAATACCTTTGAAATTGACATGGGGATTGATTATCCAAAAATCACAAGGATTAACTCTTAACAAAGCCACAATTGATATAGGACATAAAAAAAGACAAGGTTTGACCTTTTTTGTTATTTCTCATGTCAAATCATTAGATGGATTGAGAATCTTACCTCCATTCAGATACGACCATTTTAAGAATTTAAAGAATCTAAAAGTTTTTGATAATAGAAAAGATAAAGAAAATAGACTCTGGTTGTTGGAGTAGCAAATGTATAATATTTTAAAATCACAAACTTAATGTTGTTCTTCATATATAAATCATATGTGTACTTATTTCTTTCATTAATTATTAATATGGTGTTTCTTTATATTTTTAATTTAATATTAGATTACATATAATTAACATGAATGTTAAAATTATATGGGCATACATTTGATCTAATGAATAAATAGTTACTTTTAGTCTACACAGTCGTGGATGCTACTATCATACCTGTCTTAGAAAATCTATGTAAAAAAAGATGAGAGGTATCATTCTCGAGGTGCCTATATTTGATTCCACAAATAAGTGGAATAGGCACCTTGAAAATTATACCTCTCAACGTCTCTTACATAGATTATCTAAGATAGGTATGCTAGTAATTTTTTTAGTGTGAAAGGGAAGGTTGATGAAGTAGTGAATTTGAGAAGGATGAGAGATGGTAGATGAGTACCAAAGCTCCCAAGGTCCTTCATGCATGAAACATTTTGAGGAATTGACAATTTGTTATTTCTTTAAAGATTTGGCCTTCATTGGTTTGAGGATGATATGTATAAGGAACTATGATATATTTAATGACGTAGGAACGTCGCCATTTTTGAGCTTATTTTAGTTCTTTTTCATGTGTATAATCAATTTTAGGGATAAGGTCACCCATGTCGAAAGTACAGAGACAAAAAATTTTATTATGTTATTTGGCAAGGCATATTTTTTGCTTTTGATTACGAGTGTATGCTCTGTTACATAATTCTTTTAATATGTTGATATTGTGGAGACATGCTTCATTGATTTCCTTTTCTGGAATGTTGTCATGAAGGTAAATATGGAGTGAGGGGAGTTCCACCTCTAGTGTGATGCATGAGCATCATTACTCCAGGACTAGTTAAACTTTTTGTTAAAAAAAAATTGGGTTGTTTAGGTTCTTAAGGACGTCCTCAAGTCAATTTTAGTGTGCTTCAGGCTTAAGAGATTCAAATTTTTGAATTGGAGTTTTTCCCTCCATTTTTCCTTATTTGAAAATTTAAAAGTCTTTAAAGACAATTTTTGGCTTTCTAGGGTGTATAGAGAGTTTTTTGTCATTTTCAAGCATTTTGTAGTAGGTTTATGCTCCAATTTGATCTCCAAGTACTAGGTTGATGAAGGAATTACAACTTCTAATTAAGTTGAGGTCTTACACACTTTTTGTAATATGGCCACATCTTGTTTAGCCTACATAAGACCAAGAAAAAATTAGTTACAAAGGAGCTCGAGCCAAGAATTCATATAAAATCTCATTTTACAACTGTTCCTCTCATTGATCAATCAAATATTTGAAATATTGGAGCTCCAAGGTGTACATAAAGAGTGGCATGTTTAAGTTACTATTTTACAAAACTATGTATGTCAGTGATATAGACATTGCGTGAATGTTTCTTAAGTATAACTAGAAGAATACTAGGTGAGTAAAATGCCATTATGTGATTTGTTAGTGTTAAATAGATGGAGAGTTATTAAGAATGTAACTTGGAGTGAGTGGAGAATAGGTATTACACTGTCTTGTTATTATAGAGAAACTGAAACCAGAACAATGTATACTTATTCAAGAAATTCGAGTTGTGAATTTTTTTTACAATTTTGCAAAGAAGGCTGAGGGTTTAGGGAGCTTCTGTAAATTGAAAGCCACATGAAAAACCTCAAAGATTCAAAACAAACTATGAAATAAGTGTAAACTAATTAATTTTCACCTCTCAGCCTGGTATAGTTTGGTCACCCTGCAAACTAGGGTTTTTGATCAAAAATCTGATTATCTCAAACATTAACTGGCCAAAAATCCTAAAATTTAGAAGTTTAGTTTGTGAAAGTGACGTGGAAGCATTGAAAAAAGGAACCAAATCATTTCATGTCAAATTGGAGGATAAATCCTTGACATAACTTTGTGTTAGTCGGGTAAGACAGTGAGGAACTGTTATCCAAAATGTGCCCCTACTCATTTTTGTGGCTCACTCCTTGTGTTCTTACCTCTCTTGTGCCTCAGTCTCCATTTTTGATTTGTAGGCACTCAAATCTTTCTAAAAATGGCACCATTGGATAGAGCTCTCTCTCAGATTTCCAGAAAGGTAAAGTTTTCCTCCTAAATCCTCATATTTTTCAAGTTATGGCTCAGTGGAGTTTTTGTGGGAAATTTTCCCCTAGAAGGCCCGCAACCAATCAGAACTCGCCACGTGTCCAGGCCAAAAATATCAAAGCGACCCGATTTGGCCCTGTTTTTCCCTAAAACTTCAAATCGCCATATCTTTCGATCCAGAGCTCAGTTTTTCGTGTTCTTTATATCAATGGAAAGCTGGTGAAGTTCTCTACAATATTCAAGGGTCAATTTTTCATTTTGGTGGATTTTGGATAGAAAAAATCAAAAAACACTTCTGGCACGTGGTCATGAACAGAAATGACGTTTCAACCACCGATTTTAATGAAGAATGGCTCACATTCTCTCCCAGCATGGTTAAAAATGTTAGGGAATGGGTTTGTCAGGTCGCCCATGCTGTTTTGATGGCATTTTTGTCAATGGTTGAATCCCTTCCGTGTTTTCACACGTTTCTCTCTCCTGGGCTCGTCCCTTGCACTGCAAAAGCCAGATTTGGCTCATTTTTCAAAGGGTTGAACATTTTTTGTGTATTGTAGGTCCCCTTTCTCACCTTGGAAGTGATTTTGGTGGAATATTAGACCTTTTCTAAGAGTTGCAACTTTTATTTTGCCTCTCAGGTGTTGTAATGCAAATGATTTTGATGATTAAAATAACAATACAACCTCTGTGATTAGTTTTCATCCTCTTCCTGCGTTGTTTGGTTAATTTATGATCCTTCATTACAATTATCAGTTTGTGCATGAGGTTCTTTGTTGCATTTTTATGGACTGTGTCAATCTACAGAAGTAAAAAATGCTCACCACTCCTTTGGTGCATCACCTATTAGCATTAGTTTTAGTTTTTTTGCATTCTCTATGGATCTATCTCCTTTGGAATTTAGGGTAGGGTTAGGAATATAGACCTCTGCAACTTGTAAGTGATAAATCTGACCAGAGGAATTGAGGAACCAACCTCTAAACTAGAGATTCTTTTCTCATTTTGCAAGTCCCACACTTGGGGAAAGGATTCAATGTTGTGCAATCACACTGGATGCTAGTATGATCAAACTATAAATCTGATCAACATCCAGGGGGTGCTGCTGATTTGCAACAATAGTTTTGGCACACCTGGTGGGAACTTAGAGGTCTTCCACTTTATCTTTGATAGGTTGGTGTGTTCCTGTTAAAGATTCAGCCTTTTGGAGGCACTTTCAAAAGCACATCTGGTGACTCCATCTGGTAAACAACTCATTCTCTAAGTTGCAGACCTGTTTTCCATTCATTTCCATCCATTCTTCTTTCCATCATTTTCATTATTTTCCATTCCATGAAGTTGTGCAATCATGACTTCATTTCCATCATGGAATTCACATTTACAACAACAGTTTATCACACCTCCAACATGTTTTACAAATCCTCCAAATCAGCATTTTGATCAAATTCAAAATCAGCATGTCTACCCATATGAGTAGTAGTGCCAAAGTCAGTTTGGATATGAAGCATGTCAAGCACAAGGGTATGCTGGTTGTGAGGGAAGTCAAGAAGAAAATGCAGATCTACTGGAACAAATCTAAAAGATGGAGGCGAATATGGTGCAATCAAGAGCAACAACTCAAATGAAACCTTTCAGAATTGGTTGCATGACTCCTTGTCCATGGGGAGGCCCTTTTCCAAGAAACTTCAGCCCTCAGGAGAAGATGGACTTCATGATGAAGATGCTGCCCCAACTTTCACAATGGACAGCAGAAATAGAGGCCTATACACTTGGTGTTGAACAACCTTGTCAATGGGTACGTTCTACACCATCATCTGGTTTTTCTCTTCCCATTACTCAAGTAGCATCATCTCATTTGGAATTTCAAATTCTAAATCCAGTCAATGCTGCCCCAGGAGTTAATTTCATTTCTCCATTCCCTAGTCTTCCACCACATCTCAATTCTTCTTTCCCCTTTCCTTCCAAACAGTCATCCCCTCCACAAAAGCTAACAGAAATACCCTCTCCTCCAAAGAAACAAGATTTTCTACCTCCTCCACCACCATGAAAAATTTCTGAGCCATTTGAGTTACAATCCACTTCTCCTCTTGCATTCCCAAATCCATGTTAGGAGGATAAAAAATCAGAATTCTAGTCAAGGAAAACAACAACAAAAAGAAAAGCCAAACAAGGATGAAGAAATTCGAAGTCTCAAGAGTTGGGCTCTTAAATTTGGGATGACAAAGATCCCCGTGATGGTTAAGCCTTTAGAAGAGGTTGGAGTTAGAAAACAAGTGGTGGATACATTGAAAGTTGGGACAAAGGTACGTGCGGGACGCGAGGGACGCGAAAAGATGAAGCGGCCGAAGGCAAAGAAGAAAAGTCAACGTTTGACCCGTGAACTTCAAACAGCCATAACTTTTGACTCTGAGCTCTGATTTTTAATGAGGGTAGATATATTTAAATAAAAGAAACATATTCAGCTCCAGTCAGTTAATGCTCATTCCCGTCAAATGACAGAAAATGCCTGCCAGACCCAAAATAGCTGCCCGTACTCAAAAGGCCATAACTTTTAAATTTCTCAAAGAAATCACATAAAATTGGTACCATTGGAATCCTGGCTCCAAGCCCGATTCACAGCAATCAAGAAATTCTAGATTTGATGAGGGATTGATAGATATTTTTTAGAAAACGTGGCTAGGTTCATAACAATGTTTTATTTGGTGGTTGGGAGTGCAATTAAGAGGCATGGTCATCATTCTTTCTCTGCTGTAGCACCTGGGACAGTATGGGGAGCCTTTTACAAGTAATATATAATCATTTTACTCCATTTAATGCCTCTTACAAGTGGTTGAAGGATAGATTTCAGGATTTCTATTTTCCTTTCTCTTTCCCTTCTCATTTTTCTATAAATTGGAGTGTTGGGCTCATTGTAAAAGGGGAGAGGTAGTTTTTTGTAGCAGAGCTCTGCCAAAATTGCTTTGTGAAGCTAATGTGTTACAGGCCCTTGTTGTGGACTCCTTGCATGGTGATCCAGGCCCTTATCTTGTAATAGATTGAACTGTGCATATCATGAAGCAATAAAATATAAGTTTGTGGATATATCTTCCCCTGCTATGTTTTCTACACCCTCCTTTTCTGGTGTGTCACCAGTTTAGTGTAGGCTTTCATTTCATGCATTCTCTCTTCCTGGTCTCTTGGAAATTTATATTAGAATAGTTAGTTTCCCCTGCATTAGAGTAGATTGTGGCAGGTAGTTTACGAGCAAGAACCAGCTTTCTCTAGAGGTCTATCTCAAGTAGCAAGTCCCACAACTTGGAGATAGTACCCATGTTATCCAATCACATCGTGAGTTCAAATATATGTGCTTGTATAAACCATAAAAGGGTGTTGTGATTCAGTGATAACAGGAACCACTTCGAGGTAAGTATAGCTTAATTCATATCATGGGAAGGGTCCAACATTCTATATTCAGTGTAGGAAGGTTTTGAAAGAGTTATAAATCCCTTAATTCATTTCAATATATCTTAGAGAGTGTTAGAGGATCAGAAAATCAAGGTTGGGAGTCCATTACAGACTAAAACAGAACCTTAAAACCATAATTGTGACTTGAATATGATAGTTGACTCAGTTATTTTTTCTCATGGGGGATTAATTAGTCCTTAGGAGCTGATGGGGTTACAAATTAAGAGAATAGAGATAATGGAAAGATTGAAGATATTCCTTGATCATTGAAACTACTATTGAGAGACTTAGGAAGCATAGGGGAAGTGAATGGTAGAAGAATTATTAGTTGGTTAGGAGTTGACTCCAACAACCTTGCCCCCACCTAAAATTTACCAAAGGGCGCTTAGAAATGTAAATACTTCCTTCTTAAGCCTTGTATATCATTCCAATTACTAGCATTTCCACATTGGTGTTCTCAAGAGATCTAAATAGGAAATATTTGTAGAATTAGAGTAATTTGGTTTATTTTGAAGCTTTTAAGGATGAAGAAAATTTAGATAGATGAAATTAAAGAAAAAAAACTTGAGTAAAGCACTGAAATAATTGTTTAAAGCTTACAGGACATATTATACAATCTTTTGGTTTCCCTTGCATCCAAGAAAAATGTGCATTGTTGACAAACACAAAATCAATTGATTGGGTCTTCTGAATGTTATTTTTCATGAGTATGATGAATTGAAATGTCACTACATCATATCGGTATCATAGTAAGGCTGAAGAAGAAGGAATTGAGAATAAAGTGACATAGAGAGAGAGAGAGAAAGTAAGAAGTAGTGAAGATAAAGAGAAGAAGTTGAAAGGAACGAGAAGATTTTGATAAAATGCCACCAAGAAGAATATTTATAGGAGGACATAGAGACTAGCTAAAAGAAACCAATTGGCTTGGAGTGTTAACCAATTCCCAAGACAAGTTAGGTTCATTGGAATTATCTCAGAGAAGAGGGAAGGCACTAGAAGAAGATAATGATCAACAAGAGGGAGAAATACCAGTGGCAGTAGTAGAAGCACTAGAAGAATACAATAATCCATATGTAAAGATCTTAAAGGAACTTATAGGAGCAAGCAAGAAGCCAACTATGAAAGTTACAGAATATGGAGGCGGCCTACATCCAGAAGATCTTATATACTAGATATCTAAACTGGATAAATACTTTGATTTAGAGGACATTATAGAAAACAAGAAAGTGAAGTTTGCAGTGACTAAACTCACTAGAAATGTAGCATTATGGTGGGATTTTGTGTAGTATGAATGATTGAGAAGAAACAAATAGAATATAAAGAAGTGGAATAAGATGATAGCCAAGATAAAAGGTAAGTTCACTCCTGTTGATTATCAAACTAGTTTATTCAAGAAATTGAAAAATTTGAGACAAAGAGAGGAAAGTGTAACTGATTATACAGATGAGTTTTACAAGTTGGATATGAGGTTTGGACATGTACAAGATGGTTTTGAAGAAGTGGCAAGGTATGTGAATGGATTGAGGATGAACATTTAAGATGAAATCAGCCTATTTCACTTGAGATCGGTAGAAGAAACATGCCAAGTAGCCTTAAGGGATGAGGAGAAGCTGTCAAGAAAACATACTCAATTTTTGAGAGGTAAAGGAAGAGGAGTAAGAGGAATAAATTAGAAGACAGGAAGAGGAAAACACTAACAACAAATAAATGAAGATGAAGTGACTAGTTCATAGTCACATAGTTAATTCAAATGTGGATATTCAAGATTTGGTTATGGATATAGAGGTAGATGTGGTTATGGAAGAGGTAGAGGTGAATTTACAAGGAGGTGTTTTATATACAACAAGTTTGTTGTACATAGATCTTTTGAGTGTCCTGAATACCCTCAAGAAATCAGCAACTGAGTTAGTGAAGCAAGTAACCAAGTATCACATGTAGAATAAGAAGAGAGTGCAACATCACCACATGGAGGAGAAGATCTTGAAGTTAGAGAGTCTTTGATGATGATGAGAGCTTTGGTGCATGAAAACAAGCAAGAAGAACCACTGAAAATAAGATACTTGTTTAGGAAAATATGCAAATCAAGAGGTAAGTGATGCAATTTTTTTATTTATAATGGTAATACAAACAATATAGTGTCTAGTGAAATGGTAGAAAAACTAGATTTGAATAAATTTAATCATCCTAATCCATACAAGGTTTCTTGGGTATAAAAAGAGCATCAAGTACTAGTAACTCAACAGTGTTTGGTTAATTTCAAGGTGGGTATATATCATGATTAGGTCTTATGTGACATTTTACCCATGGATGCATGCCATCTTCTATTAGGAAGACCATGGAAATTTGAAAGGAGATCCATCCATGATGGGTGGAAAAATACATACACATTTGTAAAATATGGAGTGAAGTATACCTTGAATCCACTAAAATATAGAAATACCTGTCCTGAGAAATAGTCAAGGGTAATGTTTATGGGATGGAAAACATTCTTTTAAAAGAGGAAAGAAGGTGAGGTAAGTGAGAACAAGAATAAAAAAGTGAAGACAATGTGGCAGTGGCTTAGTGGAGGGTATAAGTACCAAACATCTTTACAAAAGAAATAAAATTTAGAAGTTGAGAATAGAAGACTAAGTCATGATGAATATAGATAGGATGATGAACTAATAGAGGCAGAAAATAACTTGTGTGACTCAACCTATTAGACCAAATCATATTTTGGAAGGAAGACACTCTATTATATAGGAAGGGATAAAACATTCTATGAAAATGAGACATTGCAAAAAATAGAAGAATATGACCATAATGGGAAAGATGGGGAAGTCGAACATGGATAAGCACCTCAAATTTTAAAGACTATTTCATGTTTGAGTTATATTTGTGTAGGTGTGATGAAGGAAGAAAATATAAATCAATCATTCAGAGGTGGAAAGGCCAAAAAAATACCAACTTTTCTCAGTCTTAAGGTTTGTAACACAGGTAAGGAACATCAAGAGACTACTCATAAAGGCATGAATCAAATTATTAGACTCATCCACCTAGCAAGAAAAACAATGTACAATTTTGCAGCAGTTAAGGCACATTTGAAGATAATTCATGAAGAGAACTTTTCCAAGAACCTGATACAACTCCAAGCCATACTTGAATCCATGCATAAAGTTCAAAAGCATTCATAGGAAGTCATGAAAAACTAGAAACAAAGGAAGAATAGGTTGACTATAGTTACAAAACAAATATAACTCCATGGAAGCTTTTCCTTTCCCCTTAGTAGTATGATACATGAGCCTCATTACTCTAGGGCTATTTAGGCTTATAGTAAACTAATTTTGGGTTGTTTAGGTTCTTAAGGATGTCTTCAAGTCATTTTTAGTGTGCTTCGGGCTTAAGAGATTCAAATTTTTGAATTAGAGGTTTTCCCTCCATTTTTGCTTATTTGAAAATTTGAAAGCATCTAAAGCCATTTTTTGGCTTGTATAGGGAGTTTTAAGTAATTTTCAAGCATTTTGTAGTTATTTTAAGCCCCAATTTTATCTCCAAGTACTAGGTTGATGAAGGAATTACAAATTCTAATTAAGTTGATCTCTTGCACACTTTTTGCAATATGACCACATCTTGTTTATCTTGCATAAGACTAAGAAAAAGTTAGTTACAAAGGAGCTTGAGCCATGAATGCATAGGAAAACTCATTTTGTAACTGTTCCTATTATTGATCAATAAAATATTTGAAATATTGGGATTTCCCGAAGGAGGAAAGAGAGAAAACAAGTGAAAAGTACCAAGGGTTAAGACTGGGTCATAGGAAGATCCATGACAAGGGCTAGAATGGGGCACAATTTTTGTCCCAACTATCCCAAAGGGATGGTAAATATGGGGCAAAAAAATGCACCCTCTTTTGGGAGTGATAAGTGGTAACTTGTGATTTTACGACAAAAAGGGCTAGAATGAGGTGATCAGGGGCTTATTGATGAATGTCATCAATCCTCTTCATTAATAATGTCAATCCAAGCTTAGTGTCTGATGGTTGTATGCAATAGGGGAAATATATATTTGGAAAACAAATCCTTTAAACACAATCCAAACTTGCATAAATTCAAACAACACTTGCAGAAATGGAAAAACACACTTGTAGAAATCAAAATCACACTTGCATAAAAGAAATCACACTTGCAAAAATGAAATCACGCTTTCATAAAGGAAATTGATGAATTAAAAACAAAAATAATTAAATAAAACACCTGTAGGTTCAAAACAAACTTAAATAAAATGAATATTACAATATAAGGAGAAAAACAATACAACAGAATGATAATCATAGAAAAAAGAATAAACATAAACATAAATTATTAAAAGACAAAAACAAAAATACACATATTCATCTTTCTTGGAATGAGTGGCCATCTCATTTCTTGGAAGAGGATTTAAATCATGTTTTTAATATCTTAATTCAAAACTTTAGAATATTAGAGAGAAAAGAACATATTTGTCGTTGTTTGGTAAAATATCACATAGAAGAGTGTGGAAGGTTGCATTTATAGTTCATGCATCCAACCAACTCATTAGTCCGCTTAGCAAGAACTAACTACCTATTCTTGGGTGGATTTATTCAAAGAAATAAATCCTAAACAAACTTGACAACAACAATCCACTTATTGTGGAGAATATTTATACAACTCATACCTTTAATCTAGGAGCACAAAGTGGGAGAGTACTTATTCAAAATTCCTAATACTATTCCACTATTTTCTCATCCTTCAAACATGGAGAGAAAATAGAGGAGTACTAAGTCTATGACTTTGGATTAACACATGTTTGGATTTGTATTCTTGGTTGATGACGTGGAATAAAAGAGTGGACTGAATAGTTCAGTGTTCCTTCAAAATACTTGGAATAAACCAAAATACTTTCACTTGCTAGGTGCTTCCGTAGTTGTGTGAAGAATTTTGATAGTTGGGTGTTTCCATAGCTGCATGAATACTTTTGGTCATTGGGTGTTTCAGTAGTTGCATGAAGAATTTCGATAGGTACAATCTATGAACTTGGATTAGAGTTACTTATAAATTGTTTTCTACACACTATTGCATTCCAACTTTAGAACAAATATCAGGAAATAAAAACAATTAGATTGGAATTAAATTTCTAAAGAGATGATAAGATAAATCCTATATTCTACCTTAAATATGCTATCCATAATTAAAAATACATCTAAATTCACTTGAAAGATTTATTTTAAGAGAGAGAATAAGAGTGTAATTTGGTAATATAATGAGACATATTTTAGTCTCATCATTCCCCCACACTTAACTTCTTTCATGACCTCATGTAAGCTACTAATCTTCTTGTAGGATTTGATTTTGTCAATACTTCTACATCTTTCAAATTGTCTTCTCTTATTTTTCAAGATAAGAACAAACTGAGATTCTAGAAGTGAAATTTCTTCTTTCTTATTCATGCTCTCATGAGGTTTTTCTTGGATAATGTAGAGAGGTTTTTTTTCACATTTAGGTATTTGTTTTCTCATGAATTCTTAAAATGAATTGGAATAGAGTGAGTCTCCCCCATACTTAGCTCTATGCATGCCCTCATGCAATTTTTTTTTCTTTCAATAGCTTATAGATCCCAATTCCTGCAAATTAGAAAGACTTCATCTACACATGTATATATTGAGAAATGACTCTCTTGTTTGTTGTATTTTTTTAAAAAAATTTCTAGAATTGAATCTATTTGTAATTAAAACAACAAATAATAATATTTGAGAATATAAAAATAGAAGTTACCGTACCATACTCAGGATTTATCCTTGCGTTCATCATGCTATATAACCATGATTTCCATCTGTAGCTAAACAAAACAAATAGATATGAAGTCAAGGCCTTTGCAACATAGAACTTTTCAGCAGAAAATAATTTCATCAACCAAGTGGACATAAGAGAAACAATCATCTGTATCCAAGAAATACTTTGAAGTGTAACTTTTGGGAAACATAACCATTCCTGGTTTTCAAATTTTCCCTTTTATTGTTTAAAAAAAAAAAATAGTAATTGGTCAGCCAGTAAACTAGTTTTCTAACCAATGACTATCCTTTCTAAAAATGTCAACATGATGAAAAATCAAGAAGCAATCTTCCAAAGTTTCTGAAACATCCAAGAAACTGAGAAATCTGATTGCAGTCTTTTGAGAAACAATGGTAAAATGTTCTGGGAAATGGGATGGTTTAGGGAATTATTAATTTATTAGGAATGTATGGTTTATTATGAGAGGTTGTGGGTATGATCTATGACTACAAATGGTATGTTGGCATTTTAATTAGCATATACTACTTGAGCTAGTATTTTCCAACAATCATGATAAGAATTAACATTAACTATGGAATATTAGAGGAATTTTTGGTGATTCAAGTAGTTGGGAAAATAAGTTTTAGAAAAAAGTTAAAAAAAACTGAGATAGAGAGGGTAACATGGAATGAATCAGGTATTGAAAATGAGGAGTACTAGCAGAATACTTGCATGCATCATGAGATATATTTTTTTGTAAATAAAAAAACTATCTTCAACATTTTTTTGAGTTGCATTCATATAAACTATGATATCTTGGGTGTTTCTCAATGAAAATGAGCGATTAAAAATGATATGGAAATCTCAGAGCATGTAAAGAAAAACCCAGAAAATGTTTGAACTATTTCTTTGTGAGATGTGATAAGTTTACATCAGAAAATGTTGTTATCAAAATAGTCTTCAACATGTTATTATTATTTTTAGTAGTGTGCATTCAAACTGTAATATCTTGGGTGTTTATCAATGAAAATGAGCAATTAAAAATTATCTATAAATAAAAGAGTGTGTAGAACAAAACCTAGAAAGCATTTCAGCTATTTTTTGCAGGCTACAAGCAGTTGGCATCAGATAATAGTGCTATTTTTCACATGATAACTGCTTATCAGCTGAATTTTTTCTTTGACCTCCTCTACAATTCTCTATTTTTGTCAATTTTTTTATTCACTTTTACCTACTCCCTTTTAAACCCCAAGAGTGTTGGCATTTCACCCATCCTTTGTTAAGCGTTCACCTGAGGTGTTTGAAGGCACCGAGCCTCTCCTTTATGTGAGTCTGGTAAGAATGTTTCGCCATTAATGGAGGGATATTTGCATAAACAAAAATACATGCATTCATTATAGCTTAGAAGTAAAGAAGCTAGATCTAATCACATATACACCACAGTGTAAAAGTAAACATTACAAAATCACAAGGGAATTAGATTTGAACCATGAGAAATATGAAGAACACTAGGGTTTGGACCCATAAACAAAGATATTGAGAATGATCCATCATATTCATTGATTCACAACTGTTTATAGTATCCAGATTACATCAAAAGGGTCATAACAGACCGAATACATCATGAAGTAATATCCTATCTCTATAAGATGACTCTACTTAAAGGGTTCTAACCATGTTCTCTCCTATGCACCCATAATATCTCTTTCCTTGCATCACACATGTTCTTCCTGTCACATCATCTCTCATTTTCACACATCCCTTCACAAATTCTATTTTAAACCCAAAAACATTCTTAAATAGAGTGGGATCTCTATTTTACCACCTTAACATTACTCAAGAGCAACATGCAAGCCAAATGTCATCATACCCTGTCATACTTGAGTATTCTAAACATGCAAGTTCCAGCTAACCCATAACTAACTCTACTTTACAGCTCTTAAACACAATGATTATATCCTAGAATATTTCTTCCTTAGGCTGTAGGTCTCCATTTTCTAACCTTATCCACTATCATGCTTACCCATATCCTCACATTTTTTCCATGCAACACCATAACCCCCAAAATGTAGCTAAGTTTAAAAATCCTTTCCTACTCCCATGCACGACATGTTATTCCTATGAACTCTTTCTTCATCTTCTTTCGTGCGTTCTGATCCTATGCTCCAGGACTTAGTCATTTTTCTAGGCTCAACATTACCCCACACTAAACTTGTTGTTCGTCTATGGAAGCAATATGATTTCCAGAAAATAATAAATAATGGAAAAAAATAATAACTCGTATCCTGCTTATGCCAAAGAACAACATAATTTTGTTACAAGTGTACAAATATTGTGAAAGTTATATTCAAGGATGCTTCAATCTCATTCCAAGAATCCACCTCCTTTTTCACCTATTTAAACAAATCCCTTGTCAGCATGTTGACCTCATCAAATGTCAACTATTCATCCTTAGCCTTCAATGCATCAATGATATTCTCCATTTTCTTGTTAAGGTCATTTAGCGTGTCCATATTCTATGTAACTTGGGGATATACTTCATTTACCTTATTTTTAACAAAGGCCCTAAGATTTCAATTACCTTGGATTTCTTCTCAACCTCTGCCAATATTTTTTCATGTTCCGCCCTATTGCCTTTATTCTTTTCCTGGAACTCCTTCAAATCTACCTCATGTGTAGCAACTAGTACACTTGTCACCTTGTCTCTTTCCTCAAAGTTGTCATAGACAACTTCAGCCATGTGTGCAACGGTCTTCACTGAAACAAGGAGCTCAAAGTACCAAGTTATGGTATCCTCAATTTTTGATCTCTCTTGCTTTCTCTTTCACACCATAACTTCCTCTACTAACTCCAATGCAAATGGTTTCTTCTCCATCGTGATTAAGCACGTAAAATCCTCTAGGTAGTGGAAGGATGACTCGTACTTCTGTGCAGGGGGATAAATCTGAACATGCTAAAATAATGGATTCTAAGATATTCTCTACTTTATTTTAAGATTTGTGCACCTTCCCCTTCTCTTCTCTCAACTTATTCCTCAACTACAAAATTATAGACTCTTTACCCTTTATATCCTTGTCCCTCTCTATAATCTCCTTGTTTTTTTCCTCCTATTCCTTCTCCAATGATTTAATCATGTTATTCCTCCCAAATAACCTTGCTTCAACCTCCAAAAAAAAATTTCAATGCATTACACACCTGCTCATCAGTCAAGTGCTGAAAATCCATAGTAGGATTTACCTCTATAGACCCCAGTGTGTCTAGCAATGCACGTACATTTACTTTGAATTCCAGCTATAAACATGGGATTCAAAATCCCAAGACAACATCTTCCTTTTTTGTGGGTACGCACCATCTACATCAAATGATGACCAACAAAAGAGGTGGTTTGTAGGCATTGTGCTATGGAAACACACATGTAGGACCTTGTGTGGATTAGCATCATAATTCATTATAGGTCCTTGTGATGTCGGCACGCCTTTGCCACCTGTGCATGCTCCCTTCAAGAAACCGACAACTAAACTTGTCTCTCTACCTATGCTTCCACATTTATCTTTCTCCATTTCTCCCACACTGTACTCCACCTTGTGCTCTACCAATTCCTTATGATATCCACCACCTCCTTCTCCACCGTGTCCTCTAACTATTCACCAGATAGATGTGGGCTCTCTTGAGACTTTATCCTTACTTCTTCTTCACTTCTTTATCCTTCTCAAACATCCTCCACATATTCATTCCACTCTTCATCAAATTTATGTTTATTGTATATAGGGTGGTTAATCTGTGACTCGTGCCCCTCGTCTTTTTCTCGAGTCTCATCACCCTTCACACTCTCTATTCGCTCAGAGTTTAAACTTTTCACTACCATCAACTTCTTCCTCACTATATACTTATCCTCTACTAATAACTTCTTCCTATGAGTATAAGTGCTTATTCCCGCACCTAAATCTTGTGCCCCCCTGGTATGAACCACATGTGCGCTCAGTGCCCAACTTGTTGGAGTTTTCTCCCTATCTCTCCTCTTTTTCACTACCTTATTCCTAATGGTAGGGTCTTCAGGGATGAAGACATCATCCTCAACATACATGTATTTCTCAAAATTAGGCCTTAGGTTTATGTACACCCTTGTCATTATTGTTCTTGCAAGTTATAATGTCATGGGCCTTATCATATGTATGTCATGAGAGATATACTTCTCCACATATGCTCACTTCTTAGGATATACAAGTGTCTTATGCAGTGTATGGTTCTTATAATATACTTCACTTAGATTGAACCACAATTTCTTATCCTCCATAAACATGTTAATTGCACTTTGAAAATACTACGTTGTGAAGGAAAAATATAATCTACACAATGGGTTCTTGGTGTCATTAGTCAATGTGAACCTGCCAATGCAGAACTACTAGTATACTACAAATTCAGCTTCATCTTTCACCAAGGCTGGTAGTTGCTCAGGACAGGGTTCATTTTAAGAGACCTTCTGGAAATCGGAGGTGGAGAATACCTGGCGAATATCCCCAGAACCGGTTTCACGGGAAGGCAAATTTTTTGGGGGTTGTATGAAAAAAATTCGCCTGATTATCAAGCACTGCGATAGAAGGCTGCAGACGCGCGACGGGAGATTTTGCTGTCACGCGTCAAAAAAATGTAGTGACACACGTCAATAGACCTTTGTGATGTGCGTCAATAGGTCTATTGACGTGCGTCACTAAGGTCTATTGACGCGCATCACTGCATTTTTTTGACACGCGACAGCAAAATCTCCCGTCGCGCGTCTGCAGCCTCCGACCTCTGATTTCTCATCAAAAAATCTCTGTGTCGCGCATCAAAAAACTCTTTGTCGTGCATCTGCTATGCGTCAATATCTGTTGTACCTCCTTGACGCGCGTCACTAAGGCCTATTGACGCACGTCACTAAGGCCTGTTGACGTGCGTCAATAGGCCTTAGTGACAATAGGCCTATTGACTTAGTGACGCGCGTCACTAGGCCTATTGACGCGCGTCACTAAGGCCTATTGACGCGCGTCACTAAGGCCTATTGATGCATGTCAATAGGCCTTAGTGACGTGCGTCACTAAGGTCTATTGACGCGCGACAGCAAATATCCTGTTGCGCGTCTGCAACCTCTGCCCTCTTCTTTCTCATCGAAAAAAACTCCATGTCACTCGTCAAAAAAATCTTTGTCATGCATCTACTATGTGTCAATATCTACAGTATCTCCTTGTCTGCAAACCCTCCTTGTTGCGCATCAATAACTTACCCCCTTATCGCGCGTCTATAATACGGGATATATCATATTGTTGAAAAATGTGAAGTAGAAGTGTTCTACCTGGCGAATAATCTAGGTTTATATAGGGACGCGGATATTTTTCAAGGGTAGGCGAAGCCGACCCCTAAAAAAAATTAAAGTGTAATTTTTAGGCGAATAGGTCACTGGCCCGTGCCAAAAAATTCACCTTTTCAAAATTTTCAAAAATGGAATATTCGCCATATTACGAATATTCACCACTAAAATTTTCCCTGGCTCAGGAATTCTCCACTCTACTCCAAATACATCAAGCATCCACTTGTACCACTTAGCCAAGTGCACCTTGTATGCAGGTGTCATAATTTTACAAGTATATGCTTAAAAACTCTTAGTTGGGGAAAGGTTCTCATCAGGGTGCTCCCAAATGTTATTATTCGTCCCATCAAGCACTCTAATCTCTTAAAAGAAAATGGTAAAAATAATATTACCATATTAAATTTTATCTCCATCCCACGTGGCATCAATGAAATGTTCTACAATGAAGGCCGAGATGTTGTAGATGGTCCCTTCAGAAACCTTCCTAAAAACATTCAACCATCTCTTTTTAACTTGTGTCCACCATTATTGTTCATTCAACTTAGTGAATAGGTGTGTGACCATCTTCATGACTAGGTCCTTGATCTTTGAAATTTCAAAGGCTTTCATGCCCTTCTTGTACTCAAATGCCTTATTTGTTTCTTTGACAACCTCATTTTCACCCAAGTCATCATCCAACAACTCTCATGTGTAGATAAGTCTAGTGTACTTAGAGATCAACTATGGAGTTATGCACATTCTCCTTCATGCAAAGTAAAAGTAATCTTGGTGTACATGCATCATAAGCCACTGGTATAATCTCTCAGGATTGCTGAAAAAATGTAACTCTTAGAGTTGCAAAAGCCCAACCTTCTCCAATGTATTCTTCATGGAGTCATCGTACATTGGGTTTTCATCTTTTGTTCTTTCTCTTATAGGGTGAACAAGCTCCAATGCCATCTCTTTCTTAATTTTATATGTCATATGGTTATAATCACTTGTAACCATTTTACACACATGAGATACCCATTCCATCCCCAATAATACCCCATCTAGGTATTGCATCTGTGCATACCATTCTTTGTTGAAACTTGTCCACATGATTAGTTTTCCCTTTCCCTTGTCCTTCCTCTTGGGTGAAATGTTTGATCCTTTCCTTAGTGGCATTCTTATTTTTAGGTCCTTGTTAATCCTTCCTTGTACCTTTATTTCTTACTACTCAATCCCTCGACCTCAATACTCTTTCGTAAATTCCTCAAACTCGTGCTCTAGTTTCTCAAACCCTAACCTGGAAACCCCTTTCTTCCACTAGACAGTGTTAAAACCCATAGAAATCCTTCCAAAAAACCACTTCTACACACACCCATGTACTTTGTTCCAATATGGTTCTCAAATATTTTACTTCGCAAGTGATTTTTCAAAAATTTCATGCAAGGATGCCCTAGTTCACAAGATCTCTTCCACTAGTAAACACAAGGTAAAAATAACTTACCCTGACTTCCTATTTATAACTTTACACTTTTTACCACATTTATTTCCATACCACCTATAACCATACTACAACATTAAATTTTGATTTTTTTCAGCGCATTCCTCTTAGACGATCTGTCCAGCGTGTTTCATTCACATGCGCACTCACATGTAACGTCCTCAACCTTTTGTCACACAAAACTACATCACCCACAAACTCCCTTACGCATCCTCCTAACACCGAAGTAAATCTACCTTTTTGTCCTATACCAAGTAGTTCTTCCTGTTGCCACCTACCTCATGTTTCTCTACACATTCATCATTGTACGTGGATTTCATAAAACTATTTCTTGACACCATTTTATCTTCGACCATTATCACCCCTGCTACACGTGTTCCTAAATGCTTTTGTTTTTCTTTCTTGGGCCACCAATCAATATTACTCTAACCACATACCTCCTACTTGTGCTCTCCTCCCCACACTAAATTATGTGTGGTCCTCTACACATGAAACATTTTAGAAAGTAATTGGCTATAAGCGTGCAAACACGCAACACAACACATGAACAAATACAAAGCAAAGAAACGATGGAAGGAAACCTAAAAAAAATGGTAAGACTACCTTATTACAAACACAAAGAAGACTTATTTATAGTAAAGCTTCAACCTACTCCTATTAAAGAAAATGGGAAACCATGTGCCATCCAAAGATTCTAACTAGAAAGATTGTGAGTCAAGAATATAGGTCACAACATACGGTCCCAACCAATGCATTTGGAGCTTTCCAGGGTGGCACAAAAACTTGAAATCATAATGAATTACCATCTGTCCAACCTCCAACTTCTTATTTTTAATATGTTGATCATGCCATGCCTTCCATCTTGATTTCTCTGTCTTCTGGATCCATTGGGATATAACGCACCTCTCATCCAACTACATATATTTTTCTGTGTTCTTTAAGTTCTTGTTCATCAACCAATCCCCCTGCGTGCACAATACCTAGGGATGGTAACAAGATTTCAAATAGTAAAAAAGCCTCTGCTCTAAACACTAATTAAAAGGGTGTGGCTTTTCTCAACCTTTTGTAGGTTTTTCTATAAGAATAAATAACAACAGATACTTTATCATCCAAATCCTTCCTTCCAACTTCACAAATATTTGTCAATGTGTGGCTTAAAATCATGTTGAAATCCTCAGTAGTTCCATTAGCTTGTGGGTGATAGAGTCTTATGATTGACTATCATAAATTCCACCAATAATATCCTAACAGTCTCATTCAAGAAATGAGTACCCCTATCACTTGTTAAAATCAATAGACATCCATAACTACTTATGATATTCTCCCAAAGGAAATTTTCTACAATAGTTGTACTATAATCCTTTGTAGGTGTTTCTTTCGCCCACCTTCTAAGATAGTCTACACAAGTAATGATGTAGCACAATCCTATCCTACACATCAGGGGGAAAATAGGGCCCACAAAATAAGTTTCCCATTTTTCAAAGGGTTATACACTTGCTATAGGTCTCAATGGTATTTCATCCCTATGCCTAGGCTTCCCAAGGTGCTGGAAATGATCATAACACTTGGCATATTCTTGGAAATCCTTATACAATATCTCCCACCACAAACCAAGCATCAGAATCTTACGCGTGGTGGCTCAACCTGGATAATTTCCACCAATAATTCCTCTATGATCTTCTTACATAATACTCATGTACTCATGCTCTAGTACACACCGGTGCAATATCTCATCCCGGCCAAGTTAGTATAGATCTCCACCAATCACCATATAAGGCGTGGTATGAATGGAAAGATTTTTCCTTTATATACTCTTCATTCCATTAGGCGCCACACCTATTCATAAAAAAGACAACAATGTTCTCCAAATTAGTGGGTACGCATTGTAATCTGAATAACTGTGCATCCAACATTTTGTCTTTAATGTTATACATGTCCTCACCTGAATTAATTACAGAAATATGGTCAAGTCTTGAATTACACTTTCCTGGTTTAAATACCACCGAAAAGTCAAATTCTTGAAATAAAAAGATCCACCAGCATATGTGCCCTTGCAAAATAGGCTTGTTTACCAAATACTTAAGTACCATGTGATTCATGTACAAGATAAATGGAGTAGCTAACAAGTACTATCTAAACTAATGCAAAACATAAATAAAAAACAACGCTTCACACTCTGTTGTTGTGTAATTCTGCCCAACTAGGGTTAAATTTTTGCTTGCAAAACATAAAGGGTTATCAGAAATCCCTTCTCCAGGCTATGCTAATACTACTCCAATTTCCATACCTGATGCATCCACATGCACATGAAAGGAATTTTACCAAGAGGGAAAGCACAAAATGTGTGCAGTAGTAAGCTTCTCCTTCAACGTCTCAAAAGCCACATTTTGCATCTGATCCCAATGAAATCTCCCTTTGTGCCTCAATAGTTCTTCTAAGGGTGCAAAAATACTTACATAACCCTTAATGATTTTTTGATAGTAACACATATGCCCCAAAAATCAGTGCATTGCACTTTCATTGGTAGGATCTTCCAAACCAAAAATAACAACTTTTGCACAGTCTACCAATAAGCCTTCCTTACAAATAATATGACCTAGTAATGTGCCAAAAGAAGTAATAAAGACACATTTCTCAATGTTTAGAGAGATAGTTAACTTATTACATATTTCAAATATTAATCTCAGGTTGTCATAATGATCTTTCACTAATCCATACACTATTTAATCATCCACATAGACTTGTAAAAACATATGAATAAAGTCTTGGAATGATTGCACCAAAATGCATGAAAATACAGCAGGCACATTCTTAAGCCTGAAGATCACATAACCATATAAGAAACAATTCCCCATTTAATGGAGAGAGTAGTCTTATCCTGGTCTTCTTTTGCAATCCTTACCTGGTGATACCATAAGATTCCATCGGTAAAAGAGTAAATCTCATGCTATGCTACACCTTCCAATATTTCTTCAGTAAAAGGCATTGGTAAAGGATTTATAATACATGTAGTATTTAGGTCTCTGTAGTCTACATAGATTCATATCCTTCCATATTTCTTGATACTAATCACCATTGGACTAACCCATTCAGATTATTCAATAGCTTCAATGATCCTAGATTTCAGCATCTTGTCAATTTCTTCTTTCACTTTTACGTGTAGATTAGGATTAATCTGATAAGGCCTCTTCCTAATTGGGCGTGTAACTTCCTTTAACTTGATTCACACCTTACCCAATGAGTAATGAACTCCTTTTAATTCATGATACCTACGCAGAAACAAAACTTGGAATTCCTGCAATAGTTCAATTATCATTAAGACCTATTGGTTTTTCTAGTAATCACCAATGATTGCTTATTTTGGTTCTATTTTTATGCCAATGTTGACCTTATTTTTCTTCAAAGACTCATGGTAGGTGCATGAATTCTCATCCGTGCTATCCAATACCTCACCTGTACCCTCTGTATGATCAATATCTAACTTTTGTATTTCTTAATTGTCTATCAATTACACCATTTTTCCTTTCTCTTTTTCTAGGAAGGTGCATTCAAACTGCACTTCATCCATTTCTTCTCCTTCCTTGAAATGTGCCTCTAACTAGGATATCCTAAAAAATATAGGATGAGGTCCTCAACTTTGGCACTATCTCTGAGAGTAGGGCACTTGACTACCTGCAACGCCTCATTTATTGATGGTTTAGAAGATAGATACTCAAAAATCTGAATAATACCTACCATCAACTCTATCTGATTCCCTATCTAATGATAACTATGAATGGATAAACCAAGCACATGCACATCCCTAAAAAGTGGAATAGAAATTATGCACCCAGTGTGAAGGGGGTAAATATTTCAGGCCTTTCGTCTAGGATTTCTCACATTCCTGAACATGGTACAAGGTTGATTCCTTCCCATGATAGTGGCATATATTCAAAGGTGCATTGGTCCGTAGAAATATAATAGAGAACATGATTCTTACCTCATGCCACTCTTTAATATTATCCTAATGAGTCATCCACCAATGGGTTGTTCTCACGTGCAAGGTATAAACAAGCATACTCCCTCGTTCTATTTCACAGTTCCACTGGACTTCCATAGCATGGAAGGCATCAGGGTTACCTTATTCTATGTAACATGGTAATCGTCTTCCTCCTAGATGCCTAACTGAACCTACCTTGAAAACATAAGTAAAAATTCCCTTAAATTCTCTCCCAACCAACTCATAAGTTACATGTGCCTAATAATCACATGCAACGCTAGTACAATCACTTGAGGATTGAGCATCATCTTACTGAATGAATCCTTCAATTGATGGCTCATTAACCTCTGGGTCTCAGATACTGTGCACATAAATTACATTGATTCCTTCTTCCCCCAAAGTCTTGACATAAGATGCATAACTTCCATCTGTTAGTGTAATAATAGCATGTTCCTTCTTATTCTCAAAGATGATGTATCCCTTGTTGAATTGTAACTCAACATTATTCACATAACACCAAGGGCATCCAAGTAAATATGGGAAATTATCTACCTTGGAAAATGCTAAGAATTAAAATTCCCTAGTGAGTTTGGCCCCTTGAATGGTTATGGAAACATCCTTGAAGACTCTGATGGGAATAGATTTAATTCTATTTTCCATGTGTAACGCATTCGAAGATGGCTGCAATGGTCATCTGTCATCACCAATCCGGCACTATGATAATACTCCACTGGTAACTCCTCGTGCTATGATTATTTACTAATGCACAAGTTTTAGTTTGGTAGATGTAATCTGGAAACACAACAACAAACATAACATAAGAATACCATAGACTATGATACGAAGGAATGATGACAAATTTGAAATATAAGTATAAATTATAATATCAACATGAAATTGTTACAATCTCACCCATGAGGTACTTCAAGTGTTACTAACTTCACTTGCCTTCCAACAATAACTATGGGAGAACTTCACAATTACACCTCTTAATGGCTTCTTTAACACACCTTCTAAATGATGGCTTCCTGTACACACTTACTCATACAATATTTCTCACTTATTCCTTCTATGCTAAATGAGGGGGGTGGCCTCTTTATTTATAGGAATTCAAGCTTATCCACCCTATCTCTAAGATAGGATAGGAAATCTCTTCCGAACAATCATATTCCATGCCTAAACTCTTGCCTTTACATGCAGGCTTATCTTCTAAGATAAGACAAACCTTATCATCTCACATGGGTTCCACCTTTTTAGACCTTTCCACAAAAAAATACACAAAATATTTATGACATCACCCTTTGTCCTTATTACAAATATAATATTTATAATTCCTAATCATGTAGACCCTACTTCTCTACTTACCCCAACTTTGACATTTTAACATTACTGGACCACTTACAACAAATATTTACTTTTTACCACAACATTCCTATTGTACTTTGACTATTACCGTACTCTACTTTATTGGCGGCACCGTACTGATGGCGTTGTTATCTTCTATCAGACGCCACTACTAATCATACTTAACAACATCCTATTCCTAATACATACATAATAAAATAGAAATTACGGAGGAAAATTTTAATGTCGACATTTTCCCCCTTCTTAGCTTCTACTCCATCCTCAGAGTAGACTATTCTGGTGCTTGGAAAATATTTAACTTGTCATGGTTGACCCATTTTGTAATGGGAGTGCCATCCAATTCCTTTAGTCGATATGTACCATTTTCATGCACAACTGCTATTTTGTAGGGCCCCATCTATTTGGGAAGAAATTTTCTCTGCCTTCTTTTTTTGTATCTGGAATCATATACTAGAACCAAGTCATTCACATGAAATGGAGACCAACAAATCTTTTGATCAAAGTATTCCTTCTACTTCATTTTCTTCTTATAGATTGTATCCTTCGCTATTTCCCTCATTTCCTCTAGCAAATGAAGATGCACCAACCTTTCTTTTACTGAATCACTTTCATCCATCCTTTCATTTTTCATAACTCATAGTGGGAATATCAAACTCAATAGGATGAACTGGATCATGCCATAAGCCAACTGAAATGGGGAGTATCTTGTTGTTGACTTTGATGTTGCCCTATATGCCCACAATTTTTCATGAATCCTTTTATCCCACTTATGTACTTGCAAGGCTACATCTTTTTCTAGAATTTGACACAACACAAAAAAATTTCATTCCACCTATCCATTTGTGATTGGCTTGTATGTTGTTTCCTTCCTGTGCTTGATAGAAAACTTGTTGACTAGGGCTTCTACCACCTCATTAATGAAGTGGCTTCCTTGATCTATTACAATTTCTAATGGGCAACTAAATCTGGTGAAAATGCGTTCATATATGAACCTTGCCACTTCATCCATGGAAGTTGTTTCAATGGCCTAGCTTCAACCCACTTGGTTAAATAATCTGTGGAAACTACAATATGATTAATTTGGAATGGGGTGGTTGGAAGTGGACCTAAAATATATATTCCCCACTTTTCAAAGGGAACAAGTGGAAGAATAGGGCATAATGGAGCTAATGACGTCTTACGGTTACCATGTGTTTGACAAATATCACATGTCTTACAATACTTATAACAATCTCTAAAAAGAGTGGGCCAGTGATAACCTGCATCCAAGATCCTTCTTGCTGTAAGTTTTCTAGAGAAGTTTCCTCTGCATGTACCATTGTGGAATTCTTCTATCATCTCCTTCCCTTAATCACGTCCAACTGCCCTCTTGTACTATCAGGTCCTATTCAAAATAATACTCCACGTAGAATAGAATATGGACGACTGGCTTGAGTAATCTTCCTCTTAGTCCTTGCATTGGCACTATTAGGAAACTTGAATTCATTCAAATAATTCCAAATATGTATGTATTCACTAGGGATCATGTCAAGGGATAACAATGTTGCATCTGCAAAATCATCATCATCACAAGATGAACCTAAACCATCGTAAGCTCAAAAGATTGCATTTGCAATGACATGTTTCTTTCCTAGCCTATCTATAATATCAAATTCAAATTCTTGTAGAAAAATTATCCATCTTGCTATCCTCCCTGATGGGTTAGGCTTATTTACAATATATTTTAGAGCCTGATGATCTGTTACAACTAGAAATTTTTGCCCTAGCAAGTAATTTCTAAACTTCTTTACAGCAAAAATGATAGCCAGAGCCTCTTTTTCAGTTACAGTATAATTTACCTCAGCACTGCTCATTTTTCTGCTCCCAAAGTAAATTGGATGTTCATTCCCATTTTCATCCTTTTGGCTCAAAGTAATTCCTAGTGCTGCATCTGAGGCATCAGTGTACACAATGAATGGCTTGCTCCAATACGGATTCTTCAAAATAGGTGAAGACACCAGGGCTTCCTTCACTTGTCCAAAAGCTTCATGCACCTTATTTACTGGTTCATAAGTAACATCCTTCTTCAAGAACTGGGTTAGTGGCTGCGCAATCTTTGAAAAATTCTTGATGAACCTTCTATAGTAACCCACATGGCCTAAAAATGATCTCAACTTACTTCTATTCATAGGAAATGGTAACTCTTTGATTTTTGAAACTTTATCAGGATCAGTACCAATACCATCTCTAGATACAACATGCCTTAACAAAACACCTTTAGAACATCCAAAGACACACTTTTTAGGGTTTAGTGAGGCTTGTGTTTCATCTATCCTTTGAAATGCTATCTCCACGTGGTGCAGGTGGTCCATCTTGCTTGCATAGATGTAAAAATCATCCAAAAATACTTTGATAAAGTTTCCAATGTAGGGTTCAAACACCCTATTCATCAAATGCTGGAACGTTTCTGAAGCATTACACAACCCAAAAGGCATAACTCTATAAGCAAACGTTCCCCAAGGAGTGGTAAACATGGTCTTCAGTTGATCTTTCTCTGCTATATTAACTTGGTTGTATCCGCTAGATCCATCAGCAATACTATAGCACTCCTGGCCAGCTACTTCATCCAAGATCTGATATGAGAATGGAAGAGGATAATGATCCTTCTTTGTTGCCTTGTTAACCTTCCTATAATCAACACAAATGCATAGTTTCTCATTCTTTTTTATTGAGATCATAATGGGAGAAACCCATTCTAAATTCTCCATAGAAAATATGAATCTTGCATTAAGCAACTTATCTATTTCTTCTTTTACAGTCTTGGAAAAAATAAGATTAATTCTATATGGCATTTGCTTTATGGGCTTAGCACCATCTACCAGCTCAATAGAATGTTCTACCCAACTTACTTGATGGAATTCCTTGTAATCAAAAGTGAATAGGTGTATGTACCTTCGAAAGAGCTAGAGGTAGGATTCCTTCTCACTCTCCATCACAGCATCACCAATATTTATTTGTTGGAGATGATCAGAAATTTCTTCTTCAGATAATCTTATGGGTTCATGAGTTGGTGTGACTGGAAGGATATCCATGACCGAAACATCAACCTCGCTTTCTTCATCTTCTGTGTCCACTTCACTGGTACTAGAGTAATCAGAGGAGGTCCAATCATCAGTTTCATCACTTGAATCCACAGGTTGTCTTATGATGCCAAGGGATCACATTTATCTTCACCCTCTCTCTACCATGTCCAAGTGTCATGAAGCCTTCATTCTAGTAGTTTCTTGCATGAAATCTCCTTAGCCATGGTCTTCCTAACAACATTGGGTACGCAACAGTACCATTTTTCATCACTTGAAAGTATACCACACATACAACACCCATAACAAATATTGCCACATTTGAAACAACACCTTCTGGTTTAGTTTTTCCCTTATTTAATGACCTTAACATAAGTGTTGAGGGGCGATCAATTTTTAAACCCAAAATATTCATTACAGACTCGGTCATTACATTAACTGCAGCACCTCCATCAACTTAGACATCATGAATTGAAATACCATTACATAATACCTCAACTTGTGGAGTGTAGGGATCCACCTCTACCTCCAAAATAGGGATCTCAACCTCCTTCCTTTGTTGAGCATTGATTCCACTTCACAGCTCCCGCCTCTTCTCAGAAGATATAGCCAAAATTTAACCATATGTAATATTTGCAGGCCTTTTGGACAAATCTTCTAAGATGGAGTATGGTCCTTGCCCCCGTGAAATCAGAAAATCCTGCACACCTAACTTTCTTCTCCTATGTTTCTTACTAGTTTCTCCTTTCATCTTCTTAGGATCATTTCCATCTTGGTTATCTTTTTCTTTCTTTCTTTTTGTTACAAACACATCTGCTTCATTATTTATGCTCCTATCTACTACATCAAAATAATTCACAGGTGACTTTCCTTTATCATTATCTCTTGTACCAGATGTAGAAGCTCTATCTAGACAATTATACTTATAATGACCCTTTTTATGACAACCATAACATACAACTTCAGAAATATTTCTTTTTGGACCTCTATCTCCTCCCTGAGAACTAAATTCCTTTCCTTGAAGAAGATTAATAGTTAACTAACCCATCTTCTTGAGCCGATATTCATACTCAGTAGATGTATTAGGGGAAATATTTGTGCTCACCGAGAGTGGTTGTGGATTTTGGACACAAGGTGTTGGTGTGGGCTCTACCTTAACAAAAATTTCTTTGGGCTCCTCTTCCATGCTTTCTTCTTGCCTTCTTGCAATCTACTTTGCTTGTTCGAGGGTAGCTGGGTGGTCATACTTCACTCATTGTCTGATCTCTTGTTTTATCCCAAGAATGAAGTGCTTACAGAGGAGATTATCCATGCCATTCATCAACCCATCCGCTAATCCTTCCTTCTGGATTTGGGCATCGAGCTTCCTCCTTAGCTCTAAAACACGAGCATGCTAATCCCTTATCTTCTCCTTCTCTCCTTGGGATAGCTTTGTGATATCAATCATGAGATCTACATATTTCAATTGTTCACCAAATTCTTCAAGAAAAATTTCAGTTAATAAATCCCATGTGTTTTTCACATTATCTCCTAGTGTTTCAAACCACATAAGGGTTAAACCATCCAAAAAGGTAGGAAAAAATCCAGTCCATTGTTCCCTTCTTATTAGGCCATTACAAATGCAAGATTTTTTAACTTCTTGAATGAAAGAGGAAGCATCTTCATTAGATTTGGGCTAAAAAAACAAGAATCTTCCCCATTTTCAAAAGTAACCACAGTGAAATACCAACCCACAAGTACAATCAACAAGACTTATGTACACAAATAATTCGAATCACTATAATAGAAAGTGAATTTACATATTTCTATAGTAAAATAGGAATGACCATGGTAAACTATGGTAAAAATTGACTTACTGCGGTAAAAAATGACTTATTGTCATAAAAACTATTCACGGTAAAAAGTGAAGTCACTGTGGTAAATTCTATTCACGATAAAAAGTAAAGTTACTATGATAAATACTATTCATAGTAAAAATTGACTTTAAGATGGTAACTACTATGCACAGTAAAAACAAGGTTACTCTCCAAATGATTTCTGACTAAGTGGGAATATCTCTCCAGAAAATCCACCAATGAGGAATGGTCGTGGCAACGGAACCAAAATGTCATCACCAATCCGGCACTATGATAATTCTCCACCGGGAACTCCTCATGCTATGATTATTTACTAATGCACAACTTTTATTTTGGTCGATGTAATCTGGAAACACAAAAACAAACATAAGACAAGAATACCATAGACTATCATACAAAGGAATGATGAAAAATCTAAAATATAAGTGTAAATTATAATATCAACATGAAATTGTTAGAATCTCACCCATGAGGTACTTCAAGTGTTACTAACTTCACGTGCCTTCCAAAAATAACTATGGGAGAACTTTACAATTAAACCTCTTAATGGCTTCTTTAACACACCTTCTAAATGATGGCTTCCTTTACACACTTACTCATACAATATTTCTCACTTCTTCCTTCTATGCTAAATGAGGGGGTGGCCTCTTTATTTATAGGAATTCAGGCTTATCCACCCTATCTCTAAGATAGGATAGGAAATCTCTTCCAGCCAATCATATTCCATGCCTAAACTCTTACCTTTACATGTAGGCTTATCTTCTAAGATAAGATAAACCTTATCATCTCACATGGGTTCCACCTTTTTAGACTTTTCCACAAAAAAATACACAAAATATTTATGACATCACTCTTTATCCTTATTACAAATATAATATTTCTAATTCCTAATCATGTAGACCCTACTTCTCTACTTACACCAACTTTGACATTTTAACATTACTGGACCACTTACGACAAATATTTACTTTTTACCACAACATTCCTATTATAGTTTGACTGTTACCGTACTCTATTTTATTGGGAGCATCGTACTGATAGTGCCGTTATCTTCTATAAGAAGCCACTACTAATCATACTTAACATCATCCTATTCCTAATACATACATAATAAAATAGAAATTACGAAGGAAAATTTTAATGTCAACAGGTCTCCCTATCTAATTCCATACTTCTAGAGTAATAACATTTACCTTTGCACCTATGTTAAATAGTATGTTACTCAAAATCCATCCATCAACTATTGCATTCAACATGATTTCGTTGTCATAATCAAGACTATGAGGGGGAAAATTAACATGTAATATATGCCTCTTGCTTTTGCATCCAACGCATGGTACCTTTCCTATCAGCCATTCCCCTAACAGGGGAATTATATTTTTCTGGCGCAACATCTTACATACTTCTTTTACATCATCAACATCATTATAAGGGATCTCATTATTCTTCACTTGTTCCAATTTCTATGAATTCTCTTTCAAACACTGGATCTCCCCTTGCAAGCTCCTAATCACCTTTATAGTCTCCTGGTAAACCTCCTTCTGATAAGTCGGATCAGGGTACTTCCCATGCAATACCTATTCTCTTGTAATAAGAGGTATTTTCTTTGGTATTTATCTGGCATGTGTAGTTACTAATACAGGCTCCAACTCAAGGTTAGACACTAATGTAGGAATGAATAAAGGTTCATCCCATTTCACACTAACCATTTTTACACCCTTGTCCTTCTTCTAATTCTGGTTCATGTGTTTATACAAGTTAGAGCACTCATCATACTTGTGTGCCTTTCCACATCATGAGCATTGTAGTAAATTTGGACACTTGCACTTGTAGTGATATGTAGATCCAAAATTGAAGAAAATTCCATGGGGACATTCACTCCTTCCTTCGCCATCTTCATGCCCTTCATGCTAACACCCCATAATCTTTAAACTTTTCACAATGCTAACCTGGCACACACCAGTATCAAATGCATCATAAATCTGGTCTATCAGCCGAAAATCCTTAGTGTCATGAGTAGTAAAGGTATGCATATTACAATAGTAGGACACATTCTTATAGAGTTCACATTGAAACATATGGAATATAATTAGATCATGATCCCCATGTGTTGGGCCCATAAAATATTGACTAAGTGCGAAAGGGCACATGGGTGTGCAAGACTGAATTAAGAAATGGGCATGCAAGTGGAAGGTACGTAAGGAAAGGTTCTAGGAGGGTCTTAGTAGAACCCATGATGCACTCCCATAGGACAAGGTCTCGAGACTTAGCCATATTTGACGTATTAGGTAGGACATGAGAAAAGCGTGACCCGAATGTGCATGTGGAGTGGATAAGGTGCCAACCTAGTGACAGGTTAGCCTAGGAGGGAATATACCCTACGATGAAAGTTTCTAGAAGACCATCATGGAAAAAAGTGGAGAGGTCAGGTCTGATGGAGCATGCTCCCATGGAGGACCACATTCAGAAACTGGGTGCCAGATCTGAAGTAACAGAAGGAGGAGTTGGCACTTAGGGATGCCTATAAATACAAGTGCCCATAGAATAAAAGAGAGGTGGAATCAGTTAGAGAGAGAGATCAATAGAAAGTGGAGATCTGCATAAATGCTACAAGGAGTCATATTGGGTTGGGCAGATGAAATATACAGAAGGATGTAATAAGGGCTTGGGGTTATAAAATTTATTTCTGAGAGCTAAATGATATGGATCCAATTTTGATGCATGAATTTGGTCTGCCATAATGTGGTGTTTCATAGTAATTCTAATGAATGTAATGAGGCTACCAAGTTAATTAAATATAATCCTTCTTAGTTCAGATTCATACATGATTATTCATAGTTCCTTTTCATGTATGTTTATAATATGAATATGAATTCCTATGCATTTTACTTTCTATCTTGATTCAACTATTTAAGTCTATTAAAGTACATTTGTCTGTAATGACTATAATGATCTAGAACCATTCTTAGCTTTATGATGTTTGCATGTTTCATTCCCACTCACTTACTTGAAATTTTAGATCATAGATGATGTTTTCACACTAAACTCACATAAAAGAGAGACTTGACACCCGTGCGCGCCTCAGGTGAGCACCTAGCGTCCGCTGGGTACTAAGCCGATGCGCATGGGGTTCCCTTGTTCTTGGTGGGTGTAAAAATGACTACATATTGGTTCCATTTTCGGGACCTCTTTTCAAAGTTTTAGTGGGAAATGGCATGCATCATAATCTGTGTAATAAGTGATGATATAATGCCTAACTTTGGAAAGTGTTGAATCATGTTTCAAAAGCACAGAGGATGAAGTTTCTCATAGATTCAACACTGGATTTGATTTTGATGCAAGTAGATGGGTAGAAGAGAACCTCTACCATGAGTTTTATGAAACTTTTGTTTGTTGCTTCCCAGTATAACTGTATGAATGGATCTTGGCATATGTGTCTAGATCAAGCTCATATTATAGATCACACATATGGAACCAAGAAGAATACCAAAGACTGTAGGATGTAGATCTGACATGGAATTGTGCTGTGGATCATTGGTGGAAAGGTGTGCTGGCTAGCTACACTCTAGAGTACGCTATTTCTACATATTCTTGTCTAGAAGTTATTGAGTTTGAGTTTCTGCGTGATCCCAGAGGATTTTTTCTATGTGTTATCCCTCTGGAAATGAAGATCTTGATTGTTTCCTTGAGTTTAGAGGCATCTCCGATGGCCGGCTAAACCATTTTGAGTGCTAGGTGAGGAATCTAGAATGGAGGAAGATGGCAGACATTGGGATGAAGAAAGAAAGGGAAGAGAGACAACTCAATTATAGTGAAGTGCATGAAAGGGAAATTGTTAGATAATGCAAGGTTGCAAATGTGGTGGATGTATGGAGGTAAACATTGCGGGAAGGATTTAAGGTTCATGCAGAGGACGTGGAACTTGAGTAGTCTATGTTGCCCCATCTTGGAAAATGTGTAAGAGAGACCCCTTCGAATTCTGATGAGAGTTCATCATGTGAAGAGAGAAGAGTTTTTGTCATGAATCTAAACCCACCTAGTGACCAGACCCTAACACTTGGTTTTTTAGATCAAGGGAGGAGTAGCGTTGACCCAGTTGGTATCAGTGGAAGTGACAGATCTAGACCCAGGAGGTACAATTTTTCATTTCCTACTTCTATGGCTACACAGACTATTCTAGTATTTGGAGGAATTTTCAGACAAGGGACAAGTACACAAAGCATGGGTAATGCATGGGAGAGTGGCGTAGAAAACACACCTGGTAGTGGCACAATCTCATAGATGGTTGGAACATAGTTTAGCGGGACATTGGTGACCCTAGGTGCGACCGCTTCAGGACCATTACTGGTGGAAGGAGGATCTGGAGGTGGAACTGGTGGATCTGAAGGCATGGGACCTAGTGGATCTAGTGGATCTGGTGGAGGAGGAAAACTGGGGGAAACCAAGGGTCTAGACCAGGAGGACAGGGGCCTTAGCCACCTCCTCAAGTCTTCTTTGAGATATCTCTACATTTGATAGATTACAGGGGTATTGAAGTTGCTACGGAGCATGTTCACAAGTGTGAACATTTTATGACATGCAAAGGGGATCACAACCCTGGAGCGGAAAGCCAGTTATTTTGCAACGCACGTTGTAAGGGTGTGTGCATAACTGGTATAGGAAGTATGCACCCCCATCAGACAGTGGTAGATTTCACCGCATTGAAAAATTCTTTCCTTGCAAAATTCCACATCCCTGAGTTTAAACATAAGAGCATCAACACCATTAAGGAAATTCAATAGGGAATGGTTACAGTGTGTGTGGGAGTATGATGCATGGTTTAAGACTATCTTGTCAAAATTTTAATATGACATTCAACCTTCACAACATGCTCAATGGTTTGTTGGAGGGTTGATAACACACATTTATAAGAGATTTATCTCATAATACTTTAACAGACCCGGTGTGAGGTATTGGAAGCTGCTCTACATGATGAAGCTATTGGAAGTGTTACATACTAGTGTTAGCCCATTCTTGGAAGCTCAAATCACCACTATGGCTACGCAGATGGAAAATTTATCTGCAAACTCAGCCCATGAGACTCGCATTGGTATATGGGTTTACAGATTGTGAAGTAGAGGGGCATGTTAAGGATAGTTTCCCCTAAAAGAAAATACACATCGTAGCAGTAGAGTTTGATATTTTTCATGGGGACCATGATGTGAATAGATGTCCCTTGTTGTAGTGTACACATGCAGAAGAATGTGACTTGCTACTATAAGATCTATACCTCTACAACCCATGATACTAAGGATTGTATGCTTATTGACTAGATCCATGAGGCAATTGATCATGGTGTGTGCCAGACCAACATGTTCCAGTAGTACTGAGAATGATGACCACCATTATGAGGAGCATACAAATGGAGGTGTGCACGGAAGGGGATTTCACAGAGGATTTCATGGTCTTGGTAACTACAGAGGAGGAATAAGTGAGTTCCCACATGGAGCCTGTTTTAATTGTGGGTTTACAGACCACTACAAGCATGAGTTCCCAAATTTATTGCAGTGTTCATGGTGTGGGAAGAAGCAAAAGTATGAAGAGTGAATTGAGTTGTTTGAGCATATGAATCAGTAGCACCAGAAAGACAAGGGCACTGCAATGGTAAACATTAAGAAGGCTGACACACAATGGATTAAGAAGGCTTGGAACATGTTATGGTAACAACAAGAGTAGAGGTTGCACACGTAAAAGAAATACCAAGGTAGAAGAACGTAGATTCAAGGGAAGAAGTGGTACATGGGAAGTACCCAGATCCTACACATAAAAAGGAGGTATATCAAGAGACCATGGATGTCATTCAAAGTTTACAAGGAGAAATCTAGCGTCTAAAGGAGTAGTCCAGGAGGGAGGAGAAAAGAAGGAAGGTTGAGGTGCTAAAGGATGACCTGGATGAGGTCAAGGAAGTGTGTAAAATGCTAAGGTAAGAGAATATTACTCCCTTGCTAGGATCATTATTGAGAGAGAAGGTACCACGAGCCAGAGAAGAGCATGAGAGGTAGGTATTGCACGTAAACCTTCCCCATCACTTCCTTGAATATGATAGGGAGATCATGTTAAATGCGGTAGTGGATGGATGACTCCTTAGTAATATCCTCATTGACACAGGCGCAAGTCAATGTTCTCACCATGTATGCATGGCATCAGATGGGAAGACTTGTATTATAGCCATCTTTGAATGTGCTGTACATGGTGAACAAAATGAAGGCAATGTCCATTGGTGTCTTATAGGATGCCGCTATCACCATTCATGGAGCTAATTTTACTGGGAACTTCAAAGTCTTGGAACTCACTGAGGAAGACAATTTCTGAGCTTTACTTGGGCACCCATGGTGCTATAAGAACAATGCAGATCTTCGGTTCAACATACCCCTAGCTGATGGAAAAATCAGCACCCTATGTTGAACCTTTGAGAGAAGAGGTCCTGGATAGAATATATGTGCACTTAATCAGGGATCTAGAGAAAATTCATCCCACAGAGGGAGTTATCCAGTTTGAGGATGCTCAGTACCTAAGTGACACCACCAGTATAGCATGTGATAATTGGGCACATGGAATCTTTGAGTTAATCAGATAGTATTGAGAGGATCGGTAACAAAGGTGACAAAGGCACGTACGGTCCGACACATAGGAAGAAAGAAGCTACCTAAGTACTCAGTAGGAGCCTTCCCTGAGATATTTTTGCATGAGATAAAATCTCAATGGAAGGAGGAAAATGAAGGAAGGTGGATGTTAAGTTACGTCCTACTTAGAACTGTTACGTGGTGGTGGGAAACGCATGGGGATAATCTCTTAGAATAATGGGAGGTCGAGAATTTCCTTCTCTATAAGGTTTTTGTAGGAGCAACGTGCCATGACTATAAAATAGTACCATGGTAAAGAGATTGCTTCCTTCCATATCCAAGTATGTGAGATAACTTGGATGGGAAGCGTAGAAGCATCACCACCTTAATTATGGGTTCACAAGTTTTATTCCACATTACAAGCTTGTGCACACACATGATACATTCATTGTATGACACGCCACCAGATAGGGAATTGGAAAGAGTTAGCAGTTGATATTGTTCAAGAATTCAAATATCAGAGTACAAAAACCTTGGTGGATAAGGAACTACAAGATATCAAGCACCTTACCATTGGAGATAGCACCATGGTAGAAGATAGGCTACTGGAATTGTTAGGTGAACCTAACATGGAGGTATATTTTGAGGAAGAAGAAACAAAAGAAATACAGTTTGAGCATGCATGTATGGAAAACGAAAAAGGGAAGATGGTGTATGTTATTGATGGGGAAGAAGTGGAAAATTTGGATGGTGACCATTTTGTAGGGACGCGTGAAATCAAAGACAGTGTTGATGAATGGGCACGTGCCTATCACAAGCATTTAAATAAAAATAATGTTAACATTGGCTCAGATGAAGAGCCTAAAGATGCTATCATCGAAGACTATTGGTCGGAGAAAGAAGTCTCTAAGATCATTGATCTTGTACGTGTGTTTAAGGATTTATTCCCACGTGGGTATCATGAACTCAAAGACGTTCACCATTCCTTGGGGGAAATGAGAATTAAGTTGAAGGAGGGTACGCACCTAGTCTAGAAGATACCATACTGAATTATTCCTAACCTATGCGTAAATATTAAGGTGGAACTGGTGGATCTGAAGGCATGGGACCTAGTGGATCTAGTGGATCTGGTGGAGGAGGAAAACTTGGGGAAACCAAGGGTCTTGACCAGGAGGACAGGGGCCTTAGCCACCTCCTCAAGTCTTCTTTGAGATATCTTTACATTTGATAGATTATAGGGGTATTGAAGTTGCTACGGAGCATGTTCACAAGTGTGAGTTTTTATGACATGCAAAGGGGATCACAACCCTGGAGCGGAAAGCCAGTTATTTTGCAATAACGTTGTAAGGGTGTGTGCATAACTGGTATAGGAAGTATTACCCCCATCAGACAGTGGTAGATTTCACCGCATTGAAAAATTCTTTCCTTGCAAAATTCCACATCCCTGAGTTTAAACATAAGAGCATCAACACCATTAAGGAAATTCAATAGGGAATGGTTACAGTGTGTGTGGGAGTATGATGCATGGTTTAAGACTATCTTGTCAAAATTTTAATATGACATTCAACCTTCACAACATGCTCAATGGTTTGTTGGAGGGTTGATAACTTCATTTATAAGAGATTTATCTCATAATACTTTAACAGACCCGCGTGAGGTATTGGAAGCTGCTCTACATGATGAAGCTATTGGAAGTGTTGATACTAGTGTTAGCCCATTCTTGGAAGCTCAAATCACCACTATGGCTACGCAGATGGAAAATTTATCTGCAAACTCAGCCCATGAGACTCGTATTGGTATATGGGTTTACAGATTGTGAAGTAGAGGGGCATGTTAAGGATAGTTTCCCCTAAAAGAAAATACACATCGTAGCAGTAGAGTTTGATATTTTTCATGGGGACCATGATGTGAATAGATGTCCCTTGTTGCAGTGTATGATGCAGAGGAATGTGACTTGCTACTATAAGATCTATACCTCTACAACCCATGATACTAAGGATTGTATGCTTATTGACTAGATCCATGAGGCAATTGATCATGGTGTGTGCCAGACCAACATTTCCAGTAGTACTGAGAATGATGACCACCATTATGAGGAGCATACAAATGGAGGTGTGCACGGAAGGGGATTTCATAGAGGATTTCATGGTCATGGTAACCACAGAGGAGGAATAAGTGAGTTCCCACATGGAACCTGTTTTAATTGTGGGTTTACAGACCACTACAAGCATGAGTTCCCAAATTTATTGCAGTGTTCATGGTGTGGGAAGAAGCAAAAGTATGAAGAGTGAATTGAGTTGTTTGAGCATATGAATCAGTAGCACCAGAAAGACAAGGGCACTGCAATGGTAAACATTAAGAAGGCTGGGATTTTAGAAGTTTTCAGATGTTATGGTAACAACAAGAGTAGAGGTTGCACACGTAAAAGAAATACCAAGGTAGAAGAACGTAGATTCAAGGGAAGAAGTGGTACATGGGAAGTACCCAGATCCTACACATAAAAAGGAGGTATATCAAGAGACCATGGATGTCATTCAAAGTTTACAAGGAGAAATCTAGCGTCTAAAGGAGTAGTCCAGGAGGGAGGAGAAAAGAAGGAAGGTTGAGGTGCTAAAGGATGACCTGGATGAGGTCAAGGAAGTGTGTAAAATGCTAAGGTAAGAGAATATTACTCCCTTGCTAGGATCATTATTGAGAGAGAAGGTACCACGAGCCAGAGAAGAGCATGAGAGGTAGGTATTGCACGTAAACCTTCCCCATCACTTCCTTGAATATGATAGGGAGATCATGTTAAATGCGGTAGTGGATGGATGACTCCTTAGTAATATCCTCATTGACACAGGCGCAAGTCAATGTTCTCACCATGTATGCATGGCATCAGATGGGAAGACTTGTATTATAGCCATCTTTGAATGTGCTGTACATGGTGAACAAAATGAAGGCAATGTCCATTGGTGTCTTATAGGATGCCGCTATCACCATTCATGGAGCTAATTTTACTGGGAACTTCAAAGTCTTGGAACTCACTGAGGAAGACAATTTCTGAGCTTTACTTGGGCACCCATGGTGCTATAAGAACAATGCAGATCTTCGGTTCAACATACCCCTAGCTGATGGAAAATCAGCACCCTATGTTGAACCTTTGAGAGAAGAGGTCCTGGATAGAATATATGTGCACTTAATCAGGGATCTAGAGAAAATTCATCCCACAGAGGGAGTTATCCAGTTTGAGGATGCTCAGTACCTAAGTGACACCACCAGTATAGCATGTGATAATTGGGCACATGGAATCTTTGAGTTAATCAGATAGTATTTGAGAGGATCGGTAACAAAGGTGACAAAGGCACGTACGGTCCGACACATAGGAAGAAAGAAGCTACCTAAGTACTCAGTAGGAGCCTTCCCTGAGATATTTTTGCATGAGATAAAATCTCAATGGAAGGAGGAAAATGAAGGAAGGTGGATGTTAAGTTACGTCCTACTTAGAACTGTTACGTGGTGGTGGGAAACGCATGGGGATAATCTCTTAGAATAATGGGAGGTGAGAATTTCCTTCTCTATAAGGTTTTGTAGGAGCAACGTGCCCATGACTATAAAATAGTACCATGGTAAAGAGATTGCTTCCTTCCATATCCAAGTATGTGAGATAACTTGGATGGGAAGCGTAGAAGCATCACCACCTTAATTATGGGTTCACAAGTTTTATTCCACATTACAAGCTTGTGCACACACATGATACATTCATTGTATGACACGCCACCAGATAGGGAATTGGCAAGAGTTAGCAGTTGATATTGTTCAAGAATTCAAATATCAGAGTACAAAAACCTTGGTGGATAAGGAACTACAAGATATCAAGCACCTTACCATTGGAGATAGCACCATGGTAGAAGATAGGCTACTGGAATTGTTAGGTGAACCTAACATGGAGGTATATTTTGAGGAAGAAGAAACAAAAGAAATACAGTTTGAGCATGCATGTATGGAAAACGAAAAAGGGAAGATGGTGTATGTTATTGATGGGGAAGAAGTGGAAAATTTGGATGGTGACCATTTTGTAGGGACGCGTGAAATCAAAGACAGTGTTGATGAATGGGCACGTGCCTATCACAAGCATTTAAATAAAAATAATGTTAACATTGGCTCAGATGAAGAGCCTAAAGATGCTATCATCGAAGACTATTGGTCGGAGAAAGAAGTCTCTAAGATCATTGATCTTGTACGTGTGTTTAAGGATTTATTCCCACGTGGGTATCATGAACTCAAAGACGTTCACCATTCCTTGGGGGAAATGAGAATTAAGTTGAAGGAGGGTACGCACCTGGTCTAGAAGATACCATACTGAATTATTCCTAACCTATGCGTGAAGGTCAAGGAAGAAATAGATAAGATGATAGCATCAGGTGGTCATTATTGAAGCTGTTGAAAAAATCAGAATGGATAAGTCCAATGGTAATTAGTATCAAGAAGGACATAAGGATAAGGATCTGTGCTAAATATAGGGACCTGAATGCAGTATGTATCATTGATCCTTACCCAACCCCATTTACTGAAGAAATATTAAGGAGTGGCAGGGTGCGAGGTCTATTCTTTCACAGATGGATTCTCGAGTTATCACCAGCTAAGATCTTACAAAGGAGGACCAAAGGAAGATGAATTTCACCACTGAGTGGGGAAGTTTTTCCTATACAGTCATGCCTTTTGGGTTGAAGAATGTGTTGGCTGTGTTCTCACACATTGTGGTACAAGCTTTCTAGGACTTCATCCATAAATTCCTTCAAGTCTACCTGGATGATTGGACAATATATGGGTTAGTGAAGGACCATTATGACAACTTAAGGATGATGTTTGAAAGGTGTTGGTAGTAAAGGATATCCCTCAACATTCAAGAAATTTGTCTTTGCTACCCCCGTTTGGAACATTATTGGGGCACATCATATGTAAGGAGGGCCTACTAGTAGATCCCCCGAAAAGTTGTAGTAATTATGGGATTGAGGGAGCCTACTAGTCAAAGCATAGTGCATGGATTTCTTAGGCATACAAGGTACTACTGGAAGTTCATCAAGGGATATGCCAAGATCTTTGTTCCCTTAGAAGATTTACTTATACATAAGAGTGCCTTTCATTGGGGAGAGGCACAACAAAAACCATTTGAGACTTTGAAGGATAGGCTTGTCACTGTGCCCATCCTATGTTTCCATTCTTGAGATAAGCCTTTCCATGTTCATGTGGATGCCTCAGGGACTGACATTGGAGTCAGTACTTGCACAACCTAGTGAAGGGATTGTTGATCATCCCTTGTGCTTTGCAAGTAGGAAATTGACACCAGCAGAGAAGAATTCCACTACGATTAAGCATAAGGCATTGTCAGTGATCTATGCGCTTCATAAATTCAGACAATATTTGTTGGCAACCTCTTTTGTATTTTACACTTACCATATGGCATTGAAATACTTGGTGAACAAGCCTATTCTACAAGGGTGCATATGTTGGTGGGTACTATTGTTCTAAGAATTTGAGTTCATGGTGGTTATCAAACCAGGAAAAAGTAATTCTAGACTTGATCATTTATCTAGGATTGATTCAGGGGAGGACATGCAGAGCATTGAAGACACCATGCCAGATGCACAACTTTTTAGGTTGTGGAAACACACCCTCGGTATTTGGAGGACATTGTAGTATTTATGAAGATAGGTGTGGCGCTCGTCAGGAATGAATGCCTTGGAGAAGAAGAAGTTGGCCATACGCACCGTGCCCCACATGTTAATTAGTGGATATCTGTACAAAATGGGTCATGATGAGGTTCTGCATACCATTGCATGCTAGAACATGAGCACATTGCAATTATGGAAGAAGATCATGGTGGGATTGTAGGAGGACACTATTTGCAGGAAATGTAACTATGTGCAGAAGATTCTACTCATAGGGATTTGGTGAGATACCATTTATCAAGATTACATTGAATTTTGCAAGGCCTGTGACCATTACCAGCACCTTAGAAAACCTAGAAAAAGGGATGAAATTCCCTTGTGACCAATAGCTAGTGTAGAACCATTTGAGAAGCGGGCTATTGAATTTTTCAGACCAATCTCACCAATGGTGCATCGTGAAGGACTGGTTCGCAGTATATCCTCACTTGCATTGATTATTGGACAAGGTGGGTAGAAGTAATGCACCTACAAAGGATTGTACAACAGCTACCACTGTTAGATTTTTATGGTAAAACATATTCAACAGGTATGGATGCCCATTGAGTTTGAACAAGTGATAGAGGTATGCACTTCCTCAATGAGATGGTCAAAATTCTATCTATCAGAATTCATGGTGGCCCATCACAAAACTACTCCCTATCACCCTCAAGGAAATGGAACTGCTGGAGGCATTTAACAAAATACTTAGCCACACATTGACTAAGATCTGCGATGTTGGTAGACATGATTGGGATGAAAAAGTATCATCCGTTCTTTAGGCATATAGGATAACCTACAAGAGGTTGAATAAGGCCACACCATTTCAATTAGTGTTTGGTGCAGAGGCTATCCTACCAGTTGAATTCATGTTACCTTCATCTGACGTATAACGCACACAGAAGGATTGGCCAATGAACAAGTGCTGGAAGAAAGAATTGAACAAGTTAATGCTATTGGATGAAATATGATTACTCACTAGGTGGAGCCAGAAGACGGAAAAATCAAGACAAAATGCATGGCATGATCGTCACATTAAGAACAAGAATTTTGAGGTTGGGCAGATGGTCTTACTATATTATTCAAAGTTTATGTGCCATCCTGGGAAGTTGAAGGTGCATTGGTTGGGTCCCTTACATCATCTTGTACATCCTTGATTTAGGTGTATGCCAATTACAAGTGCTGTATGGGATGAGATTTATAGGACACTTCAATGGGAGTAGGATTAAGCCCTACTATAAATAATTCTTCTTGGTGTTTGTAAATAAGGAAGTGTTGTCAGTTAGTTTTCCTTTAGGATTTCCTTTTCTTAATGTTTCCATTTTTCTTTTCTTTCTCTAAGGGGTTTTTTATGGATGATAAATTTGATTGCTCAGCTAGAGAGGTGTTGTAGGGAAGGTGCACCCATGGTTCCTCCTACCACTACTACCTATGTGACATCTGGGGAGAGAGGTCCTAGAATATAATTCCTACTAAAGGGAGCATGCCCTAATATGTAGGTTCAGTAGATTCTAGCCCACCTTACCTATGCTTCATGGTTGGATTTCTAAATACCATATGCCACTCCACAATGAAAGGTTATATATTTATCCTTCTGAAAATGTGTATTTATTCTTTTTTTTATTCAATAGCTGATAAGGAAACCATTGTTGGACAACTCTATGTTTTTCAATCTCGCTATCTTTTCTTGCAACCATAGTTCCCCTCCTTTAACGTAATCACTTAACCTATTTCCTATAAACAAGTTTGGATTAGGTTCCCTCATCTCCCTCTATAATTTTTAAGCTAGGAATGTCTGATCTCTACTCACAATAATTTGTGTAATATATTCCACATCTACTCCCAAACTAGTGAATTCAAATCATACAACTTAGTGTTATAATATGGTGGTAGTTGAGATATAATTCTGAGAACTTCTACAGAACATTTAGAAAAAATTTAAATAATGAGAAATGGACACTTCCTTATTTAAAATGATGGAATTTTGTTTACTTTCAGAAGATGTTTCACTATTGGGAACATTGTTGCTGACTATGGGATGGAAAAATGAAATAATCAAAGAGCTAATTAGTGGAAAAAATCCCTTCCTAAACATTTGGTTTTTAATAACAAGGGAAATTTAGATTAGAATGTATATTTGAAGGATGTAGTCGAATCAGTCTCGAAAACTCCCCTTAGAGAATTGTCTACTACTGATAAAAAAGGATTTTAAATGGGGAAACACATTTAAAAAAATGTTGATCCAAATTATTGTCAAGTGGCTAAGGAAAATATCCCTCCTCTCTTTCATCCCTAAAACAACACATATCTACTAATAAATGATCTTCAAGTTATTTTTCATGTTGATCAGGTTTTAGATGGGTGGAAAATAGTACATAACAAGATAAAATCCACTCATAAGAAATCCACTTTTCTCATAGTTGAAATGCAGTACACTGTTGGGGTAGTTGTTTCTTTTTGGGATCCTTCTTTCTTAATGAAAAATGTATCTAGGTTTTTCTCACAGTCATCTACTTTTTACCTGAGTAGGACCTCAATGAGAAAACCTTTAACCTGAATTAAAAATAGGTGATAATTCTTGCACAAGTATCAAGTTTGATTGTAATATTTTTTTAGATATATAATCCATTTTTTTAATGTACACTGTCATGGTCCTCACCAAAATAGCCTATAATCACCATTGCATGGGAAAATGTTGAGTATGTAGCAACACCATCTCAATCTTGTTAAGAAAATTTTGGATGCACTAAGTTCTAATATATTTTACTTTTTAAAGAAAGAGTTAATCAAATATTCTATACAGACAAATAAGCGAGTAGATTTTCAAAATAACATAATTTATAGGAATCTCAACCTAAAAAAGTTGTGTATGACCTGTTGCGAGCCTGATAATAATCCTAACCCTAACATAGGTCCAAAACGATATCGGTGACATTAGCAAGGTCAAAAATAGCCTTAAATGTAGGATAGAAAAAGGAGGGTAGTAGGGAAGAAATAAATCATTTTCCGAGTTCATTGTAGCTGTGAATGGAGAAGAAGAACAGATAAGGGGATGACAAGAGAAGGAGATCGATAATGTTACGAAAGCACCAGAATGAAAATATATTTCTATAGTAGTAAAAGGATCAGTTAGGGGAGGTCATCGGGTGAGGAAGCACCTTAAATCTACTCTCAAAACCCTTTTTGTCACTCTTCAGGAGGATATTCTCCAACAAGTTTTGCATCTTGAAGAGGATTATGGAAATCCTTTCCTAATCTTTTATTTCAATTAAGTATCACAAAATATCTCTCAACTAGATGATTGGTTTACAAAAATATGGAAATCGAAAATCAATGGTAAAGTTGAACTTTAGCCCTATTTTAAAGAATATTTTATAGTTTTTAATCTTGTGAAGACCAAGATGTTGTTGATAAGTGGTTTGGATATTGGTGGATCATCAGACTCATGTCTATAGCATGGTATACCTCATTCGATCCATTAAGAGACTCTATTAATATTATGCATATCTTGGTTACAGTTCTTAGTCTTCATTTGCAATTATTGAATGAACCCTTCCTTGAACCTAATGGGAATACTTTGGGGGAATTTTTAAAATCAGATACTATTGATGGGTGTTTTTATTCCCTTCATTTAATCAACTTCTTGTTGATGTCATATCAAACTAGGGGTGTTTCTAAAGCTATATGCAACAAGAGTAATCCCGTTGATGTAGTAGTTGACTATAGTTTTTTTTGTATTTTTTGGAGGATCTTTTCAATGTCTTAAGGAATTATTGGTAAAACTTTATTTAAATCATACTATGAAAATGTTGCTGAAAGTAAACACACTACAAGATCTCTTGAAAGGAAACACACTTTACATAATGGAAATAAACACACACAACTTACAATGCTTGAAAATGATTGCAAGACATATAATAATCTATCTAAACACCTGCATGAACAAGTATACAACAGAGTTTACTATAATAATTAAAAATGATGCAAAATTAACAGATGTAAACTATTATCTTTAAGAAATATAAATACCAAATAAAGGAATATCCTAGTCCTTGGGGGAGTGGGCCCTTGATCCTCCTCGAATCAAGATTTAACAATTTAGAATTATCTCATATAGGAAAGACTATTTTATTGATAAAACATTCGGTATTACAAAACGTACTGGATCTGTGTACATAGTCTATATTTCTCTTCTTTGTTCTATCTCTATTTCATATCATATTCTATTATTTACTTATCTACTGTAGGTCCGCTTTTATATAAATTTACAATCATAGTTGTCTCTATGATTCTGATGAAATTGAATCGTGGCCAGAATAGATGCCAAGTCAGATTGTGGCTGATTAGACAACTATAAGATAACTATCCCAGGATCTGAAAACAGAAATTTTGTCATCCTTTCCTAATTGAAAGGTTCGTTGATGCAAAGTCTTCAGATGTTGTTTAGAATAGATAAACTTCCATTGGTTCCATAACTTCATAGAATTTCCAGAACCATAGGAAATTGTTAAGGATCAAAACCATGAGAGTTCTGGAGCTATACTCAAGAGTTCCGGAACTAAGTCTAAAAATTCCACAACTAAATAATGGAGTTCCAAAACTAGCTTGGAAGTTCTAGAACTAAGCTTTATTGAAATAGATGCTACCAAAAACATACTGAATGCTACATACTTCATTTCCTCGACTGATTAGACTTTCTTTATTACAAAACTGAATTTCAAACATAAACTTCGTCAAGAATTTCAGAGCTTTTAAAAATTAGAATCACAATCAATCAAAGGACAGATAATTACATCCTAACTGATATTATATCAAATAAAAGTCACAAATTGTAATCAAACTTAATAAAAAGGAGAGTAAGATGAGATCATATATTATACATTAATCAGACATATTATGGCCTCATCATTTCCCCCAAACTTACTTGTTTGTAAGTCCCTTTACAAACTCGTTCTTCAAAAGTGGGATCATATGTTCTGCATTCCATTCGATTGCTCATATCAAATGGCTGAAATTGAATTTTCCAATGATTAAGCTCAAATGTATTATACCCAACTCCTTTTCTATATTTTCCTTTCCCACTTTTCAAATTCAGCAGGGTCTTGAGGTTCTTTGTTCTACCAAGGAGACATAGGGGTGAGAAGTAGAGGTGGCCTTGTTCACATTCCCATCCTTATTTGGCCATAGGTTTCATTGACTTGGGGAACTATAGTGCTTAATGCTTTGGCCCTCTCTAAAATTCATATAAGATTTGTAGGGTAAATTACTTCCCCTCCTTTTCAAAGAAACAGTAAGGAGTTCACACCTCTTTGAGCATCCTTCATAAATATCTTTAAATTTTTCCTCCTCATAGGAGGTGAAGGCATCAATACTCTTTTGTAAAATGGCAAGGTAATGTGTCTTGAATCTCCTATCAAAGGCATGAGTTCTAAAATGTGTGAGGAAGGTAGAAGGTTTACCATAATGAGCTCTCATGCAAAGGCCTATTGAGATGGCTTTCAATAAAAATTCAAATTCTCTTTCCTTCCATGCAATTTGGTTTTACAAAAGAGAGACAAATGTATTGAGTTGTCTCTCCCCTACATATAAGTTAATCATAAATCATGTGTTTTTCTCTAGCATATAATTGCAAAGATTAAATTCACACAGGAGATTTTTATATTCAAGGATGGATAGAGAGTAAGTTTCCATGAATTCAGATTCATCTTATAGTTCACATGGAATCCCACATACAATTCTTGACATCTATCAGCAAATGAACTACTCTTCTAAAAACACACTATATACAGGAGAAGGTCTCCTACAGGCAAGAAAATTCTTACTCATAATACAGACCATATGAATTTTGGCAAGACATTTATATTTATTTCCTTCCTCATAAAATTTGTCTTCCCATTCCTATTCTTGTTTTCATCTCTTCTTCTTCAACTTTAGTCATTCAATTCTTCATTTTTTGTTTTGGTACTTCTCTGAGTTCTCTGACAAGTTTTATTCCACATTGCTGATTTGACTGGATAAATATGTTAACTCAGTTCTGTACAAAAGATGTGGACACAAAACTCTATTCTTCAGAAGTCTAGAACTCTTCCTCTTTTTCTATTAGTTGTCCCTTTACTATGCTGATAATTCCTCAGTCTTGGCAGCAAGCTGATTTCTTATCTCATTCAATGAGCGTTCTCGCTTTGTTCCATTTTGAGATTGAGGAAATCTAATTCCTCATATTTTTCTCTAATGATGAGCTCTTCTCTAGATAAGAACAAATATTTTTTTACTTGATTGTCTTTCCTTCTTCTTCTGAAATTACTTGAGGACTTGGGAATTCTTCCTCTATCAAAGGAAATTTTACCTTTTCTTCTTCTTGAGGCCATAACTCTTCTTCTTCATGTGGCAATGCTCAAAGGTTCCAGCCAGACTCTTGAAAATCTTGCTCTTCAAATCTCCTCAGGATCCTCTATCCATTTCATGATGGCTTGAGTACTCAAGAGGATTCATGGCCATGCTCCCCAGAATGTCAACAACCTCCTCTTCCATCAGACATTGTCTACTGCTCACTCCTTCCTTCTGGAGATTCACCTTGTCCTCATTATGACATTTTCCAATTATCTAGGGAATTTCAACATGCTACATCCAGTAGTGAATTTACCCATCTAGAGATCACTTCTTAATTTTATTTCTTCCTTCTTGTGTGGGTGAGCTATCATCATCAGAGATAGATATTGGTTCTTCTGAAGTTGTTGTGGAAGAAAGAATTTCGTCATCCATCTTCAGGTCCATTGAAGGCTTTTCTATATTTATTCTTTTCACAGACATTCTTATTTCTTGGGATGTTTTCTCTTATCCTTTCCTTTTTCCGTTACAGGGGCATTTTCAACATTAGATCCAGGAGAGTATGGGGATGGAATTGACCATCTGATGATATTAGGGTTTTTCTTGAACTTTCCAATAAACTTGTCCCATTATTTCTTCTCCATTCTTTCCTTTGACAGAAAATGGTGTTGGCAGATCTAAATGAATTAGGACCTTGATGCCTATGATTGTCCCTACACCACAGGGAATCTATGTAAGCCATGTTCTGGATGGAATCAAAAATAAACCCATAGGAGGTTTATTATGTACTCCGGCTTCAGTGGTTCCATAACAGAGTTAGATATATGAGCATTTTTAAGACTTCTTTTCCCACAGACCAAAACATGCTCAGTGACATAGGTTAAATATTTTACTATCCAAAAATGCATACCCTGTCAAACTGGTTTGGGAAACTAGAGTTGAAGAATTCAGACCCCTTTTATGATTTTGTTTGTATTGTAGATGTACTGGGGTTCAAGCTTCTTCTCCTTATAGTAAATACTTCAACTCAATTCTTTCAAAGTATCCCTTTTGCAGGTTGTGGGACATGCACAATTGGCACTCTCAGCCATACATTACTTACTATATTTACAGAAAAAGGTGATAAAGATATTTCCTTGGACTTTTGTCCCTGGATATATTTTATTCATTTATGATGAATTCTTTTACCAATTCATCATTATTCCTTGAAAGGAATTCTCTTAGGAATTTCCAGCCTCATCCTCGCATGCTCAAATATTGGTTGCTACCTATTTGTCTGCACAGCAACTGGGAATCATCCTCTGGTTCTAGATTTGATTCTTAATCCCCATATCAGCTTGAGGTTCTATTATGATTTTTGATATCAATTGGTTGTAGTTGACTTCTTGGGAGTTAGTTTCCCTAATAATAATAATCCTTTACATGCATAATATCTATGTTCTTAGCTACGGAACTCTTAGTTCTTAGCTACGAGAACTTCTGAATTCTCTATTCTTTGACTGCGGAATATAGTTTCAATTTGAGACCTCATTGGAATCAAGATATTCTATAATGATTAGGGTTTCACTTGATGTTTCCCAATAATAATCACATAATAATAAATAATGGACTACTTATTCCATCCAAATCAGTTTTCATGATTACACATTTGTAATCATAATGTAATTTAATTGATGACTCATCCTACCTACTTTTAAATTAGAGTCAAGATCACACATGCAAACATTTAATTCAACACTAAATAAGTTAAAAGATATAATTACCATCCTTAATGATGTAATCCTTTGTTATGATGAGTCGTCATTCCTACAAGTGAGAACAAAACATGATTAGATAAGACAGCTGGAATTTTTAAAATAATTCCCTTTTATTTTGAATTAGCCAAAAGAAGAGGTCATACTGTCATTTGCTAGTTTTTCAATTGACCTTTGAGAGAATTTTTTTTTTAATTTATTGTTTATTTTTTTCTTTTTTTGGGGGGAAGAAAGATGCCATTTACTAGTTTTCATCTTCTTCCCTTTATTTTGGATCTACCATCTAGTTATTTGATCATTTTGGAATAACTGGGTTCTTCCATATGATCAAATTCTGCTTCCATCTTTATCAATTCATCCTTAGTGGGAGGCTTCCTATAGAATTTCAGCCTTTGTCCATTGACCAAGAGTGTTCTACTTCTACCATCAATTGGAAGTAACTGAATTGAACCATTGTCAAAAATCTGATCAATCTAATAGGGTCCCCAACCATCTGGTTCTCAATTTTCCCTTGAATTATTTGTACTTAGATTCAAACAGGTAATGCCTAGTCTCCAACTTTGAATTTCCTTTATCTTGATATGGGTATGTCATTTTGCCATTGCTTCCTTTGTTCTTGAATCATCTATGTCTACTGAAGTTACTTCCATCCTTAATTCATCCAACTCATTGAGTTGAAGGATTGTTTCTTTTTGGGCTACATTAGGGGTTACTCAATGCCCACCTTAACTACTGTCCTCAATGTCTATGAGATTTCAAATTCTATAGGATTACAAGGGATTTTTCCCATAGACTAATTCATATGGTGAAAAACCATGTTGTAGTTTTCCCAAGTTGTATTGCTACACCCAGACATATCTTCATGTAGTCTCTTTACCCAATCTTTTCTCCCAGCTTCAACCATTTTAGTAAGGATGTTCTCACAATTCTCTGTTTGTTACTTCATCTTTCCCATTTAACTGTGGCACTGGTAAGGAGATGACTTCTTATGATTTGATTTTCATAATACTTTGTGAAATCTTGGATCATATTTAGACATGAATTGTGGTCCCTGATTTGAAACTATGCTCCTTGGTGCTCCAAACTTGTATCATAATTTTGTTCCAAAGGAAATCAAGCAAATGCTTCTAATCAGTCACTTATTTTTACAATGCCTGTACTTTTCCCACTTTGTAACATATTCAGTACACACAAGAATATTTTCCTTCCCTTTTGTGAAGGAGGATTGAAGGGACCAACTTCTTCTGAAATTCAATCCCCATCTCTCAAATGGTTTAACCACCTACTTGAGGTTAAAGAGGCATTTCATTGGTGAAAGTTAGTTGTCCCATCCCTTGACAAGGATCACGCCTCTTGATATATGTTTTCACATCCTTGTACAGAGATGGCTAGTAATATCCAGTGCCAAGTATCTTATGAGTTGTTCTTTTTATTGAATAGTGTCTTCCACTTGGTTCATCATGACATGCTCTGAGGATGTTAAATATTTCATCCTCTCTTACACATCTATGCAAGAAAAAATTAGGACCACACTTAAATAGCATTCCATTCAACCATTTGAATTGTGCACTGATTTTAATTAACTTCTTACATTTGTTTCTTTTAGTGAAAGAAGGAGGGGAACTTCCCTATTGCAAGATAATTTTCCATATTAGGAAACCATGGTGTACTTGCTGAGATTGAAAATAATTGTTCAGTCGAGAAAGTTATCCTTGACTTGTGATCTTGTATCGTATACCTAGTGGTTATATCTTGACAAAAAATCAGCTACTCACATTAGATTTACGTGGATTATCCACAATGGTAATATCAAATTCTTGAGCAAAAGTAATACCCATCTGATGAGATCTTCACATCCAACCATCTTTGTTTGTTCATTAATATAGTTATCCTTTCTTGCATGTGATCTGTGTCCGCTACAAATATCTTGTACCATTCTAATGATAATGTCTAAATTTATTGATTGCATAAAGTACAACAGAAATTTCTTTTCAGTGATGGTGTAATTATTTTCAGTGGGAGTAAGATTCTTTCTAAGATATTAAATGGCAATACATCTTTCCTTCTTCATATTTCATTTCCCAAAACTACGTTTCCAATGGAATAATTTGAGGCATCTAGTTTGGATATGAAATGGATTTTCCCAATTAGGACCTCTCAATATCGGAGAACTGATTAATTTTTTTTAATTTCTTCAAAATCATGTTGGCACTTTTCATCCCAAAGAAATTCACAGTCCCTTGGGTAGAGGCTAAACATGAGGGCAATACAATTTTACTAAAATCTTTTATAAAGTGTCCTATAGTACCCAACATGTCCTAGAAATGATTTGATATCTGTGGGAGTCTGAAGGAATAGGTAAATCTGAAATGATTCTAATTTTTTTTTTTATCCACCCTCTTGTGGATTCATTTTTTTGTGAAATATGGTGTCCTAATACAATTCCCTCATCTACCATCATCAAACAGGTGTTTTTCATCACTAAGATACATGTCTGTGCATGTTCACATTACCTTTGGTTAACACTCTAGCGCTCCAGATTACTCAGAGCATCTATGTAACATGTATCTGTAGACACCAAATTCGTGTCTAACGACCCCTTGTGACCCGTATCTCATCTCGCAATCTAACCTCATTACCTAAACTTTACACAATTATTTATTAATTACCTTGTAATTGATAAATCCACCATCACCTTATCCGCCACCTCACTTTGCCACCTCATCATGACCTAGCCCTAACCCTAAACTAACCTAATTAAGACCTGTGACTTGGTCTAGACTCACATCCATAACTAATGCCTCCTTACTCGCACCCAAAGCCGACCTTCTAGCCACTTGACCAAGCCCGCAACTGATCTCTCGGGAGAAAAGCAGGGAAGGTGGGCTATTTTACTAAAAATAGCCTACTTTTTCCTAACCGATGCCGGTTCCTACTCGACCGCCGTCGGTTACGTAACCGCCATCGGTTCCCTGTAAATGGGCTCCCCAAACCAAAACAACGGATCGGAATTTCATTTTGGAGATCAGTCGAAGGATTGTTGAATAAAAAGGAGAGTCCAAAGCGATTAGCAGGGTCCAGATCTTCACTTGACCAAGCAGAGACGAGTGAAGAAACCAGAAGTGTTGGCAGCCAAGGAGATCAACTGGCATCTTCGTCAAAAACCAGTAAGTCACATCTTGCATGTCCTCCATGTATAACATTTCTTATGCTTTTGGAATTACAGTCCTCCCAAATCCGTTTCTGAATCCACTACCCAACATGCCATTGCCTCTAACTGTCATTCTTTTGTTTCTAACCATCCCATTTCCTAATACCTATCCAAAAAAGCCATTACAAACAGCCATTACAATCGGTTATCTAACCACAAGGTAACCGGCAGCCTTTGATCAGAAGATCCTAGAACCCACCGGTATCGAAAGTTATCAGTAACCGCCATCGGTTATCAAGACAAAAAGGAGTTCTTCGCAGTCAGGATCTTTCTCTACGGTACATTCTACAGGTATTCCTCCTAACCGGCATCGGTTCCTCTGATCAAAAACCAGAAAACCAGCCTTTCCCCTACCCAGTTCAACGAAGCAATTTAATTGATATTTTACAGTCTTTTGTGTTAATTCATATTAGCAGGGAAACTGACCACCTTCGAAAGGAAGTTTTATATTTCCTGGGCCCAAGGCAGTTTCCTCATTTATTATCTAATCAAAATCTTGTGGTCTTGTGTTCTTATTTGCAGGTAGTCCTTCCAAGACAAAAAGGAGTTCTTCGCAGTCAGCCTGATCTTTCTCTACGGTACGCGCACATCATCTCGACATTCTACAGGTATTCCTCCTAACCCTAACCTTATCTGTTTCTATAAGGAACGAAGCATTTCCGAGTGAAACATTTTGGCACGCCCGGTGGGACCCATTTTGGGTTTCTTTCTCTTGCTTATTTTCATTTTAGGAAGCATACTTGCTGTTGCTGTTTTTGTTATATATTTTAGTAAAGAATTTGTCTTGCTTTCCTGGTTTCGCATTAGTGAAAGTCATCTCTTTTGCTTCATCGAATATCACTTTCGATTTGGGTTTTAAAACACATGCATTGCATTCCTGCCTGTTGTTTTTCAATTCTAGTGAACATAGATTAAGTAACAGGTCGTACACGTGGGGGTGATATCCACGGTATTGACAGGAAATTAACCTTAGTTTCACTGCACAACACATACCGAATCACTTCACAATTAACACAACAGCTCAAACATCCCCCCTTTTTCCGCGGTATTCCTCCGCCCGATTGAGGTAACCTTATAAGCCAAAACAAACTTGACATTTCCCCTAAGTCTTGTTGTTTAGGATTCTGACATCATCTTACGTCTAAAGGCATAAGCCCACGATAATTAAAATTAACCCTAGGGGTTAATCTCTAGATTTGCGTGTGCATCTTGCTTGTTTTCAAATCCTGTTTTCTCTGTCATACTCTGTCTTCTGTGATCAATAAGTTGCTAAACATACTCAACGTTACCAAAATCAAATTAGCAGCCTTTTATATCTTCTTATCCTTATTTTTGACACCGCCATCGGTTAAGAGACCGACGCCGTTTGATCTGTGACCGACACCGGTTACTAAAACCGATATCGGTTACTGTCTTCATCAGCCCCTGACAAACCAGCAGCTTGCCAAATTCACCATTCAGAGGTTGTTTTTGTTCTTGATAGATTGAAACTTTCCTGGGTGTTCTAGTCTATGGTTGTCATCACTCGGAAGCAAGCCGCCGCCATGGTTTCACATGCCTGCTCTGTGTCTTTGCCTGAATCACCCCCTTCACATTCTATAGGGAACCCTACAGACACCAATGAGATCCCCCAAATTCCTGTAGGAGACAAGGACTTTGCCAAATTTCTGGATGCTAATCCCAGCGCTGTACAATACTATTTGTCTCATACCCCTGACCGTACGCCTGATGGTCAGCTCCTTATGGGCATGCCTATTAGTATAGCTGCTCATTTAGCTCCTACTCCTCCTGATAACAATACCTTACTTCCTGCATCACTAGCCCCGTCTCCCAATCCGACAGCTTCAGAGGTTCATACGACCCCGATTAGCTTTCCTTTGGTTAACCTGGGGCCCCCCCCCCACGTATCGCCACCACCAACTGCCCCTATCTCGTCTCTCTTTCAGACCACTCCATTCATGACTTACTCTCTGCCACCTATTCAAACGAGCTTTCCTTCTCAAGCTCCGCCTACCTTTTCATTCCCATACACGTATCCAGTAACCTCAACACCTTATATGGGACATCCCTATTCTGTGGCACCATCACCTCATCCAACCACAGATTTCATCAAGCAAATGATGGACAAAATGCAAAACCTGGAGGCTTCCGTTTCAGGGAAGTCGTAGCGCCTTGACATATGAGCAAGTTTGTCGGGAGCCCATTCACCCTTCTGTCCCCCTTCATTCATATCCTCCTCAATGGGAGTTGCCAAAGTTTACTCGTTTTAACAGTAAAGAGGATCCTCAACAACACTTGCGATCATTTAGACATGCTTGTTATTTGATTGCCCATGATGATGCCTTGTTACTCCGCACCTTTCCCATGTCCTTATCAGGGCCTGCCTTGGAGTGGTACAGTGCTTTAACCCAGCACTCAATCTTCTCTTTTAACCAACTAGCCCAATCTTTCTTGGATCATTTCTCCATTAACATTGCCAAGAAAGTATCTATCACTGACCTCTATGCCATCCGACAATTCGAAGACGAATCTATCGCAGATTTCGTTGGACGATGGCGGGGCCTTATCAACCAACTTACGTATGCCTTGCCTCAAACCGAACTTATCGAACTGTTTACGCGGGCCTGCGCTAAGCACATCTCCCCTACCCTCCAAATTCAAACTTTCCGTACATTCGACGAGGCCTTTACTATGGCTCGAAAATTAGAAATTCGAGCCTTAGAGGAAGAGAAACTGCGGTTGCGCAACAAGAACTCCACTTTCCGAACTCCTGATTCTACCAATAAACCAAATACCACCACTCCTCACGCGTCCACCTCTTCTAAATCAAAAGGAGCTGTCCACGCAGTGATGGTCAAATCCCAACCACCGTCCAATACTCCACCAAAAACCACCTATAAATACAAAGCCGAACCCATCAGCTACACTCCCTTGGGAGAAACCTATGATGTGATATTGGAGAAATTGCTCAAAGCTGGGGCTATCACCTTGCCCCCTGTTAAACCTCACTCTGGGTTTGACTCCACCCGCGCAATACCTTCCTGGTACAAAGAAAATGACTTTTGTAACTTTCACCGCGTAAAAGGACATAGTCATGAAAACTGCAAGATGTTGAAAAACATAGTGCAGGAAATGGTTGATGCAGGGGATATAACACTCGATAATCCTAACGCCCCTGCTAACCGAAATCTGAAAATTTTCAACAAGCCATTCCCGAATCACCCGTCCAGCAGCAACGTGAACCAAGATATCTTAGCTGAGGAGAGTGTTCATGAGATCCATGCAGTCTTCGATTCTCAGCCAAAAGCCTCTATCGAGAAAATTTTGAATCAAGCCTCTTCACTAACACAGGAGCCCGAACCTCCTTTACCACCATCAAGCCAAAGCGAAATCGTTCCTTTACCCATAGAAGAGTTAACTGCCCAGGCTTCTCTTCTCATCAATGAGTCTTCTTACACCACATCCCTACAAGACTGTGAGCGGATGCTATCTAATTTATCTATTTCCCAAACGTCCCCTTCTACCACTCTTGCTACACAAGAGGAAGGCTCACCACTCCTTTTGACATCCTTAGACGAGAAATCTCTTACACTAACATCACCACATTCTTTTAATGTGACAGATCTCCTCGAACATGCCCTCCTACCTATTAGTCCCTCATCGCCTAAATCTTTTCAACGACCGGTTGACCTCCTAACATCTATTGATACAGTGCCTCATCTGCCTCCTGTGTCACACCCGCAATGGACTGGAATTACAACCCACCTTTCTTCCGTACCAAAATTACAAATCACACCTGGAGACTGTCATTCCACAGAAGATAGACAGGCCCTATGGGAACGTTTGAGTACCCCTTTTCCTACTCAAATGCAAATGACTAATCCTGATGTCTCCACCATCTACCCGAAGTGCTTACAGAAGCTTAAAATGCCCCTGTTCTCGCCTTCACCCCCCTAACCTCTACCAAATGCCCCGTCCACTTCTATCAACTTAACCAGATCTTCCCCTACGCTTGGGACCTCACCAATGCCCAATCTAACGCACCCGCCTAAGCGACTCGATCTATCCAAAAATAAATCCGTCCCGCCACCTAGGAGACGAACGCAATCCGGGTCTCTATCACAATTAAAACCCTCATCATCACACCCACCTTCCATATTGGGACCTCATCCCTCCACATTACACCAATATATCATACCTCCTTTGTTTTCTGCAAAACGACCTACGCCTTTTACACCTATACAGAGATCAAAGGGTATCACAACATCGTTACCCCACGTATCCGGTCCACCTATCAACCCTAAACCAATCCCATCATCAAAGGATTTATTTTCTGTCACTCCCCTTTCTCCGTGGTTGTTTCCCGCTACCATGCCATCTGTAGCCTCATCATCTAACCAGCTGAACGTAACTTCTGTGTCCAAGAAACCACGTTTAGTGAAAAACATGTGTCAGCACCCCTCGGCTAAACCACCACCCATACGAACTAAACACGCCCAAACATTACCACAACCCACACAATCAATACCCTCATCTTCTTCTGATTTTGACCCACTCAAAGGATCTTACGCCAAAATCCTTGCTATGTTGGTGGAGAATGCGACCATCTCCCTACCTCCACTTAGACCTTATGACCCGTTTAAGCCCCGACCTGTGGATTATGATGAGTCTAAAATCTGCGCCTATCACCGCACACCTGGACATGATGTGGAAGGATGCAAAGCTCTAAAAACCATCCTTCGCCAGTCACCTCTTCCGGATAGAAAGATTAAGAAAGACAACTTACGAAGGGAGAGACCTCTAGCGTCAATTCCCTCTACTATACCATCTGTCCCCGCCTCACCAAGATCGATCATTATTACAACCCCACCTCTTAAAGACCATGAATTATCCCAACCATCTTCTTCATCTCAGGTCTACGAGATTAATATGATTAGTGTCGCTACTCGAGGACAGAAAAACAATGGGAAAGCGAAAGAAAACACACCTGCGGCATCTCTTTCTCCTTCAACCATCCCGATTACACCACCACCTAAAGTGGTTATTCGCGGACCCGCCTATCCCGTCTCTAATGGAGTTGCCCACCGAACCATGATCAAACAGCTTCATCAATCGCCCGTAAAAATGACACTATATGATCTCATTCAGACTTCTGAATCTCATCGACAAGCTCTCGTTGAGATCCTTCAAGGGATAGAGGTTTTACCCAACGAAACCCTGCCCGTTGCCTCCATTCTAACACCCAATCACGTTGCCTCTCTCACCAAACAATCCATCTCCCCCACCACTTCTGTCTCAAAACAACAAGCCGCTGCGGTTAGTTTCTCGGAAGATGAAATTATCGACTTTGGTGCAGAAGACCCTGACCCTGCCCTTTTCATTTCCGCTTACGTCCGAGACATTCGAGTACGTCGGGTTATGATTGACGGGGGCGCTAGCCTAAACATCATCTCTTCAAAAGCCTTCCAACAAATGAACATCCCTTCTAGTTGCATGTGTGCCAACCCCATCATGTTACGATCATTCAATGACGCTATTACTTCTACCTTAGGCACCGTGATCCTCAACATTCGCGTAGGCCCACGTACTTTACCCGAACTCTTCTATGTCCTTGAAGGAGAGTTCCAATATAATATATTGCTGGGTCGTCCTTGGATTCCGAGCCATGGGATGCGTTCCCTCAACATTACATCGATGCATAAAATTTGAGTACGAGGGGAAGTCCTACACTGTAAAAGCTGATCCTCCCCCCTTCAAAACTTGCAATATGTTATACCGCCCAAACGATGTGCTTATACCAATTAAGACACCCATACATTCAACCCAACCTTCCTCTTCAAATGTACCTCAACCATCCACCTCAACTGCACCTACGCCTTCAACTGATGAAACCACCATCGCACAAACCACTTCTCTTCCCGCAGCTAACATCCCAACCTCCGACCCCTTAGTAGATGTTTTTCATCGCCTCACGCTGGGGGAGTACCGCCTATATAACGTTAGTTCTTTCCCTACCCCGCAGGAGTACGGACAATTACATGCGCATCCCACCTACGACTGTCGCGTGGGGGAGGTAATCTCTTACGGACCACCCCATTGCCGCACTAACCTAACGTATGGGGGTGTTGACACATCCTCCATTATCCCTGAACCTCCTCTTGGTGTGGTTCCCTTCCAATCCGATTTTCAATACTTGACAAATCGTCGTTTCGCCCTCACCTTCTTGACTCGCTGTGCGTGGAAAGGCTTTGGTTTTGGCCTTTACGAACAAGGCCGACATACACTCATTCCCGTGACCACACGCAAACATAATGATCGCAGTGGTCTCGGTTTTTCCGAAACACCTACACAAGAGACACCTCCTGTCAGCTGTATCCTGGAAGAGGAAGACGTTGCCCCTACCGAAACATCATCACCTACTTTGCCATCATCACCCACAGAATCGATGGACCCTGAATCTATCCCTCCTAACTTTTTTTTTTCATAAATGCTATCTTCATAGGTCCTCTCACTTATCAACGCGATAATGAGGACCCATCTTCTCTTCCCCTTCTGTATCCAGACATGATCGAAGAGGATTCGCCTTTGATTAATGTTGTTGAATGCCAGGATGACGACTCCATACTCACTTACCTGGGCGCGGATGATTCTTATATTCAACGCGCCCTACCATCTGAAACCCAAACTATGCTGAATGAATCTACTATAGAAATCAACATCCACACGGAGGAAGATCCTCACATAGTGAAGATTGGACAATCCCTTAACACATCAGAACAAGCCGCCTTTACTACCTTTCTCTGTGCTCGCAACCAAGCGTTCGCATGGTCTTACGCTGACATGCCAGGAATTGATCCTACCATTGCCGTCCATAACATCACCCTAAACCCCGATTCCAAACCAGTCAAACAGAAATTGAGAAAAATGCATCCACGCATTGCTCTCTTGGTCAAAGAGGAACTCCAACGACTCCTTTCTGTTTCCTTCATTCTGCCTATTGACTATCCTCAATGGATTTCTAACATCGTACCTGTCACGAAAGCGACGGGGGGACTTCGGATATGCACGGATTTCCGAGATCTTAACCTCGCTTGCCCTAAGGATGACTTCCCCCTCCCAAGTATTGATCAACTTGTTGATCTCACTGCGGGTCATGAAATGCTTTCTCTCATGGATGGCTTTTCAGGATACAACCAAATTTTGGTCGCCCCTGCCGATCAACACAAGACTGCCTTCATAACTCCTTGGGGAACCTTTTGTTATCGTGTCATGCCATTTGGCCTTAAGAATGCTGGTGCTACCTATCAGCGGGCTATGACCTACATTTTTCATGACATTATGCACACTATCCTTGAAGACTATGTCGACGATCTTCTTGGCAAGTCTAAACATCGTAGTGAACATCTCGATGTTTTAACCATTATTTTTGATCGCCTGTTACAATATTCTGTCCGCCTTCAACCGAAGAAATGTGTCTTTGGTGTTCTTTCGGGAAAACTTCTTGGCTTTATCGTCTCTTTGCGTGGCATTGAGGTCGATCCATCGAAAGTCAAAGCTATCCTAGAAATGCCCCCACCCAAAAATCTCAAACAACTGCGTAGTTTACAAGGTAAGCTCCAATCTATCCGACGTTTCATCTCCCAACTCTCGGATCGGTGTCAACCTTTCCATCACCTCCTTAAAAAGGATATTGCATTCCAATGGAGCGAAGAATGTCACCAAGCCTTCGAAGCTCTCAAAGCTTATCTCTTACAGCCACCCGTGCTTATCCCACCCCAAGACAACCGCCCTTTCTACCTTTACCTTTCCGCCACCGACCACGCTGTAGGAGCCATGCTTGCACATCGTGACTCTGAGAATCACGAACAAGCCGTTTATTATATAAGTTGTACTTTGGTGGACTATGAGACTAGGTACACACATGTAGAAAAATTGTGCCTTGCCCTATCATTCGTTGCCACCAAACTCCAACACTACCTTCTAAATCACAAGACTTTCGTCATCACCAATACAGACCCCATCCATTACATGTACGCCAAACCTCATCTGAACCAACGCATTGCTAGATGGCTCATGCTTCTCGCCGACCTCGACCTTGAGTTTATCCACCAGAAATCAATCAAAGGACAAACCATCGCAGACCAACTTGCGGACGCTCCTGTACCGGGGGAACAATTTACCAATTTCACATTTCCCGACGAACTCATCGCTACTCTTTCCCTCACGGAGGAGTCGTACCCAATGACCCTCTTCTTCGATGGATCTAAATGCCAGCGCGGCGGAGGAGCTGGCGTTGTTCTCATTCCTCTCAACGCTGAACCTATGCCTCTTTCATTCCGACTTGATTTCCCTTGCACTAATAATACAGCAGAATACGAGGCCCTTGTTCTGGGTCTCCAAGTTGCGTTACACTTAGGTATCAAATCTATCAACATTTTTGGCGACTCTCAATTGGTAGTCAATCAAGTTATGGGCGTCTACCAATGCAAAAACGAGGAACTTCAAAAATACAAACACTATGTGGATTCACTTCTAGCTTTATTTACCCACTATTCTATACAAACCATTCCCCGCTCCACTAACAAATTTGCGGATACTATGGCTTGCTTAGCCTCGCAAATTCCCGCCGCGCCAACTGACTCTGAATTATTCGTCGTGGTCCAACAACTTTTTGCCCCATCCTATTCAACCCCGGTAGTTTGTATGATAAATACTGTGTCTACTAATTCACAGGATACCTGGTACCACCAATTTCACGACTACCTTACAATCTCTGTCCTCCCACCTGATCTTACTAGTAACGGCAAACGTGCTTTTCTTAAAAGTGTTTCGCGTTATGTTGTCATGGGGGGACTCCTCTATAAACGTGGCTTTGATGGTATCCTCCTTCGCTGTCTAACTGGCATGGAGGCCACTCATACCATCCAACAGGTCCATGACGGTATTTGTGGTGGACATTTTAGCGGCCTTGCCGTGGCCAAACGAATCCTTCGCCTTGGTTATTATTGGCCTACTCTCAATAACGACTGCTACGAATATGTTAAGCGTTGTGTTATGTGTCAGCAACATGCCAACCTTCAACATACTCCTAGCCACCCGCTCCAGATCGCTCGAGATCTTTGGCCTTTCTCACAGTGGGGTTTAGACCTTATTGGTGAGATTCACCCAACCTCTTCACAACGTCACCGTTGGATACTCACAGCGACCGAATATTACACAAAATGGGTGGAGGCTATTCCACTCATTTCAATCAAAAAAGAAAAAATTGTCGAGTTCATTAACCACCACATTATCTGTCGTTTTGGTGTTCCTCACCGCCTGATAACAGATAATGGAAAATCTTTCAAAAACAAGTTGTTGCGAGACCTTTGTGACAACTTTGGTATCAAACTTAGTTTCTCATCACCTTACTATCCACAAGCCAATGGGCAAGCCGAGTCTTCTAATAAAACACTAACCAAAATCCTCATGAAAGTTGTCAATGAATCTGGAAGAAATTGGCACGATCACATTCCCTTTGCCCTTTGGGCTTATCGTACTAGCATTCGTACTTCTACTAATGCCACACCTTTTTCTTTGGTATACGGCACCGAGGCTGTTTTGCCTCTCGAAATACAAATACCCTCCCTTAGAATATCTCTTCAGGATATTCTCACCAACGATGATTTCCGCCAAGAGCGGTTAGCCCAATTGGAGCTTCTTGACGAACGCCGTCTTACAGCTCTTGATCACCTTCAAATCTATCAAAAACGCATCAAACGTGCTTATGATAAGCGACTTCATGAGCGTACCTTTAAGGTTGGTGATCTTGTTCTCAAAGAGAATCAACATGTAACCAAACTAGAAAAGAGCAAACGTGGAAAATTTGCTCCCAATTGGATTGGGCCTTATATAATCACTCATACCTATGGATCTGGTACTTATCGTTTAGCTTCGCTTAATGGTAAACCTGAGCCTGAACCCCTGAATGCCTTGCATCTTCGACCATTCTACTGTTGAATCTAGTGTTATATCACTTCTTATCTACCTACTGCTCGTCCCTTGAGCTCATTTACCGCTACATACGCTTTGTTTTCTATATCTCCGAATAAAATCAAAATCACTTCGCACCTCCCCTTGATGATGCCTTCCCTTCTTTAGTCTAGTCCATGACTTCAAAGTATTAAAATAAGCCGTATTCTTAAGGGATTTTCTTGAGTCAAACTTCCTACTAAACTAGATGCTTCACGCCAAATGAATATCTAGTCATCTAAATTAAATATAGACTGCTCCCTCGAAGGACAGCTATATGCCAAACTATTGCTGCTACTATAAATAGACTGCTCCCCCGAAGGACAGCTATGCACTAAAATCATATCTGCTACTATAAATAGACTGCTCCCCCGAAGGACAGCTATACACAGTCAGCCTTTATCAGAAGCTTCTCGCATTGATCAGCTTCGTGAAGACCTCAAGAATAAAACAATCAATATCCCTTGTAGACTTCCCGCATCGATCAGTCTACATTCAATAAAATAAAAGCCTCATTCAAAAGAACTTTTTGGGTCATGGACTTGTCTATTTAGGGTAGGTTCTCTTTCGTTATAACAAGTTCTTTGTACCTCCGCTATATCATCCACATCACCTCACCATTTGTTTCAACTCAAGGGACGTAACGTACACCTGATATATTGTGATCATACAACTCTTTTCAACTATGGACTTCTCGTCTGTGCACGGCACTTAGGGCTTCAGGCTCGTTCTACGTTGTGTGGTTTGTTTAGCTCTTTTCACCTACGGAACACTCTTTCCGCTTTGCCTCGCATCTAGGATTGTGTGTTGATCTTAATCAGGACACTATTCCCTCCTACTTGGGTATGCTAACCTTTGCTTTACCTATACCTACACCAACAACATTATCCTACCAGCACCAACAACATTACCCTACCAACATCAAATTTTTACCAAACGACCAATTGCCTAAACCATACCAAATTGCCTAAATTCACCCCTCCCTGATCCTAAGGGAGAACTACATCGGTCTGAGGCCCTTCCTTGCTTTGTGCAATGGGCTATGTAGGCAGCACTTCGGAGACATGGGGTCTCCCAAGGTTAGCTCGACCATCCCCTACCATAACCTATCTTGTGTGGTGAATATAAATATTTTTGTGTATTTTTATTTTAATCACATTTCTCTTTATCCTTTTTTCGAAACACCGAAAATCAAAACACCGACAATCTTATTATTATCATAACTCAAATCAACATACATATTCAGTTTTATTTAGATGTTAAACAAATACATCTTCTTTATCATCGACACGCAGGTCGGCATCCTTATTTATTCTCATACCTCGCTAACATATACTCAGACCATCACAACTCATCCCGAACTAGGTGATGATCGTGATCGTCGACCCCTCTCGCCGGGCCTCTCTGTCCTCAAAGGTACCGCGGCTATTGGTACCGCCCACTGATCTGCCAATCTCTCCTGTAACATATGAATACGCCCTCTCGCATGGAGAACTCCAGCCTCTAGTCTCGCCGCCCGTGACTCCGCAACCACTACCAATCCTCTTGTCTCATTCACCTGCGTTTGGAGCTGCTGAACCAAACGCTGCAGACGATCCCTTTCTGCTGTAATCACCGCTATGTCAGGGCGCTCACGTACACCTCGCAGTTCTGCTACCCACCATAATCTATAGGCCTCTGTCATTCCTGCATCCATTACCCTGCGATCGGCTGCTATCTCCTCAGGCCCTTCTGGAGGTGTTGGCCGGGGTGGTGAGAATGCTGCCTCGGCATCGATCCTCATATATGGTCTATAAGCCTGTGGTATGTCCTGCACAAATCCAAATTGTCGCCGCACGCGATCTATAGGAATCCTCTCATACTCACCCGGCCTGTGCCCTGCGATCCACCTCAACCGCTCAACACCCCTCAACTCCTCAGCTATGTTCTCTGTTACCATATAGTTTCCGTAGGGCCTCCAACAAATATCCGTAACCGTCACTCTCTCCCATACCTGCCTGTAATACTCAATGTCACCTGTCACGGCCTGAGATCTTGCCTCTTGTTCTGTCTGGACCCATCGTCTGAATCCCAACCTCTGTACTCCGGTCTCTCCTGCCTGGATGGATCGGCCTATTGGTCGCACACAAACAATGTGCTCATAGGCCCAACAGTGTAATAAGTATGAACAATCCAGTGTTGTCCTGTGATTTCGCCTACAAGCCCATAAACCCCTGTATAGCTCCGCCAAATATGCAGGTGCCCATGCAAAAGTCACATTCCTTTCTATCATCTCCCAAATAACACACATCAATGCCTTTGGAAATCTTCCCCCTTCCGCCCTCGGTAATGCATAATACCCTACTGCTATCATTAATATCACTGCTAACCTTGTCTCCTCAGGGTGTGCTGCATACATTACCCCATATGTGAATGTCAAACCTCGCTGTGTTAAGTCTCGTGCATATGGACCAAACACTTCTGTTATCGCTGCCCGTGCCCGCGCTAGGTAGTGCCTGATATACTGGCTCTCCTGTAATAGGGAGTCTCAAAATACGAAACACATCTTCCAAAGTTACTGTCATTTCACCTTGTTGGCAGATAGAAGGTATTTGTCTCAGGATTCCATCTCTCAATCAGCGCCTGTAACATACCATGGTTACGTGTGATTCGTGAATAATAACGGATTCCACTTAGCCCCAAACGATTTATCAATGTCCATTCCGCTGGTGTTACATCCGCTCGGATTCGCGACAACAGCGCTGGCATGCTATCATTCATCCTCAACCCTGCCTCTGCCTGCATACACCAAAACGACAAACAACCATTCAATCCATTAGGGTCTTTTTCAAACATTCTGGAAATTTCTCCAGTAACCGGTACCGGTTATACGTAACCGATATCGGTTGAATAACCGATACCGGTTCTCCATAACCGCTACCGGTCACTGTCAATTCTATACACCTTCCCTAAAAACAACCACCTACGACAATAAATTTGCTCGTTTATTCGTTTTTATACATACAAACATACCTGAAACCCCTGATTGCCTACCCTGTAACACTTACCTCACTTGCAACCCTTGTTATCATGTTTTCTTTCTCATATCTACCCACCTACTCTACCCCATCTTATTCACAAAACCATGCAGAAATCAAATCACAACCAAAACGTTTACCTCTTGGGTTGCAGTAGCTTGAGGTGGCCCTTGTCTTCTCTCTTGTCCCTGCCTGCTGGATGTTTCTCCTCGTCCTGCCATTATCACCACCTTTTTCAAACCTGCCTTGCTATCTTCTGAATCTCAGATCACAATTCACTTTTCTTGTCTCTTTTCTCCTTCTCACCCAAATCCCTCATGCAAATCCCTGTCTCAGTCGTCAAAAAGCGTCGCGTTCGCGTATTTAACCTCTTGCATGGCTCTAAAATTAAAACTTAAGTTGCCACCCTAGCTTTTTTATTTTTAGAAAAGCCCATACCTAAATAGCCGGTATCGGTTACCTAACCGATATCGGTCTATGACTACCGATATCGGTTCCCTAACCGATATCGGTTACACACCTTCCTTTTTGAAACAGGGTTCTTTTCTTCATTTCTCCTCTAAATTTTTGTCGCGCCCGCCTCTTTGCCTGCATAAACAACACAATTTACCACATTTTGTTCATCCACCACACATAGCATTACAATTTCATCAACATCATTTATTTTATAAATAAACAAACCATCAACTACAAATACCAAAAAACTATCACTCTATACATCATTTAGATCCAACTCATCAGTTACATATATCACACTGTCACAAAACCACCAATTTATCACATAACCTGACATTCATATATACGCACAAACAAACAAAAACATCAGCATCATCTATCTATCAACATGTCAATTAAACTCATCACACATTCTATATATTACCAACCATTTATTTCAACACATTTTAAACACAGCATGTGGATCAAAACATCATCTATATATATATATATCCCAGTTTTCAAAAATACAATGTGCCCTACATCGGGGCCTCTGTGATCTCATAATATACCAAAGCCGGCACGCAGGCCGCAATACCTACCAAAAATATCGACTCGGCTCGCAGGCCGGTCTCTCATATCAAAAATATACTCGGCTCGCAGGCCGGTATCAAATGTACAACCCGTACTCGGCTCGCAGGCCGGTATATAATAAATAAATGAATCAAAACAATGAATAAGTGTAGGCACGCAGGCCTCTATCAATACAACCGGTTCGCAGACCGGTGCCCATGTCCCTATACAAAACAATGTCGGGGATCTATCAGCTCTCCCCACCGCCCTCGGCACCTCTCCCCGCTGGTCCCTGTGGTGCCTCTCGCCTCCTGCCCGTCACGGACACGCCAGCTGTAGCTGCCCCTCCCTGAGATCTCTGGCTGTGCGAGGTCTCTGCCCTATGCGCTGCATACGCCTGATACTCGACTCCGCTACTATCAAGAATATCCTGATAATAACAGGCCTCTGCTCTAACCTCCATATAACGATCTCGCGCCACTGAAGGAACTGGGGCTGGTCCCCTGGCACCTAACACCAATATCCCCTGAGCCTGTACCTGCACCTGTGGCTGTGGTGCTGGTGGAGGTGCTGCCTGTGCCTGTACCTGCACCTGTGCCGTGGTGGTATCTGGGGCTGTGGCTGTGCTGCTGCTGGTACGGCTACCTGTACCTGCACCTGTGGCTGTGCTGCTGGTGGTGGTGCTGCCTGTGCCTGTACCTGAGCCTGGGCTAGCTGCCCCTGTAGGACCCCTATCTGTGCCTGTGCAGCAGCCAACTGTCCCTGTAATAGCTGCACCTGCCCCCGGAGCTGATCTCTCTCTGCAGTAACTGTAGCCAAGTCTGGCTGCGCAGGCGGTACTATCCTCGCTGCTCTCTGCCCAGCCCACCAGACCCTGTATGCTGCCGTGCACCCGGCATCATCCACACCCTCACCTGCTGGTCTCTCCGCTACCCAGTCTGGATCCCAAGGCTGTGGTGCTGGCAGTGGGGCCTCTACATCATCCCTCCTGTACTGAGGGAAGGGAGGTGGCTCGTCCTGTGGCAGCCCCATCTGCCTGCGTACCCTCTCTAAGGGTATCCGCTCGTACTCTCCCGGCCTCCGTCCTGCTATCCAGAATGTATACTGGATCAGGCGCAGCTGTACGCGGGCTCCTCTGCCAGGCTGGTGACCTCTGTAGGGTCTCCATATAATGTCTACTGCTGTAAGGCCCTCTAACATATGTCTATAGTAGGCCACATCCCGACCTGCAACAACTGCTCGTGGCTGGCCCACGATCCCCAACCACCTCTGAAATCCATATCGGTACACGACCTGTGGCCCTGGCTGCTGGGGTAGCCCTACCGGCCTGATGCATACGATGTGCTCGTATGCCCAACAGTGCAACAAAAATGTAGAACAAATACCAAATCGCCTCCTCCGGCGATAGCCCCATAACTCCCTGTATAATTGCACCAGATACACTGGTGCCCATGCAAAACAGGTGTGCTCCTCCACCATCTCCAGTAGCACCCCCATCAATGCCCGTGGGAAGCGGCCTCCCTCTGAATCCGGGAGGGTGAAGCAGGTGATCCCTATCATCATCAACACGGCAAGCCGTGTCTCATGTCTGTGTGCGCGGTACATGTCACCATATCCAATGCTCGCGCTATGATATGTAAGAAGCGCGGCTGCATCCCCAAAAACCTGCAGTATGCTATCCATGGCAGTCTCTGAATCTACCTGGAAAACGGCCTCTCCCTCGATCGGTAGCCGCAGGATGCGATACACATCCTCTAATGTGACCGTCATCTCCCCGGTCGGAAGATGGAACACATTGGCCGCCGGATCCCATCTCTCAATGAGGGCGACCATCAGGCTGTGATCTCTGTCTATCGCTCTGTTCCTCTGGACCCCGCCAAGTCCCACCTTGCGCATGATGGCCCAATGCGCCGCAGATATGTGTGGCCTCATCCGACTCAATAGTGGAGGCATCCTATCACGCATCGTCAACTGCTGACGTGCCTGCAAAACCAACCCACATTCTTAGACCCACTCTTTATTATAACACCTACCCTACCATCTAAACCCCCTTTTGTAACACCCAAAATCTAAACCCACACCTCACCTTTCTCCACCCCAAACTCTAAACCCAGTCCTATCCCAACCCACCTTAAAACCTAAACCCTAAACCCCTAACCCAATCCCCTTCCCCTACTCCAACTCAACCCACCCCACCAAGACCCCCAACCCACCTTCAAAACCTAAACCCAAAACCCTAAACCCCTAACCCAATCCCCTTCCCCACTCCCAACCCAACCCAACACCCCAAAACCATACACCCTAAACCAACCCAATCCAACCCCCACCCTAAACCAAACCAAGACAACCCAACCCACCCAACCCACAACAATCCCCCACGACCCCTAACACCACCGATACCGGCCGATGCGAGACCGACACCGGTTTCGCTCAAACACATTCTTACCTTTTTTTCGACTGATGCCGGTCGCCTATTGACCGACATCGGTCACTGTCTCCTGCCCGAGCCAAACCCCCGCGCGGCCCCCAAAAACCATTTTTCACCTATTTTTACCCATCTACCCACCCAAACACCCCCAAATTTTACACACCTAGCCGCCTTAGCCTATCTAACCTATCTACCCTCTCCCTTTCTCGAATTACCTCCATTTACCCATTATTTCCTACAAAATACCAATTCCTACCCAAATCCCAAAAACAACATAACTCAACCAAATCACCAAATTAAAGAGTTTAGAACCTACCGGTACGACGACACGTCGTCGTGGTGGGATGGGTGGTGGTGGTCCAGCTGGTCCAGCTCCTCCTGCCTGTGCCATGGCTCCAATCCTGATCTGCTGGGTCCCCGGCCAATCACCTGCTGCCTCCTCAACTATTCGGGCCCACTATCAACTCTCCCCGCCAATCAAATAGCTCCACCTCACTCAATACCCCTACAAATCAACTCTCCACGTCAGACAAGTCAATTTTGGATTACAAATAACAAAAGTGACAATGACAGGCCATATTTTTCTTTTTATAGGTTTTTCGACCTTAACCGATGTCGGTTTCCTTTTTGCCCTAGGAAACCGGTATCGGTCACTTAACCGATATCGGTCATGCAGAATCGACGTCGGTTTGATACCCAACTTTCACCCCATTCTTCGCCGTTCCTTACTCCTTGCCTCTTTTTCACCAATATCGCCTCTGTCCACCTTTGCTACACAACATTTGTTCACTGGTCCGGCCCGACCTAAGGCCTCGCCCTACCTATTTGGCCCGACCCAAGGCCTCGCCCTACCAATTGGCCCGACCCAAGGCCTCAACCTACCTATTTGGCCCGACCCAAGGCCTCAACCTACCTATTTGGCCCGACCCAAGGCCTCGCCCCACTTATTTGGCCCGACCCAAGGCCTCAACCTACCTATTTGGCCCGACCCAAGGCCTCGCCCTACCTATTTGGCCCGACCCAAGGCCTCGCCCTACCAATTGGCCCGACCCAAGGCCTCAACCCACCTATTTGGCCCGACCCAAGGCCTCAACCTACCTATTTGGCCCGACCCAAGGCCTCAACCTACCTATTTGGCCCTAAGGCCTCAACCTACCTATTTGGCCCGACCCAAGGCCTCAACCTACCTATTTGGCCCGACCCAAGGCCTCGCCCCACTTATTTGGCCTGACCCAAGGCCTCAACCTACCTATTTGGCCCGACCTAAGGCCTCAACCTACCTATTTGGCCCGACCCAAGGCCTCGCCCTACCTATTCGGCCCAACCCAAGGCCTCGCCCTACCAATTGGCCCGACCCAAGGCCTCAACCTACCTATTTGGCCCGACCCAAGGCCTCAACATACCTATTTGGCCCGACCCAAGGCCTTGCCCTACCAATTTGGCCCGACCCAAGGCCTCACTCTACCGTTATGGTCTGACCCATGGCCACCACCCAACAACTTGGCCCGACCCAAGGCCGCATCACTTCCATACCATACCCACAATTAATGTTTTATTTTATCCATCCATCATGTACCTTGTGTTCAATCGAGCTCACCTGTTCATGTTTTAGCATGATTAGGGTCCTTGACTTGATCTGTCGACCAACTTTGCCTAGACCTAGACCGTGACGTTTATCTCAACCAAACCAACCATTTGGTACTGCCGAACATGCCTAAACGTTCCTGTACCTCACCTATTATATACCCTGGAGCTACTTCCTATGCCTTGGATACCAGGATTATATCACCCTTGTTTGGATAAACTATCGACCTTTGCCTACACATTGCTGGTTTGCTTGTCAAATCATGTACCCTCGTCGTACTATTGCATTTCAACATGCGTTTGCTTCCTTAGACCTACCCCACCACCTTACCATCCTCTCTACAACATATACCCTTTATCAACCCTATCCCTGATTTCCCGTTCACTCAATCTGTGATAGATTTGAGGGGGATTACCTATACCCTTAACAGGAGTAACCACTTCATATTATTGTCCGTGCAGCTTTACAAAACAAGCTACACGACAATAAGGGGCTAATGTAGACACCAAATTTGTGTCTTACGACCCCTTGTGACCCGCATCTCATCTCGCAATCTAACCTCATTACCTAAACTTTACACAATTATTTATTAATTACCTTGTAATTGATAAATCCACATCACCTTATCCGCCACCTCACTTTGCCACCTCATCATGACCTAGCCCTAACCCTAAACTAACCTAATTAAGGCCTGTGACTTGGTCTAGACTCATATCCATAACTAATGCCTCCTTACTCACACCCAAAGCCGACCTTCTAGCCACTTGACCAAGCCCGCAACTGATCTCTCGGGAGAAAAACAGGGAAGGCGGGCTATTTTACTAAAAATAGCCTACTTTTTCCTAACCGATGCCGGTTCCTACTCGACCGCCGTCGGTTACATAACCGCCATCGGTTCCCTGTAAATGGGCTCCCCAAACCAAAACAACGGATCGGAATTTCATTTTGGAGATCAGTCGAAGGATTGTTGAATCAAAGGAGAGTCCAAAGTGATTAGCAGAGTCCAGAACTTCACTTGACCAAGCAGAGACGAGTGAAGAAACCAGAAGAGTTGGCAGCCAAGGAGATCAACTAGCATCTTCATCAAAAACCAGTAAGTTACATCTTGCATGTCCTCCATTATAACATTTCTTATGCTTTTGGAATTACAGTCCTCCCAAATCCGTTTCTGGATCCATTATCCAACACACCATTTCCTCTAGCTGTCATTCTTTTGTTTCTAACCATCCCGTTCTCCAAAAACTATCCAAAAATCAGCCATTACAAACTCCACAACCAGCCCAGAAGATCCTAGAACCCACCGGTATCGGTTATCAGTAACCGCCATCGGTTATAGGTAACCGGCATCGGTTCCTTTGATCAAAAACCAGGAAAAACAGCCTTTCCCCTACCCAGTTCAGCCAAGCAATTTAATTGATATTTTACAGTATTTTGTGTTAACTCATATCGGCAGGGGAACTGACCACCTTCGAAAGGAAGTTTCATATTTCCTGGGCCCAAGGCAGTTCCCTCATTTACTATCTAATCAAAATCTTGTGGTCTTGTGTTTTTATTTGCAGGTAGTCCTTCCAAGACAAAAAGGAGTTCTTCACAGTCAGCCTGATCTTTCTCTATGGTACGCGCACATCATCTCGACATTCTACAGGTATTCCTCCTAACCCTAACCTTATCTGTTTCTATAAGGAACGAAGCATTTCCGAGGCCTAACTGGTTTAGTGTTTTCAGTATAGATGTGATGAGTACAGATACTTGGATGAATCCCCTTCATATATTTGTAATCCTGAGAAAAAGCTTTAGTATGATTTTTTAGAACATCAAACAATTTATTTTCTTCATCCTCCTTCAACCAGTTGTTGATGTTTAAAGTTTTACCTGGTTGAATTTTAACATGTTTGGTTCCAATATGTGATGAACTGATTTGTTGAAAGGGTTTCATTAAAGTATTTAATGGACATGCATGTGGTAACAACATATGGTATGTAGCAACATCTCCAAAAGTTCCTTGAGATAGAATACTGTGAAAAGGATAGTAATTTGAATTATGATACTTATCTCTTTGTGGGCCAAATTCCTTGTCATTGCTACTTTCCATAAATTATTCATTCCTGATGTACTTGAAACTGAAGCTACTGATTCATCCTCTCCCCATGATAAATCTCATTCCTCCAGAGTGAAATCATTTTCAATCAAAGAGAACTGTTGTTGTCGTGGTTCCAAAATTATAGCCGCAGGTTCCGGAACTAAGTTCATGGGTTCTAGAACAAAGTTCGCAGGTTCCAGAACTAAGTTCACGGGCTCCAAAACTAAGTTCACAGGTTCCATAACTATTTCTGATTGCACCGAAGATAACAGGTTCTCATCCAATGGTGGATTAATCATCTCTTCTATTTCTCTTACACGATCCTGCAATGTGATCATAGCCAAAGAAGAAAAAATGTACTTATTAGTTTCAGGAGAATCAACCCACAATTGTTCATGATTGTCAGTAAAAGGTTGTGCGGTAGGATATAAGGAAATTTTTTTAGAGTTCTTACCATTCGAGATTATCATATTACCTGAACTGTAATCTATCAAAGCAACAACTATAGCTAACCAAGGTCTACCCAAAATAATGGGATAACCCAATGTTTTACCTTTTGGCTGTAATATAAGAAATTCAACTGGATATTCCCATGACTCTACCATAACCACCATGTCTTCAATAATTCTTTCTAGTTTTGCTACAGATTGATCTGCCATATGTAATATGGTATTAGTAGGTTGTATACCCATTAATGGTAATGTTTTCATAGTATCCACTATCATTACATTGATAGTATCTCCCAAATATATAAAAACATTATGAACATCCTTATTTCCTATAGAGATAGAAATAACATGAATTCCAAGATCTCTGTATTTGGGAAGTAATAGCTTTCCTGCTAATAAATCAGCAAGTTTTCCATCTACTTTGATAGTCTTGGGATACTGTTTCTTTCTTCCAGGATTTTTCATGCATAACATTTTGATTAATTTGTTCAATTCTGGAATATCGTTAATTGCTTATAACAGTGGTATTTCAATATTCAATTTCCTTAGTTCCTGTACCAATTCTGAATCCTTGATTTCTTTATCTTATTTGAATCTCTCAGGAAATGGAGTCTCAGTAGTGTTGCTATCTGGCTCCTTTTCTTTTCTTTTTATATCCTCTTTTGGAACAACAGTACTAGGGTTTTCATTTTCTTCTGTCATTTCAGTGATTATAAGGGGTGGAATTTTAATGATTTTCCCAGATCTAGTTTGAATACCCTTACAATCCATATCATGTAAATTAACTTATTTTTCTGGTCATGTTCCAAAAACCTAAGTTTTTTGTTTGTTTCTGGGGTTTGCTACTGATTGTGTTGGAATTTGGATTTGGACTACATTCTCAGTTTGTGAATATTATGTAGGGGATCCCATAATGGCCTATTTATTCTGATTTGGATATGTTCTTCCTTTGGAATAATTAGGGTTCCATCTAGGTTGTGACCAAGCATAAGGATTTCCTTGACCAGTCTAGGGTTGTTGATGTCCCTGAGAATACTAGGCTTGATTTGCCCAATCTTGAGGGTTCCAAGTTGGTTGAGGTACCAAAGGTGGTTTTCTCCAATTTTTTGGTACTTCTTGAGCAGCCCATATCATTGTTCATGGATTAGGAGATGATCTTGGCACAAACCACCCTTGGTTAGGTTGTCTTTGAACCAAATTCAATTCTTCGGTTGTAGATGAGGCACTAGTTTGTTTAAGCTGATTTTTAATGACAGGAAGTAGAGAACAAACATCAGTATCATGTTCTTTAGATTCACAGATAAGACACATATTTTTTATCCAAAGGAAAATCACTTAATGCATGCTTCTTCCTACATCTAGGACAATACATAGTGAATGGTTCAGTTTTTGAATTTACTTTAGCTTGTAATCCATCCATAGTAGAGGTTAATTGCACTAAAATTTATTCTTTAAAGTTTTCTAACTCATCCATTAGTTTTTTCATATCTGGATTCAAACTTTTCACTAATTTTCCTTTTCTAGGTCCACCTCTTGTTCTGGAATAGCTTCTACAAATCTCTTTAATTCCATTCATTCTTATCTGATCAATGTCTCCCCCTCCTATCAAGTTAAGGGATTCTCTAGATTCATCATCCAAACCTTTGAGAAAAATGGTTTTACTTAATTCCTCTATAAGCACAAATCCACATCTTTTTCTAACAAAGAGGAATCTGTCTAAATAGTCTTCTATGTTTTTGTCCTCTTCTTGCTTGATTTTGAAGAATTCTTCCTTCCTATTTCTCCCTCTGCAATAATCCTAGTATTTATCTAGGAAGGTAGTCTCCATTTGTGCCCAAGTGCTAATAGATTTGGATGTTAATCCCATGAACCACCTCATTGCTACATTCTTCAAATAGGATGGAAACAACTTGAGTTTTTGATTATCTGTTTTATAATCATAGGTCTAACATAGTACCTTGAATTTAAACAGAAATTGGTCAGGATCTTCAGATGACATCCCTCTGAAGGTGGGTAAATGTGTAGGTGAGATATTTTTCATTGATGTGTCATTATCCACCAATTGTATTAGATAGGTAAAGGTCCTATCAGGTGCTCCCTCAGCTTCTTGTCCATTTCAAAAATATTTTCTAAATTTTCCTCCCAATCAATGTGGTAAGTTGTATGCTTTGGGGAAGGTGAAAAATCAGGAGTAGGAGGTTGAATACTCAATTGAGAATCAAAACTTAACCTCAATGGATCTTGGGTAATAAGCCTTCTCCTATAAGTTTTACTCCCTTCAGGTGACTAATCTAAGAATTCCAAAAATGGCAATTATGTTTTTTTTCTGACAGGGGATGGTGGTGCCTCCAATTCTTGATCAAGTTCCTTACTTTGACTAGAGAATGTTATGAATTCTTGTGAAGATTTTTTTGGAAGGAATCTACCTTGTGAGTCTCTTGGTCTACTCATATATTTTGTGATATAGTACGGAAGATTCTTCAACTACTAGGTGTATGTTTTTTTGCTCTTGCTAACACTTAATTAGAAAATTCCAATTGGTAATCCATGGAAATGACACCAACAATGATGGGTGTCATCATTCCCTTCATTTAATCAACTTCTTGTTGATGTTATATCAAACCAAGGGTGTGTCTAAAGCTATATGCAATAAGAGTACTTTAACTGATCTAGTAGTTGACTGTAGCTATTTTTATATTTTCTGGGGGATATTTTTAATGTCTTAAGGAATTCTTGGTAAAGCCTTATTTAAATCAAACTATGAAAACTTACTAAAAGTAAAACACACTAAAAGCTTGCTGAAAGGAAACACACCATGCAGAATAGAAACACACTTGCTTTTGGAAATAAACACACTCAAATTAAAATGTTTGAAAACAATCGCAAGAAATATAAAGATTTATCTAAACACCTGTAGGAATAAGTATACAACAAATTTTAACTGAAAGAACTAAAGCAATACAAAATTAATAGATCTAAGCTATTTTTTGAAGAAATATAAATACCAAATAAATGAATATCCTTGTCCTTGGGGGAGAGGGCCCTTGTTCCTCCTTGAATCAGGATTTTAACAACTCAGAATTCTCTCAAATCAGAATGGTTATTTTATTGATAAAAACATTCAGTATTACAAAACATACTAGATTCGAGTAGTTAGTCTATTTCTTTTCTTTGTTCTATATCTATCTCATTCTATATATATATATATATATATATCTTATTGGAGGTCTACTTTTATATAAATTTTACAATCACATCTCTCTCAATGATTATGATGAAATCAAATAATGCCCATAATAGATGTTGAGTCAGATGGTGGTTGATCAGATAGCTATAGGGTAACTCTGCCTGGATCTACGTTCATAAATCTTCTCATCCTTCATGATTGTAGATGTAAAATGTCTAGATGTGGTTTAAAATAGATAACTCCCATCGGTTCTAGAACTTTGGAGAAGTTTCGAAACCATAGGAAATTGTTAAGAACCAAAACTTGTGAGAGTTCTGGAGCTATCCCAAGGAGTTTCGGAACTAAATCTGAAAATTATGGAACTAAATACTAGAGTTCCAGAAGTAAGTCTAAAATTTCCAGAACTAATGATTGCTGTGTGATGGAGTTTTGAAACTAGCTTGGAATTTCTGGAACTAAGCTATGTAGGAACAAATGCTATAAAAAACATACTGAATGCCACCTTCTTAATTTCCTTGACTGATTAGATCTACTTTATTACAAAATTGAATTTAAACACACACTAATGTTAGGAATTTTAGAGCTTTTAATATTAGGATCACAATCAATCAAATGAAAAATAGTTACATCCTAACTCATATCAGATCAACTAAAAGTCACATAATGCAATCAAACTTAATCAAAAGGAGAGTAATATGAAGTCATATATTATACATTAATCAGACATATTATGGCCTCATCACTTCTCTTGAAAATGAGATAGCTATACCTAAGGACCTAACAGGTTGGAAGAAGCCTACGCCTAGACAAAAGGAAAATGAAATGTAGAAAAAGGCACCATTTTCCCAAGATACTTAAGCGGTAGGTACCCTGGGAACAAGCACTAGAACAAGTACTTACACACAAAAGAAGAGGTCCCCAATCAAAGAGGAGGTGCCAGAACAGGAAAAGCTTATCGTAGAGGAGAAATCACTAGAGGAAGAGGAAGAAAAAGTAGAGTATCCTATATTGGAATCCCTAGTTAGGAAGAAACATAAGGTGATGGAGGAAGCTGACTCAGAGGAAAAAAAATAGCTTGGAGAAATACATGGGTGAGAAGGATGATGATGAAAAATATGAATCTAAAGAATACCAAGAACCACTTGTCTTCAGTGTGCATGGTTCAAAAGAAGAGGGTAGAGAAGAAGAACATGAGTTCCTTTTCATGCGGTGCAAGGGTATCTAAGAGGAGGAAGGTGCCCAGGACATGGGAAGAAATTAAGAGGTGGGCACGTAGGGTTAAAAAACTCCAAGCTTCACGAAGGAGAAAATAAACGAGGTGACAGAAAAATAAGCAAAAAAAATCATTGAGGCCTCGGTGGAACAAGAATTTGAGTGTAGTGCTGATATAGTGATGGATGAGGACAAGGAAGAAAGCATGAGGAAAGGTCACGATAGCGCAGGAGGCCCAAATCTATCGATAAATATTCCTAACAACACACACATAGGATGAAAGAACGATCCAGGGGCTAAGAATGAGCTACATTAATGATCCCAACAAGGTGTTACATGCACTTCCAAAGCACAGTCCCAAAAAATCAACTATTGGAGATGAATTTGTTTGATGAAGAAGGTGGATACCCTTAGATGAGGAAGATGCTCTCTTAGGAAATTGAGTCCCACATCGACGATCCATAGTTCGAGGTAAGCTAAGGGGCATTAATGGAAATGCCTGGGTTAAAAGGAGAAAACCACTTGGTAAATGCTTAGTAGCTTTCAGATGAGCAGTTATGCAATGCTCTCAATAAGGTCTCAGTTGAGATTGAAGCTGGGATCTTTGGACGGAATGACAGCATAAAATTTCTAGAATAAGAACTAGAAAAGGAGGAGGAAGAGTTAGAAGATAAGGCCAAGGATTTTAAGTAAGAGTTAATTAGCACTCAGTTGAAGCGTGAACATCAGGAAGAATAGGAAAGGGTGCATGAAGTTTATAAGAAATTAGAATCCATCACTAATGTCATTGTTTTGAAGCATCTAGACCTAGCATTGCCCGCGAAAAAGTATGGATCTTCCCTTGAGTTCCTTGAAGACTTAACGCACATCCTGACCATGGAAAGACAACCTATAGCCTTAGAATCCATGTAAGAAGTATGAACATGCCTAGAGAAGGAGGATAAATCAAAGGTAGTAGCAATCAATGCTGAATACAAAAAATTGCTTGGTGATGTAAAAATATCTGCCCATACCACTAAGGCCGCATATGACAACTGTGCGGGAAGAGATAAAGTGGTGAGTATTCTGGTCACCAACTATGAAGCAGATCTTAAAGAGTTCCAAGAAGAGAACAAAGGGAACATAGCAGAGTGGGATAGAATCTTGGCTAAGGTTGAAAAGAAGTCAGAAGCTATTGAGGCCCTAAGGAGTAAAATCAAGAAGCAGCTAAAGGATCTATAGCCACATATTACTAAAAGGATGGACGCGCTTGAGGACATGGGAAAGGAGTTGGAAAACATTGTTGACACTATGAATGCTTAAAGAGATGGATTGATTTTTGGGGAGGAAAGCACCCTAGTCAGGGACCTCTGTCATAGAGCACAAAATGAAGTCAATGCCTGAAACAAGTTGGAGGCTGAATTACAAAAAGATTTTCCTAGCTTGTTGTAATAATGCAATCACTTCCCCATTCTTTCTTCTTTCCTAAATTCTTCATCCCCTTACTATTTTCCCAAGACGTTAAGTCCATTGTGATTATTTATTCATTCGAGAAGTGTTCCCATAGGCAAAGATCATACGTAGTGTGGGGTGATGTTGGACCCCTAAAATATTGACCAAGTCCGAAAGGATGCATGGGTGCGTAAGGGGAAGGTGCATAAGGAAAGGTTCTAGGAGGTTCTTTATAGAACCCATGATGCGCACCCACAGGATAAGATCTCAGGACTTATCCATATTTGGCGTATCAGGTAGGACACAAGAAAAGTGTTACCCGGCTGCGCATGCGGAGTGGATAAGGTGCCATCCTGGCGATAGGTTGGCCTAGGAGGGAATATGCCCTACGATGGAAGCTTCTAGAAGATCATCATGGAAAAAAGTGGAGAGGTAAGGTCTGATGGAGGATTCTCCGATGGAGGACAAAATTCAGACACTTGGCACTAGATTTGAGGCCGCAGAAGGATGAGTTAGCACTTTGGGATGCCTATAAATACAAGCACCCATAGAAGAAAAGAGAAGTGAAATCAGATAGAGAGAGATCAATAGAGAGAAGATCTCTATAGAAATGCCACAAGGAGTCATATTGGGTTGGGTAGATGAAATATAGGAGAAGGATGTATCAAGGGCTTGGGGTTATAAAATTCATTTTTGAGAGCTAAATGATATGGATCCAGTTATGATGCATGACTTTGGTCTACCATAATGTGGTGTTTTATAGTAATTCTAATGAATGTAATGAGGTTACCAAGTTAATTGAATATGATCCTTCTTAGTTCATATTTATACACGATTCTTCTAAGTTCCTTTTCATGTATGTTTATAAGATGAATATGAATTCCTATGCATTTTCCTTTCTAGCTTGATTCAGTTCTTTAGTTCTGTTAAAGTACATCTACTTTTAATGACTGCAATGATCTAGAGTTGTTCTAAGCTCTATGATGTTTGCATGTTTCATTCCCACTCACTTCCTTGAAAGTTTGGATCATAGATGATTTTTTCCCACTCAAATCACATAAAAGAGATACTTGGCACTTACGCGTGCCTTGGGTGAGTGCCCAGTGCCCACTGGGTGATAGGCCAACACGCATGGGGTTCCCTTGTTCTTGGTGGGTGTAAAAATGAATACACCATGGCATATTTCATAATCTACTAATATGAAGTGCACCTAATTTTGAGGGAAACTATCCTTGGTGTGTCCTTCTACTTCATAATTTGTACACCAAAGTACACTACGAGTCTCATGTGCTAAATTCATAGACAATTTATCAATTTACTTTATCATGAAAACAATATATGCCTCTAGAAAGGGAATTACCCAAGTATCAACACCCGTAACATCCTCAATGCACAAAGCAACCTCTACAGCTTCGTGCAGATCCATGAAATTCATATGTGAGAGTGCTCATCTGAAATGTGTTATCATGCTTCTAACGAACCAATGAGCATGCTAAAAAGGATGGATATCAAAAGATAACTTTGACAAAAGAGTCTTAAAATGTGCATCATGCTTCCACACACTTTCTGACATACCCTTTTTAATCTCCTTGAGTGTGTTGGTGATATTTTTCTCAAACTTAGAAATATGAAATTATACCAATAAGGCATCACACAACATAGTATAATCCACCACTGTTTGATGTGAGTAATACTTTTAGTACCATCTATGTGCACACCCCTTCAACATATTTGTAAAGTGGCCTGCCTTCTACTCCAAGGTAGTGATCCCCTTAGCATGTCATAATAATTTACACTTGTGTACATACTTTGTAATATCCTCAACACCTTTATAATCAGGAAAATGAAGAGACATCTCATAAATACTTGTTGATGGGGTTTTTGTCCTTATCCACTAGATCTAAAACTTTGATTTCATCCTGTGTTTCATCCACCACTAGATCCATTAATTCCACCAACCCCTGACCCTCCATATCCTCTAGATCCTCTTCCTATAGAAGGTATAGGGCTTGAAAAGTGTCACTCTGTGTTCCCACCATTGTACTAAACTAATCTCCGAATGTATGTCAATTTTACATACTCCCAGATGTGATACCCAAATTTTGTGAGCCCACACCTTTTCCAAATGACGTGTCTTACAGAATACCACCAAAAACAAGAAATTTCTATGTAGCCATAGATGGATGTAATGTAAAATTATATCTAACTGATGCTACTTACTTACCAGTGCCAACTGTACTAGTAATACTTGTCTCAGAAACTAGAAAACTAAGTGCAAGGACTTGGTCACTTGGTGGGTTCAAATGTGCACCTACGGTCTATCTCCTTTCTCCATCTGATGAGCTCTCATCAAAATATGAGGGGGTTCTCCTTCTACATTTTCCAAGATTGGGTAGCACAGATTTCTTAGGTTCCACATCCTCTGCGTGAACCTCAAATCCTTCCAAGAACATCTACCTCCAAACATCCATCATTCCTACAATCTCACGTTGTCTCATTAATTACCTCTCCCAATATTCATTATACTTTAGCCACCTCTCCTCTCTATCCACTTCTATCGTAGGATCTGCCATCTCTCACCACACCCGATTCTGCACCCCGTACCTTATGGGAGTTTAGCTATCCATAGGAAACACTTCTAAACTCAGATTGATGATTAGGATCTTAATGGATAAAAATATATCATGCAAGAAATATCCTCTTGGTTCTCATAAGAACTCAAATACAACAACCTCCGGGAAAGAATATGTAGAAAATGCGTACTCCAACATGTAGCTAGTCAACACACCACTCAACCAACGATTAAAAAAATGAGTCCAAATCAAATCAACATAATGAAGCTAGTGATAATCTTCTTGGGTAAAAATATGAGGTCAATAGTAAAATTTCCTCCTTGATGCATATGCCAATAACTATTCATATAGTTCTATTGGAAAATAGAAAAATAACATTTCATACAACTCATGGTACATATGCTCCTTTACCCATGTACATGCATCAAACTCATGTCCAATGTTGAATATCTATGCAAACGCATCCTCTATGTTCTTAAGACAAGTATCCACATAGGCCAAAGTAAATTTTTTTCCATAACACACCATTCTTACAACAACTTCAAAAGAGGTCCCAAAAATGGAACCAAAATGTAGTCACTTTTACTTACACCATTTAAAACCACAGGCATGTCAGCACATCACCCAGCCTTAACTAGGAACAGACCCGAGGCACATGTAGGTGTTGAGCCCATCCTTTATGTAAGAATTTTAAGAATGTTTGCCCATAATGGAGGTATATTTACATAAACATAAATACATGGACTCATTCTAGCATAGAATTAAAGAAACTAGATCTAAGCATAGATGCACCATACTATTAAAGTAAACATTAAAACATCACAAGGGAAGCATATCTAAACCATGAGAAATATGAAGAACATTAGGGTTTGGACCCATAAACAAATATATTCAGAACGATCCATCATATTCATTGATTCACAATTGTTTACAGTATCCAAATTACATCAGAAGGGTCATAACAGATTGAATACATCATGAAGTAACATATTATCTCAACAAGATGACTCTACTCGAAGGGTTCTAATCATGTTCTGGGTCCAACTATGCAGCGGCAAGGTGATAGTGCATATGCATGGACACGTAGAAGAATCATATGCATGAAGAGAAATGAACGTCTCAGGTCCTAACATTAGCCGTCGAAAAGGTGGATATTATGATATGAATAATAACAGTACTTAAATAGAGTGGGATATCTCCTTTACCACCTTAGCATTACTCAAGAGTAAACCACATGTAAAATTTCATCATACCATGCCATACTCGAGTATTATAGACATGAAATTTCTAACTTACCCATAATTAACTCTACTTCACATTTCCTAAACACAATGATTATATCATGGTATATTCCTTCCTTGGGTTGCAAGTCTCCATGTTCTAACCTTATCCACTATCATGCCCACTCATATCCTCATGTGTTTTCCATGCAACACCATAACCCCAAAATTCAACTAAGTCTCGAAATCATTTCATGTTCCCACATGCGACATTTTTTTTCCTATGCGCTCTTCCTTCACCTTCTTCCACACACACTGATCCTCTGCTCTAGGACTTAGTAATTTTTTTGGGATCAAAATTTTTGCACTTTCCTACAGTGATTATGTCATCTAAAAAATAGATTCTTGCAACATAAAAGTATCTCCTTTGAATTTGAATCTCTAATAATTATTAAAAACAATTTAAAACACATCTCTCTCATTAAATAAATTGAGTCAATTTAGGAGGTTTCTTTACATGATACTTAATTGATTAAAATATATACAACCTGGAGCATTCATTGCATGCAAAAAAAATTCCTCTTTGAATGAAAAATCTATTTCTAAATCAATTAGGTTGACATGCAAAGAAAAACTTTAAAAAATTGACTAATTCACTAAATAAAAGAGATAAAATAGGGATGCATGTTATTTGAATTTTTTTAATAGCTGCATGAGTCATTGTATGTAAAAAGGAATGTCTCACTTCATTAAATGGAAGAGTTAAAAACATAATTATATTCTTCAACCAAACGTGTTCTTATATGAGAGAATAATGCATATCTTTTTGCATTAGTATTTTCTAATAGCTTTCATTATTTTTGTAGATTCAGTTTTTATTACTGGTAAAGGAATTTGAATTGAAGAGATGGTTGCATGAAAAATACTTTTCCAAAATATATGTTAAGAGTTTTAGCCTATAAAAGAGTTTCAGGTGAAAGGATGCAAGAATGAAGATATCCTACATATTTTCTTTCAACATGGCGTTTCCTTCCTCCATGACAGAAACAACTCAGGTTTTCCTTCCACTCCCAATCTGTTCAAAAAAATATTCCACATAAATATTTCTCTTTGCTAACCTGCACAAAGTTAGTTTTTTTTTTAATTTCTTATATGTATAAACTATTATTTAATCTTTGCAGAAATAAAACCAAGATATATTTCTTGTATACATACAAACAAGATAAATTTAGAATACGAAACCCTCATTGCATGAAATAAAAAACATGAAATGATTTTTCCATTTTATTCAGGGGGTTTCTTCTGCCAATCTATGGCAGGTTTCTAAATCTAATTGCGGAAATAAAATTTAATCTATTTGTAGAAAATAAATATTAATCTATTTTGTAGAAAAATAAGTTTAAAGAAAATGCTACCAAATACTTCATGTAACATAATTTTTAATGATGTATTCTACTTTCACTAGAATATTATTTTAGAAAAGTTCGAGTCTCCTAATAATACCATGATCCCTGACAGTAGCGCCAAAATGATGAGTGTCATCAATCCTCTTAATTAATAATGTCAATCCAGGGGTGGTGTTTCATGGATGTATGTAATAGGAGAAAGAGATATTTGGAAAAAAAAAACTCCTTCAAACAGAATCCAAACTTGCATAAATTAAAATCACACTTGCAGAAATAGAAAATTACACTTGCAAAAATCAAAATAACATTTGCATAAAAGAGATCACACTAGTAGAAATGAAATCACGCTTGCATAAAATAAATTGTTTAATTAGAAATAAAGATAATTAAATGAAACATCTGCAACTTCACAACAAACTAAATGAAAAAGAATACTAAATAAAAGGAGAAAAACATTACAAAAAAATGATAATCACAGAAAAAGGAATAAACATAAACATAAATTATTACAAGAAAAAAACACAAATACACATCCATATTCCTTGTAATAGAGGATTTAAATCACGCTTCCAAGATCTTAAGTCAAAAATTCAGAATTTGGAGAGAAAAGAACATGTTTTTCAGTGTTTAGTAAAATATTACATACAAGAGTGTGGAAGGTTACATTTGTAGTTCATGCATCCAACCAACTCCTTAGTCCACTCAGTAAGAACTAACTACCTATTCTTGGGTGGATTTATTCAAAGTACTAAATCCTAAACAACCTTGAGTATAATAGTCCACTTATCATGGAGAGTATTTCTACAACTCATCCCTTTAATCTAGGAACACAAAGTGAGAGAGTACTTATTCAACATTCCTAATACTATTCCACTATTTTCTCATCCTGGAAACATGGAGAGAAAATGGAAGTGTTAAGTATGTGACTTTGAATTCTTCTTGGAACTCCATAAGACTACATGACTTTTGATCGCCATATGTTTGGATCTATATTCTTTTTTGATGATGTGGATGCAAAGAGTGGGTTGAATAGTTCAGTGCTCCTTTACATTACTTTAGAACAAAACAAAAGACTTTCACTTGTTGGGAATTTGATGAGGCCATAATATGTCTGATTAATGTATAATATATGATCTCATCTTACACTCCTTTTATTAAGTTAATTGCATTTTGTAACTTTTAGTAGATCTGATATAAGTTCAGATGTAATTATCTATATTTTGATTGATTGTGATTCTAATGTTAAAATCTCTATAATTACTAATGAAGTGTGTGTTTGAAAATTTTTGTAATAAAGCAGGTCTAATCAGTCGAGGAAATGAAGCGGGTAGCATTTAGTAGGTTTTTGATAGCATCTATTCTTACAAATCTTAGTTCTGGAACTTCCAAGCTAGTTTTGGAACTCCATCACACATTCATAATTTATTTCTAGAACTTTCAGACTTAGTTTTGGAACTCCATTATTTAGTTCTAGAATTTTCAGACTTAGTTCCAGTACTCTTGGGTATAGCTTTGAAACTCTCATGGTGTTGATCCTTAACGATTTCCTATGGTTCTGTAACTTCTCTGAAGTTCCAGAACTGATGTTAGTTATCTATTCTAACCACATCTAAATATTTTGCAACTACAAACTGTTCAGTTAGGAAAGGATAAGCATATTTATGAATGTAGATCCAGGGATAGTTATCTTACAACCATCTGATCAACCACAATCTGACTCAACATCTATTCTGGGCATGATTCGATTTCATCATAATCATTTAGGCAACTGTGATTGTAAAATGTATATAAAATAAGACCTGCAGTAGATAGATAATATATAAAATATGATATGAGATAGAAATAGAACAGAGAAGATAAATATAGACTAAGTACTCAGATCCAGTACATTTTGTAATACTAAATGTTTTATCAATAAAATATCCATTCCTATTTGAGAGAATTCTGAGTTGTTAAATCCTGATTGAAGGAGGAGAAAGGGCCCACTCCCCCAATGACCAGTATATTCATTTATTTGGTATTTATATTTCTTCAGCAAATAGGTTAGATCTGTTAATTTTGTATTGTTTTGATTCTTTCAATTAAATTTTGTCATATAATTGTTTCTGCAGGTGTTTAGATAGATTATTATATTTCTTCCAGTTTTTTTCAAGCATTCTTAATTGACTGTGTTTAATTCCAAAATCAAGCGTGTTTACTTTCAGAAGCAAGTATGTTTATTTCCAATAGCAAGTGTGTTTCCATTCTACACGGTGTGTTTCCTTTCAACAAAGCTTTCATATATTTTACTTTCATCAAGTTTTCATAGTATGATTTAAATAAGGTTTTACCAAGAATTCCTTAAGACATTAAAGACATCCCCTAGAAAATACAAAAAAATAACTACAATCAACTACTAGATTGATAAGATTACTCTTGTTGCATATAGCTTTAGACACACCCCTGGTTTGATATGACATCAACAATAAGTTGATTAAATGAAGGGAATAATGACACCCATTATTTTTGGTGCTGTTGTCGGGGAAACTAGTTGGAACTTTCTAATTAAGTGTTAGCAAGAGCAAAAAAACATACATCTAGTAGTTGAAGGATCTTCCCTATAATATAAAAAAATATATGAGTAGACCAAGAGACTCACAGGGTAGATTCCTCCCAATAATATCTTCACAAGAATTCATAACATCCACTAGTCAAAGTAAGGAAAGTGATCAAGAATTGGAGACACCATCATCCCCTATTAAACAAGAAACAAAATTGCGATTTTTTGAATTCTTAGATCAGTCACCTGAAAGAAGTGGAACTTTTAGGAGAAGGCTTATTACTTAAGATGCATTTAGGGTGAGTTTCAATTCTCAATTGAGTAGTCAACCTCCTACTCCTAATTTTTCAGCTTCCCTAAGGCATACCACTTACCATATTGATTGGGAGGAAAATTCAGAAAATATTTTTAAAATGGCATGAGAAGCTGAGGGAGTACATGATAGGACCTTTACTTATCCAATCTAATTGGGAGATGATGATACATCAATGAAAAATATCTCACCTGCACATTTACCCACATTTAGAGGGATGTCATCAGAAGATCCTCACTAATTTCTATTTGAGTTCAAGGTACTATGTTAGACCTATGATTATAAGACAAATAATCAAAAACTCAAGTTGTTTCCATCCACTTTGAAGGATGCAGCAATGAGGTGGTTCATGGGATTACCATCCAAATGTATTAGAACTTGGGCACAAATGGAGACTGCCTTCCTAGATAAATACAAGGATTATTTTAAAGGGAGAAATAGGAAGGAAGAATTCTTCAAAATCAAGCAGGAGGAAGATGAAAACATAGAAGACTGTTTAGAAAAATTCCTCTTTGTTAACAAAAGATGTGGATTTGTGCTTTTAGAGGAGTTAAGTAAAACCATTTTTCTTAAAGGTTTGGATGACTAATCTAGGGAATCCCTTAACTTGATAGGAGGTGGCGAAATTGATTAAATATGAATGAATAGAATTAAGGAGATTTGTAGAAGTTATTCCAGAACAAGAGGTGGACCTAGAAAAGGAAAATAAGTGAAAATTCTGAATCCAAATATGAAAAAACTAATGGATAAGTTAGCAAACTTTAAAACATAAATTTTAGTGCAACTAACCTCTACTATGGATGGATTACAAGCTAAAGAAAATGCCAAAAATGAACCATTGGCTATTTATTGTCCTAGATGTAGGAAGAAGCATGCACTAGGAGACTGTCCTTTGGATAAAATAGAAATGTGCCTTAGCTGTGAATCTAAAGAACATGATACTGATGTTTTTTCTTTACTTCCATTTATTAATAATTAGCTTAAACAAACCAGTGCCTCATCTACAACAGAAGAATTGAATTTTGTTTAGAGACAACCTAACCAAGGGCAACATATGCCAAGATCATTCCCTAACCCCTGAACGATGCCATGGGCTAGTCAGTCAGTACCAAAAAATTGGGGAGAACAACCTTGGGTACCTCAACCAACTTGGAACCCTCAATATTGGGAAAATCAAGCTTGGTATGCTCAGGGTCATCAACAACCATCAGCTAGTCAAGGAAATCCTTATGCTTGGTCACAACCTAGATGGAACCCTAGTAATTATTCTCAAGGAAGAACATATCCAAATCAGAATCAACAGGCCATCATAGGATATCTTGCACATAATTCACAAACTGAGAATGTAGTCCAAACGTAAATTCTAGCACAGCTATTAGCAAATACAAGAAACAAACAAACAACTCTTGTTTATGTAACAAAACCAGAAAAATCAGTTGATTTACATGCTATGGATTGTAAGGATATTCAAACTAGATCTAGGAAAATCATTAATAGTCCACCCCTTATAATCACTAAAATTACAAAAAATTAAAACTATAGTATTGTTGTTCTAAAAGAGGATATATAAAGAAAAGAAAAAAAGCCATATAGCAACACTACTGAGACTCCATTTCCAGAGAGATTCGAAGAAGCTATAGAAATCAAGGAGTCTGAATTGGTAAAGGAACTAAGGAAATTGAATATTGAAATACCACTATTACAAGCAATTAAAGACATTCCAGAATTAAACAAATTAATCAAAATGTTATGTATGAAAAATCCTAGAAGGAAGACACAATACCCCAAGACTATCAAAGTAGATGGGAAACTTGCTGATTTATTAGCAGGAAAATTTTTACTTCCTAAATACGGAGATCCTGGGAACCCTGTTATTTCTGTCTCTATAGGAAATAAGGATGTAGATAATGTTTTGGTAGATTTGGGAGCTGCTAACAATGTAATGATAGTAGATACTCTGAAAATATTACCATTAACTGGTATACAACCTACTAATACGATATTGTAGATGGCAGACCAGTCTGTACCAAAACCAAAAGGAATTATTGAAGACATCGCAGTTATGGTGGAGTCATGGGAATATACAGTTGACTTCCTTATACTGCAACTAAAAGGTAAAACATAGGGTTATCCCATTATTTTGGGTAGACCATGGTTAGCTACAGTTGCTGCTTTAATAGATTGCATGTCAGGTGATATGACAATTAGGACACCATATTTCAAAAAAAGGAATTCAGGTAGATCAAAAAAAAATTAGGATCATTTCAGATTTACCTATTCCTCAAACCCCCACAAATATCAAATCATTTCTAGGGCATGATGGGTACTATATGTGCTTTATAAAATATTTCAGTAAAATTTCTGCCCCCATGTTTAATTTGCTAACCAAGGACTGTGATTTTCTTTGGGATGAAAAGTGTCAGCATGATTTTGAATAAATTAAAAATAAATTAATCAGTGCCCTAATATTGAGAGGACCTAATTGGAAAAATCTATTTCATGTCCAAACAGATGCCTTAAATTATTCCATTGGTGCAGTATTGGGACAAAAAGATGAGGAAGGAAAGATGTATGCCATTTATTATCTTAGCAAGAATCTTACTCCCACTAAAAATAATTACACCACCATTGAAAAAAAATTCCTTGTGATTTATGCAATCAATAAATTCAGGCGTTACATTACAAGGTACAAGATATTTATACATAGAGATCATTCATTAATTAAGTATTTAATGAACAAACCAGTGGTTGGATGAAGAATAATTAGATGGTTATTACTTTTGTAAGAATTTGATATTACCATTGTGGACAATCCAGGTAAATCTAATGTGGTAGCTGATTTTTTGTCAAGACTAACCACCACATGGGAGCAAGATCCAGTCAAGGATAACTTTCCATATGAACAACTATTTGCAATCTCAGCAAGTACACCATGGTTTGCTGATATGGAAAATTATCTTACAATAGGGAAGTTACCTCCTTCTTTCACTAAGAAACAAATAAATAAGTTAATTAAAACCAGTGCACAATTCAAATGGTTCAATGGAATTCTATTTAAGTGTGGTCCTAATTTTGTCTTGCATAGGTGTGTAAGAGAGGATGAAATATTTAACATCCTCAGAGCATGTCATGATGAACCAAGTGGAGGACACTTTTCAATAAAAATAAAAATTCATAAGATACTTGGCACTGGTTATTATTGGCCATCTCTGTACAAGGATGTGAAGAGATATATCAAGAGGTGTGATCCTTGTCAAAGGATGGGATATCCAACTTTCACCAATGAAATACCTCTTCAACCTCAACTTGTGGTTGAACCATTTGAAAGATGGGGATTGGATTTTTTCTATCCCTTTAATCCTCTCTCACAAGGGAAGGAATATCTTCTTGTGTGTACTGACTATGTGAAAAAATGGGTAGAAGTGTAGTCATTGACAAATGCCACTGAAGAAGCAATTTTTGATTTCCTTTGGAACAGAATTATGATAAAGTTTGGAGCACCAAGGAGCATAGTTTCATATCAGGGACCACAATTCGTGTCTAATATGATCCAAGATTTCACAAGGTATTACCAAATCAATCATAAGAAGTCATCTCCTTGCCACCCACAGTCAAATGGACAAGCTAAAGTAACAAACAAAGAATTGGAGAACATCCTTACCAAAAAAGTTGAAGCTGGGAGAAAAGATTGGGTAAAGAGACTACTTGAAGTTATCTGGGCTTATAATACAACTTGGAAAACTACAACAGGGTTTTCACCATATGAATTAGTCTATGGGAAAAATACCTTGTTGCCTATAGAGTTTGAACTTTAGACATTGAGGACAGTAGTGAAGGTGGGAATTGAGTTGAATACAGCTCAAAAAGAAATAATCCTTCAACTTAATGAGTTGGATGAATTAACGATGGAAGCACTTTAGCAGATAGAGATAATTCAAGAGCAAAGGAAGCAATGGTATGACATACATATCAACAAAATGCAATTCAAAGTAGGAGACTGGGAATTGTTGTTTGATTCTAAGTACCAATAATTCAAGGGAAAAGTGAGAACTAAATGGTTGGGACCCTATCAGATTGAACATATATTTGACAATGGTTCTATTCAATTACTTCCCATTGATGGCAGTGGTAGAACACTCTTGGTCACTGGACATAGGCTGAAACTCTATGGGAATCCTCCCACTAAGGATGAATTTTTGAGGAAGATTGAAGTAGAAAAAGAATTTGATCATATGGAAGAACCCAGTTCTTCCAAAATGGTCAAATAATCAGATGATAGATCTAGAATAAAGGGAAGAAGATGAAAACCAGAAAATGGCATTTCCTTCCCAAAAAAATATTCTCTCAAAGGTCAATTGAAAACCAACAAATGGTGGTTGACCTCTTTTTTTGGCTAGTTCAAATAAAATCGAATTCTTTTGAATTCCAATTGTCTTATCTAATCATGTTTTGTTCCACTTGTAGGAATGATGAGTCATCATAGCAAAATGATTACATCATCAAGGATGGTAATTATATCTTTCAACTTATTTAGGGTTGAATTAAATGTTTGCATGTGTGATTTGACTTAATTTAAATATAGGTATGATGAGTCATTTATTTATACATTATGATTACAAGTGTGTAATCATGAAGATGATTTGGATGGAATAAGTGGAGGCATGGTTATCATTAGCAATCATTATTACAAAAATCAAGTGAAATAAGTTGCAGAGATATTTTGAGGAAGGAGTGGTGAATTAAGTTTGTGTTCTGTAGCAAAGAAAAGAGAATTCAACAACTAAGAATAGAGGTTCTGCAACCAAAGTCGTCAGTTCCGCAACTACGCAAGAGGGCCTACAATCGATTTGCAAAAAATCAAAAGAGACAAAACTCAAAATGATATGGGGATTAAAAATAAATCATAACTAGAGGATGAGTCCTAGCTACTCACAAATGAATAAGTGGCATCCATCTTTGAGCATGTAGGATGGCTAGAGTTCCTGAAGAAATTTTCAAGACATACTAACGAATTGGTAAGAGAATTTTTCATAAACCTAGAGCAATCCAGGACAAAAGTGAGAAATATCTTTATTCCTTTTTCTATGAATATTGTAAGTAATGTGTTTGGAGTGCCAATTGTGCATGTACCACAACCTTCCAAAGGGAATTTGAAAGAACTGGTTGAAGTCTTACTACAAGAAGGAGAAACTCAACCCCAGTACATCTACAATACAAATAAAATCATAAAAGGGGTCATAAGGGATAGTTTTCCCAAACCCTTTGACAAGGTTGTGTTTTGGATAGTGAAATATTTAACCTGTTATGGTCAATTTGGGTTTGTGGGAAAATAAGTCCTAAAAATGCTCATATATCTTAATTATAGAGCCACAAAATCTAATTACATAATAAACCTACTAGGGTTTCTTTTTTATTCTATCTAGACCATGGCTCTGAGGTATTCCTGGGGTGTTAGGACAATCAAGCATCATAGTCTAATTCATTTAATATGCCAGCACCATTTTTTGTCAAATAAAAATGGAGAAGAAATTTGGGACAAGTTTCTTGGCAAGTTCAAGAAAAACCCTAATATTATCATAAGGAAAATAGCCCCATTCTCTCCTTCAACTAATATGGAAATTGATGCCCTTGTAGAAGAACAGAGGGAAACAGAAAGAGATAATATACCAAAAAGAATAAGGTCTATGAGAAATATAAAAAATAGTAGATCCTTTTGTACCTTTAAAGGAAATTCCTTCTTTTGCAACAGCTTCAGGGGAGCCAATATCTGTCTCTGATGGTGATAGCTCACCCATGCAAGAGAAAGAAAGAATAGCAAGAAGAATATATAGAAGGAAATCCCCCGCTGGGAATGTTGAAATTCCCTAGAGAATAAAAAATTTAGAATAGGTCAAGGGAAACCTCAGAGGGAAGGAGTGAGCAGGAAAAGATGGAAAAGGAAGCTACTGACATTTTGGGCAGCATGGCCATGACTCCTCCTGAGCCAAGTCAATATAAAATGGAAAGAGGAGAGGACAGAATTGAAGAGAAAGATTTTCAAGAATTGGCTGAACCATTAGCATTGCCACATGAAGAAGAAGAGTTGGCATCCTAGAGAAGAAAAGTAAAATTTCCTTTGATAGAGGAAGAATGCCCAATTCCTCAAGTAATTTCATAGGAAGAAGAAAGACATCAAGTTAAACATGATTTGATATTATCTAGACTAGAGCTCATTATCAGAAAAAAGGATGAGGAATTGGATTTCCTCAAACTCAAATTAGAAAAAAGGGAAATGCAAAAATGAAATATGTGTGTGACTTCATCCCCTCAGTGTGATCTCCTCGTTCCTTTGTGTTCTCGTGAATCCAGAAAAGCATGTATATGATAGCATCAACAGAAGAAGGTATTCGAATAATGGTAGCTTTGGATACAAACCGAATACAATGTGGGTAGGAGAGGGATAGCGCAAGTGAACAGAGCTTGACTATGTAATTCCTAGTGGGATTTATTGTAGGAATACAACACAAATATGCCAAGAATTCTTGAAACTATCCTTTGTGATGAACATAACCTGCAACTCTAATGGATTCCAATCTACAAATGAAACTATTTACTCTAAACTCACTTACATGGAACAACAATGAAGCAAGACTGAAACAAGAAGATCAAATGACCTCTAAACAACAAAGAAAGACCAAAAATGGATGCAAAACATGGAACTAATAGAATTCTAAGCAAGAAATCCAAACACTGAAAGATTAAACAAAGAAGGTGAGGGGCCATATGTTTGAAAACAAGTTGTCTATTTAAAGAAAATGCATTTACCAGAGGGTAACTCCCAATTGAACTCTTTTACTATAAAAAAAGGGAAAACACTATTCACAGGGCGGCCAAAACATAAATGCAAAGCAAAGTAGCTGAAGAATGTGGGTAGAAATTGAATATTTAAGTTTGACGTGATTGTCGGAGCATTCTGGAAAATGCTGACAGGACCGCCGCCTTGTGCAGGGTGGCAGTTACGGGACTGTCACCATGTCTTGGGTGGCATTCACGGGACCACCACCCATTCAGGGTGGCGGTCTTGTCACTGAAGACCAAAATGCAAGAAAAAAGGGGGGTCAGATGGAAAAACAAAGCATGCGGATCTTGAATGCCTTGGGAGGATACCTGTGTCATCATTGGGGTATGTGTATCATCTTTCTGCCGATGCAGTACCCTACAATTTTTGGTACGTACAGTTACCATATAACCATTTTGGTAACCTTGTTGTGGAGGTTGGCCACATCCTCAAATTTTTGGGAGAAAAAGGAGATCTGCATGTAAGAAATAACTAGAGCTCTTTCATACATCCAAGCAGCCATAGCCAATACCAAGACAGATCTAGAGGTATCACTCTCACGGTAGCATTTTGTGAAGCACCATTGTAGCACCAAGCTCCATCCCACCGATCAATCTTCACCACCACCTAGCCATTGGACTTGCAAGATCAGTAAGTACGTTTATCACATGTGTTATTTCATCCTTGTTCTGTTTCAAAGGTTTTTATCATCTATGTTATCATTTTCTACTTGCATTCCCTTTTCCCCACTATTCCTCTTTTTGTAAACTCAACCATTCCTCCACCCACACCATAAAACCACATATAGATGACCTTTATACATCTCTGAGTGTCCCTAAGATCCCCACATACCTCATCATTCCCCTTTTCATCCATGTCTAAACCTAAACCTCCTTTTTACATCGTCTGACCTGTTCATAGTGACCGTCATTGGTCCCCATTGACCATGGTTAGTTCCCCTTGACTATCATTGGTTAAACTATTGTTTCCCATCTCCCCATAAATCTTTCGTACCATACTGAAAAACCCAACCAGAACCTCAAAATACTTTACCTAAATCCACACCTAATCTATACCTCACTGGCACCTTCCTAACTCTCTGTCCCAAGACAGAGGAGATCCCAAACATCCCCCATTTAACTCTCTGTCAATTTCCACAGTAACTGATACTAGTCATCCAAAACCGACACTAGTTTCACCTCAACCGACATCAGTCTCTATGCCTGTCAACAATGTGTAAACCAAAAACTAACCTAGCTACCAAAACAACCCAAACACTTTACCCAACCCTACTAAGACCCTGTCTGTAACCTGTAGACCAGCTAAACAACGTGCAATCTGACCTAAATACCTTGACCCGCATATTTTTTATTATTTAATTGGATCAACATTGATATTGATCTGAGGTACCCAAATCATAATACTAGCACTAGATTCATTTATATAGGTATTTCAAATATTTGATATTTGTTTTATAAAAATAGTGGATTGAAAGCCTTCTAGGAATGATCACACTTCCCAGATCTAGTATACACTAGGCAGTCCACAGTCATATATTATTTAACTCTTCTTTGGTGGTCTTGTTTTTTATTTCAGGTAGTTCCTCCTAGCCAAAAGGAATCTCTCATAGTTAGCATCAGATCAAGAAGTTATAATGCATGCACAAACTTCAAACTAACCATCATAATAGGTATTCCTCTTTAGCCCATAACATTATCTATTTCATCACATTCAAAACGTAAAGAAAATGGTGAAAACTTTTGGCACACCTATTGGGACCATTGTTTGTGGGTTCCCTTTCTTTTCATAGGTTACAAAATGTGTTTTTCCTTTCTAAATTGTCATTCACTAAATTTTCTTCTCTGGTAATCCTCTTTTTCTTTCTAATTTCTGTAAATGAAACATTTATTTTGGTGCATTTAAAAAGAATAATTCTTCTTGATTTTTGCATTTAGTGAAAGAGAACCCTCCCTCTTGTTCATCATTTTTCTTTATTGAATGTCATATTTTTATTTGGGTTTAAAACACTTACATTTCATTTCTTGTATGATGCATTTATCTCACAATAAAACTGAGGGAAACCTATATGCTGGAAGTCATGCCCAGCTGATGGTTGATGTAAAAGAATTGTAGAAAGAAAATTCTCTCTCTCTCTCTCCCTTGCCAAAAATGCACAAAAATTTGAATATACATACCTTCTTAAATGATATCTTACCAGGGAACGTCTATCAATGATCACACAATTAGAGGATTGAAAATTAATCCCCAACTAGTTATCTTTGTCTAGTACCCCATTGGAGGAAGGACCACCTTGCCATAACATAACCTGAAACCTCGCCTTCTAGATTTCCTTCTTCGTAGGATGCCTTCCTAACCAAAAATTCTATTATGAATGCACACGGTTAGTTCTAAATAGTGTAAGTTGAACAAACATGAAGAAAAATCACTCTTAGGATCGTGTTTTTCTTAGCTTTATTCTTCGCTTACGTTTTGAGGTGTAAGGATATGATTCTACGTTTTTATTTTTTCCTTACACGGTCCACCATTATAGTTGGAGTATTCTTACTTTATCTGTGTGTCCCAAGGTCCCATCTTCTCATTCTTAGATTCCAGAGTTTGATTCTTCACCTAATTTAATTCAAAAAACCCAGCTTTCTTCATTCTCTCTTAATTTCACAGTAACCGGTGTCGGTCCAATGACCGTCGTCGGTTAACCATAACCGGTGCCGGCTTCTTCCTTTCTGGGTATTTTTCCTAGGACAGTCTTCATTTGCTCATTCTATTCTAATTTTGGCCCTCAGGGCACTAACATATTTTCCTCCTGTTGGTATTACTGTCATGCAAAACTACTTTCTTGCACATTCATTAGTCATGTTTCACTTTCTAAAACTCGTGTTTTTCCATAGTGACCGACATAGGTTCCCCATTAACCATCATTGGTCAGCCTGACTATCATCGGTGTATATATTTGGTTTTTAAAATCCAAACCTTGACCAAATTCACCCTTCCATCCTCATTTTTCTCTGTTCTCATTGTTTTCTATGTCATTTACAAAATGCAGTCTTACCAAATCAACACTTATTCACATGGTGTTGACTCACAACCAAACTAATTCTCTTATATTCCATGCTAGCTGTCAACTAATCCCACCTATTCGCTCACCACATTCTATCCTATCACCCATGGATCTGAATCCACCTACCACCATTGCTACAGGTGACAAAGAGTTTACATGACTCCTCGATCAGAATCCCGTAGCCTTATAATTCTATCTTTCCCACTCATCCACTTAGGATTCCTCAAGAAAGTTGATATATGACATGCTCATATCCAACTCTCCTACCCTTGTCCCCACTCCTCCATCATCCCCTACTAGTTTTGCATTACCTTCACCTGCTTTACCACCATTGGTTTTGTAGTTAGGCTCCACACTCGCTATGACCACTGCATCTGCAACATTGGTCACACCCGTAGTATTGACCACCCAGAGCATAACCCCATCCACGCCCATTATCTCACATATATAAATTGCAACACAACCACCCATGGTGTCTATGACCCCTTCCCCATTCTAGAATATTGTGCTCTCCATCCCATAGTCTCTACCACAAATCACTACTAGAGTCACTTCAACTGGCCCACCTACATATACATATTATTAACAACCCCTATCTCATCCGTCATTTCATCTGGGTATATTCCCTCCATGTTGGTCCCCCATTATCAACCTTCCTATTCGGCATCACCATACACTAGAATGCCACCCACATCACATGTTTAGAACCAACCCTCTTACACCACAGGAGGCACCCTTCTATCACAACCTACCAATGACCTCACCAAATTAATGATGGAAAGGATGCAAACACTAGAAGCACCGGTTTTTAGCTACCACAATTCTCTAACCTATGATGAAATCTATAATGAGCTCATTCATCCATCCATTCCTATTCACCCATACCATGTACATTGGGAAATGCCAAAATTCAATCACTTTAATAGTAAAGAATACCTACAACAACATTTGTGGTCCTTCAAACATGGGTGTTACCTAATTTCCCATGATGACTCTTTACTCCTATGGACCTTCTGGATGTCCCTGACAGGACCTGCATTAGACTGGTATAGTGGGCTACCCATACATTCCATCTACTCATTTAATCAAGTAGCCCAAACCTTCTTAGACCAATTATGTATCAACATTGTCAAGAAAGTCCCCATGACTGATCTCTATATAGTTAACAACGAGTCTATCATGGAATTTATCACTCGTTGGCGTAGCCTAATCAACTAGCTCACATTTTAATTACCTCAAACTGATCTCATAGATATATTTACTTGGGCTTGTGCTAGACACATTTCACCAACACTTTAGGTGCAGACCTTCTGCATATTTAACAAGGCATTCACCATGGCACGAAAATTGGAGATTTGTGCCATCGAAGAGAAGAAAATTCAGCTACGTAACAAAAACACCTCATTCAAACCGAATGATACTTCTTCATCTTTGAAACCCCAGAACAACTATTCAAAACCTAAAGGATCTACCAACGTCATGGTTCTCAAGGTTGGACCCTCTCACCCATCAAACCAAGCCAAACCTTATTCTAATCTCTCTCCTGTCTAAACTTTATAGTTCAAATGAGAAAAATGAAAGTACACCCCAATAGGGGAACCATATTCTTCTGTTTTGGAAAAAATTATTAAGGTTGGTGTCATTACCCTTCCAGCTATAAAACCACACACTATTTTTAACCCTGATTGCCCCACACCCATATGGTATAAAGAACAAGAATTTTGTAACTATCATCATGTCAAAGGTCATAGCAATGGTAACTTCATCACCTTCAAGAATATCATCCAAGAAATGTTAGAAAACTAAGATCTAGTCTTGCATAACCCAAATGCACCAGCCAACCAAATCCTAGATATCTTCAAAACACCATTCTCTAATCATGCCACATCTTCCAACCAAATTGGTGACACTTCAACCAATGATAGCAATGTCTGTGAGGTCCTAGATATTTTTGATGACATACCACTTGCTCCCCAATCACTCCCTATCTCTTCCATAGACAAAATTCTAGCTCAAACTAACCCTACCTATATAGGAAAATATTTCATCTACTCCTCCACCCACATAGGAACCCCCTTCATTTTCTCCTTCACCCATGAAAGAGCCTATAATTAGCACTCTACCTCTTTTCTCTCAAATTACTGAGCAGTCATTAGTACCACCTCTTCTACCCATAGAGGACACGTGTCCACTCCCTACACCATTGTAGGGAGAGTCTACCTCATCTTTCCTATCATCTCCTTTACCCATAGATGATCTTGTAGAAAAACCAGTTCCTTTAGGTGACCATTCTCCATCAGTCTTCCAAAATCCTATTGACATGCTTTCATCTCTCTTACCCACAGAGTATGAAGCTAACTATTTCCCTGTTTCTCAAACATATTTTATGGGGATTTCTACTCAATCCACATCGACCCCACTTACAGCAGTAACATTTTGACACTTGGTTGATTTCCTAGATTATGTTGATAGAGCCTTGCTCTAGGGATGTCTTCTACTTCCTGCTTCAACCCAAATGCAGTTGTCACTTATTGACTCCTCCCCAATCTATCCAAAAGTGTTTCAAGAAACAAAATCAAACACAACCATGACTATTGGAACACCTTCCATGTCATTTCCCACAACCCAACACACACCTATCCCCAAACACCTACCCATGTCTTTATCATCTCCCTTACCTGAACCCATCACTACCTTACGGGTAATGCCAACATCAAACCTTAATCATCCACCCATAAAATTAGATTCAGCCACATCTTCCCAAACAAAAACTAAACTCATTCCTATGCCTAAAAGGAAGACCCAACCTGCTAGGCGTCATACACCAACCTTGCCTACCACACCATTTTCACCTTCACCCCTCGGCCCTAGCCAAGCAACCTTCTTCCACTGGTAAACCAAGAATGGAGTAGCCCACCTCCTCATCATGACCCTCTAATATACCCAAATGATCCACATAATGCTCGCCATCACCCATGACCTTCTTAAGACCCATACCACCATTACCTTGCATAACTTCTTCACTACCCAGGACACTCTCCTCTCTCCCACTCGCACCTTCCATATGATCTCTACTAGTGACCGCTACTGCACTGTGATTATCCCCATGGGTAGTTCACCCCCTTCCATGATCTAATTTTTATTCTACTTCCCATACCCCCGTGTCACCTTTACCCGAGAAGGTGCAACCTAAATCTAAGAATTTTCTACCCTCCAATAAGGTAGTCAAATCAAGCAAACCTTCCATTGCCAACTCTTCTACCCCACCTTTACCCAAACAGATGCCCGCAAGACCTAAAACCACTCCACATATCAAACTAGTGGACCAACCCATTCGCCCTCCTATAAAGCATCCTCCTTCACAATCATCCACACCTATACCTAAACCCACACTCACCTCCCATTGTGATCTGTTAGTGAGGTCCTATGCCAAAATTTTAACCAATATCCTTGATACCTCTATCATGACATTACCACCTCTTAGACCTTACTACCAGCGCAAACCCATACCAAAAGGGTTTGACGAAACTAAAATTTACACCTACCATCATGTGCCAAGACACAATGTAGAGAACTACAAGGCTTTAAAAACTGTCCTTATCCAATTATGTCCTCCCTAAGAAAATTTTGACGACGACGATCTTCTTGATGAGGACCCCATTCTACCTTCGCCAATCTCCCCAAATATTCTCCCAATACCTACACAGCGACCAGTATCTACACCCCTACAACCCTTTTACCCACCCCCAGAATTTGAAATCAACATGATCCACATTTCCACCCATGCCCAGAAAGACAAAGGAAAGAAAAAGAAAACTAGCCCATCAACCAACCCTATACCTAACATCCGTCTGCACCCACACCCACAGTCATGATTCGAGCTCCCACGTACATTCTATTTCTAATGGGGTCACACATCACACAATTATAAAACAATTGTACTAATCCCCCCTCAAAATGTTTTTATATGACCTCATCCAAACCTCTAAGTCACATCGTCGAGCCCTCACAGAGGTCCTTTAATCTATTGAGGTTTTACCAAATGACCCCACACCCGTAGCCTCCATCATTACCCCTCATCACGTAGCCTCTTTCACTAAGTTTTCACCTTCCTCTACACCTTCACCTACTCGCTAAGTAGCCGCCCTGAACTTTTTAGATGAAGAGATCACTCGCTTCCAGTCTGACGACCTAGATCCTACTATGTTCATCTCTATCTATATCGATAATATATCTATACGACACATCATAATCAATTGTGGTGCTAGTATTAACATCATCTCCTCCCATGCGTACAACCAAATACACATACCTACCAATTACATAAATGGTAACCCAGTTATGTTATGCTTCTTCAATGATGCCATGACCTCTACCTTGGGTACTATCATTCTCCATGTCCGTGTAGGTCTCAACATTGTCCCAAAACTATTCTATTTCCTAAAAGGGGAGTTCCAGTATAATCTATTTCTTGAAAAACCTTAGATATGTACCATGGGTTGTGTCCCTTCAACTTTACATCGTTGCCTCAAATTTGAACATGCAGGACATAACTACACCATCACGGCCAACCCATCACCTTTTAATACCTATAACATGCTATACCGGCCCAACAATGTACTTGTACCAGTCAAGGCATCTATCACTACCCCCACTTCACCTTCACCCATAAGCCCATCCACTAAGTCTTCAATCACCTCTCCCATATCTAACCTTGTTATTCCTACAATTTTTGTAGCCTCTATAGTTGACTCGCCTGCTTCCCAATCATCTAACGAGTCATCTATCCCCGCTACCCACATATTGACTACTGATCCCTTAGAAGGTTTTTTTCAATGACTTACTCTGGGAGAGTACAGCCTATACAATATTGACACATTCCTTACTTCGCAAGAGTATGGGAATCTGCTTCAGCACCTAGTTATGACTACCATTTAGGTGAGGTTTTTCCTTATGGTCCGCCCCACCTTCACACTAATCTAAGGTATGGGGGACTTGATATTGCCACTTATACACCTAAAACTCCATCCCAAACATGATTGTTTTCATTTGACTTACATTCCCTTACTAACCACCGCTTCGCTCACACTTTCCTTCACCATTGCACATGGAAAGGCTTTGGATTCTATTTTTATGAACAACTTCACCATACTATCATTTCATATACCACCCATAAACACAATGACCATAGTGGCATTGGCTTTGCTACACCACCTCCCAAGAAGGCCTGTGTCGACCTCATTGAGGAAGAAAAACCATCTTCACCCATGGAGTTTATAGATCCCAAAACTATTCCTCCTAACTTTTTTTTTTCGTAAACATGATTTCTCTAGGACCTTTAACCTATCAATGTGATAGTGAGGATCCCTCTTCTCTCCCATTCTTGTATCTTGACATGATCGATGATGATACACCTTCTATTAATGTCATTCAATGTTAGGACGATGAGTCCATTCTCACCTATCTGGGTACGAATGATTCTTATATTCACCAATCACTACCTTCTGAGACATAAACCATGTTGAATGAATTGACCATTAAAATCAACATTAACACTCAGGATGACCCGCACATTCTAAAGATCGGCCAATCTTTAGATTCTACTGAGTAGGAAGATTTCACCTCTTTCCTTAGCGACTATAGCAATGCTTTTTCCTGGTTCTATGTCTATATGCTCGGCATTGACCCAAAAATCATTTTCCACAATATCATAACCATTCCTAATGACAAACCCATCAAAAAAATGCTACGGAAAATGCATCCTCGCATTGCTCTTCTGGTCAAAGAAGAGCTTCAACACATTCTCTCAGTTTCCTTCATCCTACCCATTGACTATCCCCAATGGATTTCTAACATCATTCCTGTCACAAAGGCAATAGGGGGACTCTAAATTTGCATGGAATTCCATGAACTCAACCTAGCTTGTCCCAAAGATAATTTTCCCCTACCAAGCATTGACCAATTAGTTGATCTCACCATCAGCCATTAAATGCTATCACTCATGGATGGATTCTCGAGTTATATTCGAATATTACTTACTTTGAAAGATAAACACAAGAATTCCTTCATCATCTCTTAGGGGACCTTCTACTCTCGACTCATGCCTTTTGGCCTTAAAAATGCCAGTGCTACTTACCAGCAAACCATGACTTACATCTTCCATGACATCATGCATCGTATATTGGAAGATTACATAGATGATCTTATTGCCAAATCTAAACATTGAGTTGAATGCTTGACCATCCTTAAGGTCATCTTTGACCACCTCATCAAGTATTGTGTTCATCTTCAACAAAAGTAGTGTGTCTTTACGGTACTTTGAGGAAAAACCCTTGGTTTCATCATTTCTTTGCGTGGCATAGAAGTTGATCCTACTAAAGTAAAGGATATTCTAGAAATGCCTCCGCCTATTAACCTCTATCAACTTCGAAGCCTACAAGGAAAGTTACAATCCATTCATCATTTTATCTTGCATCTTTCTAATCGTTGTCAACCATTCCATTATCTTCTTAAGAAGGACATTTCATTCAAATGGGATGACGAATGCAATAAAGCCTTTGAAGCCTTAAAAAAATACCTTCTTCAACCACCAGTGCTCAATCGTCCTAAGGATGACCAACCCTTTTACCTATAAATTTCTTCCACTGACCATTCTTTAGGTGCCATGCTTGCTCATCATGACGAGCAACATAGAGAGCAAGCAGTTTATTACATAATCCATACCCTTCTAGACTACAAAACTAGATACACACACACCAAAAATCTCTTCTTAGACTTATTTTTCATCACCACCAAACTTTTCCATTACCTACTAAACCACAAAACCTTTGTTGTTACCAATATTGACCCCCCTACACTATATATACGCTAAATTCTATCAACATAAACATGTCGTATGTTGGCTTATGCTTCTTGTCAACCTCGACCTCGAATTCATTCATCAAAATTACATCAAGGGCCAATCTATCGCTAACCAACTAGTAGACACACCCCTTTTCAGGAATCAACCCTCTAACTTCAATTTCCAAAAAGAATATATAGCTACCCTTTCCTTAGACGAACCCGCTTACCAAATGACACTCTTCTTCGATGGCCAAAAGTGTCGGCGTGGAGGTGGGGCTGATGTTATCCTCATTCCTCTTCATGGTCAACCTATGCATTTGTCTTTCAAGCTTGATTTTTATTGTACAAACAATATGGCCAAATACAAAGCACTCATATTGGGTCTCTAAGCTGTTTATGCCTTAGATGTTAAGTCAATCAATATCTTTGGTGATTCCCAGCTGGTAGTAAACCTAGTCAATGGTATATACTAGTGTCATAATGACATCCTTCAAAAGTATAAAAAATCACATAGATATACTTTTGACCAGCTTTGACTGTTAAAAAACTTCAAACCACCCCATGTTCTACCAATAAGTTTGCGGATACCATGGCCTACTTGGCTTCTTAGATACCCACTTCACCTTCCAAATCTAAAATCTTTGTCACAATACAAAGGATGCAATCACCCTCTTATTTACCTTGTAAGGTATACTCCATCAGAACCGTTACACCTAACCCTCATGACCTTTAGTACATGTAATTTGCAGACTATCTTTCCATTTCCATTCTACCTGCTGATCTCATTCATAATGGACAATGTGCCTTTCTTAAAAGTATCTCTCATTTTGTCATCATGGGTGGTATCCTTTATAAGCTTGGCTTTGACAATATTCTCTTATGATGACTTACAAGTTATGAAATTCTCTACACCATCAAGGAAGTACATGATGGAATTTTTGGATGCCACTTTAGTGGTTTAGCTGTCACAAAATGCATTCTTCGCCTTGGCTATTATTGGCTAACCCTAAATTGCAATTGTTGTGACTATGTCAAATGTTGTGTGAAATTCTAGCAACATGCTAATATTCATCACATCCTAGTCATTCCTTTCAGGTTGCACGATACCTTTGGCCTTTCTCTAAATGGGGTTTGGATCTTGTTGGTGAGATCAATCCCCATTCTTCACAACGCCATCAATGGATCATAACTTCTACTGAATATTAAACTAAATTAGTAGAATCCATCCCCCTCATCTCTACCAAAGATGAGAAAATATGTGAATTCATCAACCATCACATCATTTTTCTCTTTAGTGTTCCTCACCACCTCATCATAGATAATGAAAATAAATTCAAAAACAAAACCATATGAAATATTTGCGATGATTTTTACATTCAACACAGTTTCTCGTCACCTTATTACCCACAAGAAAATTCCCAAGCAGAATCAACCAATAAAACCTTAAAAAAATTCTTATGAAAGTAGTCAATGATATTGGGAAGGATTAACATACACACATTCCTTTTTCCTTGTGGGCTTACCACACTATTATTCAAACTTTGACTGCAACCACACCTTTCTCTCTGGTCTATAGTATTGAGGTGGTCTTGCCTCTAGAATTCTAGATTCCATCTCTCCGCATCTCACTACAAGACATGCTCAACAAAGATGACTTTTTCCAAGATAATTTGGTGCAACTTGAGTTATTAGAAAAAAATTGTCTCAATGCTCTCAACCATCTCCAAATCTACCAAAAACATAGAAAAATTTTCTATGACAAACGTTTCCACAAATGGACCTTTTAGGTCAATGATCTTGTCCTGAAAGAAAATCAACATGTAACCAAAGAAGAGAAAAGTAAACAAGGAAAATTTTATCCTAATTGGCTTGGACCCTATATCATTACCCATGCTTATGGATTAGGTGGTTATCGTTTTTCATTAATTTAAGGTAAACCTGAACATGAATCTCTTAACACCTTGCATCTTTGAATGTTTTATTGTTGACATCAATTCCTATATCACTTTCTATCAGTTGATCACTTGTCCCTTGAGTGTTGTTCACCTTCCATATTACCCATTTTTTAGGATCCATGACTAAACAAGAATCATGTGATTACCCATCACCTTCCAATGTTATCTTCAATATGAGTACCATGGTTGTACTCACAACATGATTCTCATGGATACTTTTTGTATTCTTCAAGGAGGAATCCCATGGTCATTCATCACTCGAAACCACCTCTTTCATAATTAACCTTTCTGTGTTATGGTCTTGTCTTCTAAATAAGAACCTAATCTTCTTATATAGTCTTTTTCCATGACTTAAATGTCCAACAAAAAAGGGGATTCAACTCCTTGAGTCAAAATTCTAGCAAAAGATGACTCCCTAAAAAAGGGACATCTCTTCTCTGTATCTGGCTGCTATAAATAGACTACTCCCTTGAAGGGCAACTATATAAAGTCATTGCAAAAATCTGATAAAATATTCAGAAGCTTCTCGCATCGATCACCATCATGAAGACCTCAAGGAGATAAGATAATCAACTCATATAGACTTCCCACATCGATCAGTCTATTCAAAACAAAAAAATGAAGAAAATGATGAAATTTTCATCATGGACTTGCCTATTTTTAATCCTGGGTTTCTCACTATGAAAAACATGTTGTCGTAAACTACGCTAAACCATCCACTCTCACCTTATTTCCTTTTTCATCCTAATTTCCTATCTATTCAAAGGACTTGTTGCAACTGTGACATTTCATGATCATGTGACTTTATTCACCCTTAGAATAGTCTGTTATGAAAGGCCTTTATGGTCTTATGTTCATAAGCCCATTATTAAGGTCCTTATAAATTAAGTGGTTCTTTTACCACCTCTTAGCATTCAACCTCCTCTTTACTTATCGATTATCGTATACAAGACTAGATCATCAACACCTATATTTCAAACAGCTCAACCATACCTGTGAGCTAAAACTTAACCATACCTATGACTTAACCTCAACCATGCCTATGATAAAAAAAACTCAACCGTTCCTATGACCTACAACTCAACCATTCCTATGAACTATAACTCAACCATGCCTATGACCTAAACCTAAACCATGCCTATGATAAAAAACTCAACCATGCCTATAACCTACAACTCAACTATGCCTATGACCTAAAACTCAACCTTGCCTATGATAAAAAATTAAACCATGCCTATGACCTACATTCAATCATGCCTAAGATCTACCAAAACTTATTCATATTCTTCCCTAGCTTATGGGAGAACTACATCGGTTTGATGCCCCTTTCTGACGAGGCTATGTAGGTAGCACTTTGAGGGCATGGGGCTCTTAAAGGTTATCTCGGCCACGCTTCACCATAACCTATTTTCCCCTTTATTTCCCTATTCACATCCTACCATTAGTTTGTTTCCATTTTATATCAACAATTTGAAATTAAACCAAACAAGCAACAATTAATAAACGTTTCTACCACATCATACACTAATCATTTCACATTTCCATGATATCCAATATTTCTTAAATTTACACAATAACATACATATTCCTCATTGTTCATTTTTCCATGTTATCAATAACTCGTAAATTAAATCAACCTGGCTCAATCATGCCTATAAACTAACTCCACCATGTCTGAATCAAACTAACTTAATCATACCAATGACCTTACTCCATGCCTAATTGACCTAACTCATACATGCCTACAAGACCTTGACTCAATCATGCCTAATTCACCTCGTTTCTATCACATACCCAAATAATGATGGAAATTAGAACAAATACACCATTCATATCATTAATATCATCAATCTCGTCATAAATGTTGATGTGTCCATACAATATACATTGATACATAATATCACCATATTCAACATGTAGGCCAGTATATGATCAAAAATATCTCAAATCCCTCAATTACATCCTCGCTCTCTTTAGTACATAGGCTGGTATATATCAAAATAAAAAAAATGGAGTTACACATAACTATCAGGAATATCCTTGTCAGATATTCTACATTCTTGTCTCACCGGTCTCCTCCTCCTCCTCTACTCATGTGCAACATCCTGTTAAAATCACACTACCCTCCATGGGCCTCGGCCTGACCTCTACATGTACCTCACCTAGAGCTAGCCTCATTACATTGGTGGCCTCATCCTGACCCTTTCTTGGGGCTCGTCAACCCCCTGTACTCTCCACATTGTGTGTGCAAGACCTTGGCCTCTCACTTGAGGCCTCTTGTGCACTATACTCTATATAGGAGGGGACATCTATCCCTCCGACCATCAGATGATCCTGATAATGTCTCGTATCACCTAGGGCATCCTTGAACCTGGCCATGGGTATTGTCTACGGTCGTGCCATAGGCCTCTGACCCTGTACCTGTACCATGGGACCCTATCTTACCCCTGCCTGTAAAATTGGACCCTGTCCCTGAGCTTGTGTTGGAGCTTTTACCGGTCCCTAGCCTTGAAGGGAAACAATTTACACCTATGTAGTGGCCAAATGGCCTCAAAAACTTGTCACCTATGCCTATAGGGTGGCCACCTATACCCCATCTCCATCCCCACCTTGTGCGTGCACCTATCCTTGTGCTACCTAGGCATGTAGTGTGGCAACATGTGCCTCGACCTTGTCAGTTGTCCCTACGCTATCCACAATTTTTTAACCAGATTTGCCACCTACTCTTATAGAGCATCTCTCTAAACTGTGATGGTGGCCAACTTTGGTTGCCCCGACCTCGGTGGTACTACTCATAGCTGTGCTTCCCACCACTCTCTGTACCTATCTATAACTTTTACATCACCAATCCACCAGTATACCACCTGCTCCTCCTACCCTGTAGGCACCATCAGATGTGGTAGAGGCAAAGGAATCTCAACATCATCCCTCCTGTAATGTGGAAATGGTGGAGGTACATCCTACGACAACCCAAAATTCCATCTGACCCTATCAACATGTATCATATCGTGCTCTCCATCATAATGCCCCTATATCCATCTGAGCACATGTATCTCCTCTAGCTCCTCTAATATCTACCTATATGGATGGGAAGCCCACATATGGCCTCTAAATGATGTCCACACCAGAAAAAACCTCTAGCAAACACTTATAATAAGCTACATCATGTGTTGCCCTAGCAGCTCGACACTCTCCAACCACAAGCACCCATTTCTTATAGCCCACCCAAACTAAACCCAGTTTGAATACATCAGTTTGGGGCATGCCCACTAGACACACATATAATGTGATCATATGCCCAATAGTGTAATAGAAATGTACAACACATGCTGAACCTCCATAATCACCAATTGGCCCATAACTCTCTGTAAATTTACACCAAGAATTTTGGTGCCCATGTAAACTGGGTCCTATCCTCCATCATATCATGTAGAACCCCCATCAGATCCCGTGGGAATCTCCCACCCTCCATATCTGGTAGTGCAAAACAACACACTGCCTCCATCATCAAAACTACTAGTCTCATCTCATCAGTATGGGCTTGGTACATATCTCCATAACTCATGTTGGAGCTATGGAATCTCAATTCCACTTGTCCCTCACCAAACACTGTCAGCATCAAATCCTTAGATGCCTCTAAGGAAATAAAATACACCCACGTCCCTACTATCACAAGGCGTAATATCCTATACACATCCTCCAAGGTGACAGTCATCTCACTTGTCGGTAAAAAATGTGTTGGACGTCGAATCCCATCTATCAATGAGGGTGACCATAAAAATTGGCTCTTGTACAACGTGTCGGTAGTGTCTAACCCCAATCAGGATGACCTCTACAACATGGCATCACTTCTCAGCTATCGCGCTCCCTTGTACCACTAATAACAGGGGTGGTACCCTATCTCACATCCATAACTGATCCCTCTCCTGCATCCAAAAAACTATCACATTATTAAACCTTGACCATACCCGCATTCACCCTTGAACCCCACCTATAAAAATTTCCCTACCTATTTTCATTCAACAATACCTTCTTATCTCACCCACCCACCCCCACTCATCTTCTGGCTCATTTTTCTCTTAATGCCGACTGACATCTTTTTTCTTAGTCGACACCAGTCTCCCAAAACTGGCATTGGTCAACCCATCTGTGACCGATGTTGGCTAACTCCCACCGATGTCATCCAACCCTTGACCAACGTCGATCATTTTTCCGACAACAATCCACAAAACTCTACTCGTTTTATCTAAAAAATCCCATATTCTACACTTTCTACCCACCCATTCCTTCCCAAATCTCACCTCAACCTCTCCCCACCCCTCTTCAATCTACATGCAACTTCCTACCTTTCCTATTTCACCCATTTTTTCCAAAATTCAAATTTCATTTTTGCCCCTAACTAACCATTTTACCCTAACCTGATTTCTACAAATAAATCTACGTAATCGATGTAGAATGGGATGTAATCTTACCTCGTCACAATGTCATCTCTGTGGGGGCATGTCGGACCATTACACTGGTGGTCCACCTGACCCCTCTCCTACCTCCGTTATCACCAAATTCTCTCCTCACCTCCACCAAATCAAATCAAGCACACCTATCTCATGAACCCACTTATTGAATGCCAATTACATGTGTTTCACCTGATTCTAGATCATTTCTTTGAATGTTGATGAAAAAAATAGGGTAACGGGCATAGGAGGAATACCTGTTAAGCTATTGGTTATAGGTTGTTACATGCGTGTTGACTCCTTGATCCATAGTTAATTGTGAGAGCTTCCTTTTTGCGGGGAGGAACTACCTAAAATAGAAATCTAAACCACCAGAAAGAGTTAAACAATATATGCAGTGGACTACCTAGTGTATGCTAGATCCCGGAAGTTTGGTACTTCCTAGAAGGCTGTTAATCCACTATTTTAAACAATTTAATGTGAGAAATAAAGTAAATTTCATCTTACTGTAATCTATATGATTTAGGCATCTCATATAAAACACAATAAGAAATATCTAATTCAACAGGATAAGTTAAAATAAGATCCAGGGGTCAAGTAAATGGTTGTGGGCTTCTGCAGGTTTGGCAGAGGCCTAGAAGAGGTCACAAGAAATTATGGGTAACTCAGGAACAAGTAGGTAGGTTGTTGTTCTGAGCTGTATTGGTGGATATAGAGACTGATATTGGTCTAGGGGTGACCGATGATGGTTAAGGGTGTCCAATGCCAGTCACTGACAAAATGAAAGGGGGTCAAGAACAAAGTTCTGGGGGAGGTTTTTCAAGTTGATAAGGAGATGAGTGGGATATTTATGAGGTCTATGTGGGATATCAGGCTAGTGGGTAGATCTAATGGGGTTTGGATGGAGCTAGGATGAGCTATGAGTTAGGTTGGAAAATGGTGGTATGAAGCCAATATACTACAAGCTAACTGGTTCTAGTTAAGGTGAACCGATGCTGGTTACAGGAGATACTGGGAATATCACAGAACGAGTTTTTGGGTCTTCTTTGTGGTTGCACAAAGGGGCTTGGTTGATCGGAAGGAGGAATCGGGTTGTTTAGATGGGGTTTTATGAGGGTTTGATGGGTGTATGGAGGGAATGCCACCAAAGGAGATAGGTAAGTGGCTATGGGAGCAAATAACAATAGAGAAAGATGAAAATACTAGAACTAATGAAGTGAATGAGATGAGTAGAGGTTCTACTTACTTGGAATATAGGCCTAGATGCCTATGAATGAAGAATGGAGATGATGATGAGGGGTTGGATGCTATGGAGGAATCACCAAATGTTGGGGAGCTCTTTCATGGGATTCCTGTGTTCTCCTTCTTGTTGGATAGGATCAGCTCTATGCCATAATGAGTGCTAGATGGTTTTTGGATGATTGTTGATTGAGTGTTGGACATCTATACAAAAGAAAATTCTTGATCTCTTTGTGTGCATGCATACTCATGTTCTGTAAAACTATAAACCTTGAGGATGAGGTTTCCCCAGGGAATTAAACCTGACCGACGGTGGTTACGGTCTGATTGGATTCGATTTAGGGGTGACCAGCATCGGTTAAGGTAGGATTCCCCAAGTTAACTAAAAATAGGAGATCATGGTTATAACTACTGCCAGATCTCTCTATTCCTTCGGAAAATAGTGGAAGTTGTCATTTGTGTCTGTGGGAATGAGGTGTAGGCATTGATTTTTAGGGTGTTGGTTAGGTCTTAGTTAGTTATGGGAACATACTAAGAATAGGCTTAGGGCGAGGTGGCTAGGTGAGGTGTCTTGGTGATGTGTAGGGGTGGGTATTAGGTAATTAGGATAATTTAAATAATAGTTATGATAAGGATAGAAATTAATTTAATTAAATGAATTAAATTAATATTAGTGTGGGGTGAAAGGGGCCATGGTTAGGTAAGTGTGTTTAAGTTGATTAATTAAAAAGGGGCTAAGGGGAGTATGACCTGATTTTGGTGTCTACATTTTGCCCCTTTTTGTTGTGTAGCTTGTATTGGTAAGCGACGCCAACAAAAATAAGATGTGGTTTCCCCATGTGTGGGTGAAGATGATTCCCCTCAAAACAGGAACTGATGAGGTAGAAGGTAGAATCGGTGAGTAGTTTGATAATAGGGATGTAGGAAATGGGGTATTTAGAGGGAAAGGTCCAATTAGGTAATCCAGGTAATGGGTTAGGGTCAAAGATAGTAACAATCAAACACACACACATGTATAAACTATAGCACACTACCAAGTTGAAGAGTAGGAAAACTCTACATTGTCTTAGGTCGATAGGGTTATCCAAACAAGGTTAAGGTGATTCTGGTATCCAAGCTATAGGATATGGTCAGGAAACATGACACAGGACAGGTGCAGGAACGTTTAGGTATGTTCCAGTACACCAAAGGTTAGGTCAGGATAAACAATCACGGCAAGAGGTAAGGTAAGGTCATTAGGTCAATCAACACAGGTAACAATGCCGCAAGGTTATAACAAACACATGGAGTCAAAGGTCACTAGTGATGGTCCAAGTCTAAATATTTAGGTCATGGCATGGGTAAGGCCGAGGTATGGGAAAAATAACAAGGCTCGAATATAATAGGATGAATATAGGGTAATGTGGAGGGGTAAACTTATCAAGGTCATATAAGAGTGAGCTAAAAAGGTAGACAGGTAAGAGAAGTAGGGGTAATAGGTAGTAATGAGGCTGAGCACGGTAACCGACATTGGTCAAGACCAACCGAGGTCAATCAAGGCTAACCGTTGGTGGTCTGCTAGGGTAGATGACTGTCGTCGGTCAAGGATAAACTGTCTTCGGTTAGGTTAGGAGGGGTATAAAAAGAAATAAGTCTGCATTTTTTTAAAATTCATTTATTATTTGTAAAAGAGATAAAATGACAAGAGAGAAGGATAAAGGAAGAAAAAAACTAAGGGCTTCGGAATGTTGTGTTTATGAGCCACGTAGGTGACGAGTGTGGATTGATTGGTGGGGCCACAAGAGTAGGGCATTGGATTTGATTGGTTGGAGATTTGGAGAGCATTTGGTGATGACGGAGGCAGGAGAGGGATCGGGTGGACCAGTGTAGCGGTCTGAGGTGCCACCACATCAACGAAAGTAGGATGAGGTAAGATTTAAAGCCTATTGTTGGTTGTTTAGTGAAATTGGGAGATAGTTGGGTAGGTGGGAAATGAGGTTTTGGGGGGTAAAATTGAAATTTGAATTTGTAAGGAAAATGGATGAAATGGGAAGGGGAAGGGTAGGAGATAGGTAAAAGAGGGGTGGGAAGGGGTGTGAGGGGTTTGTGGTCATGTTTCTCACCACGATAGTGACCAACATTGGTTCTACTATGGCTGGAATCGGTGGTTGCAGACTAGTATCAGTTACAAGGGAGGTGACCAGTGCCGGTCATAGTGAGACCGTGGTCAGTCAAGGTTAGACTGGGGTCGGCCAATGTTAACTAGTGTCGGTCTACATGGGGATAAAAAAGGTAAGTTCAGTGGGTAGGGAGAGAGGCAAAGGCATGGGTAACGATAGATAGGGAAAGGTATGGATAGATAGGCAATGCTACGATGCAAGGGTATGGGTGTGGGTAAGTAGGTTACGTCAAAATGTGGGGTCAAAGGTAATGGTAAAAGGTATAGATATGGGTAATTGGTTAATAATGTGATCATTTTTTTGGATGTAGGAAAGAGATCGGTTACGCATGAGAGATAGGGTACCACCATTGCTTTTGGAGGTATGAGGGAGCATGACACGTGAGGAGTGGTGTCATGTGTTTGAGGTGGGCCTAATTGGGGTCAAACGCTACCGGCATGTAGTCTGGGAGGTGATTTTGATGGTTTCCCTCATCGATAGATGGGAATCGGTGACCAATACCTTCCATCTACTGACGGGTGAGCTCATAATCACCCTGGATGATGTCTACAGGATCGTTTGGCTACCGATATTAGGGAGGAAGGTGTAATTGATCTCATTAGAGGCATATGAGGATTTATTGGCATCGATATTCAATGAGGGTGTGGCAGATTTAAGGTTTGATAGCATGAGTATGAGCTATGGTACGATGTACATAGCCCACGCAAAGGAGATTAGGGTGGTTGTATTGTTGATGGAGGCAGTGTGTTGTTTTGCACTGCCAGATGTAGAGGGTGGATAGTTTCTACGGTCGTTGATGGGGGTGCTACATGACATGATGATAGACAAGACCTAGTTTGCATGGGCACCTACACTTTTAGTGTGGGTATATAGGGAGTTTTGGGCATATGGATAGTTACAACGGTTTAGCCTATGTTGTACCTTTCTACTACATTGCCGGGTCTATGAGCACATTTTGTGTGTGTGGCCAGTTGGGTACAGGCAATGGGTACTAACCATGGGAGAGGGCTGAGGCATGACAGTTACGCATAATGTAGCTTATTATAGGTGATTGCTGGAGGGATTTTCCAGAGTGGAGATCATTTGGAGGCCATATTTGGGCTTCTCGTCATATAGGGAGATGGAAACAGAGCTAGATGGGCTTCAGATGTATAGGTAGATAGAGGGGCAGTGAGTAGGAGAGCACGAGCTGATACCTATACAACAGGTCAAGTGACAGTTCGGGCTACTTCAAGATGTATTGCCGCCCTTCCCTCAGTACAGGAGAGATGATGTGGAGAGGTTGATGTCTTCACCTCAACCTACAGTGCCGACCAGGTAGGAGGATTAGCTAATTGATGCACAGATAGATGATGCTGGGCTACCAGATGGCTATAGACAGTGGTGGGTGTCATAGTTGAGAGTAGTACCACCAAGGCCAAGGAAGCCAGACCTATCCACCCTCATCATTCGAAGAGATGCCCTCCGGGGGCAAGTGGCAACCCTAGTGACCCAATTAGGGATCATACAGGGGAAGCTAACAAGTACAAAGGCATAGGTTGCCACATTACAAGCCCAGGTGGCCACACTGTAGGTACAAGTAGGACAAAGAAAAGTACCCACCTAGGGTGGAGATGGAGAGGGTGGAGATAGGAGGGTGAGGGGGATGGGGGGAAGGTAGCCACCCTACATACGTAGGTTATAGATTTTTAGGGTAAGTTGGTCATGGTGTAGGGATAGGTTACAGGCTTACAGGGTCAGCTAACAGTAGCACAGGCATAGATAGCAGCCCTTCAGGCCCATATATAGGTGCAAGGTCCAGGGCTAGTGGAACCACTGCAGGTTTAGGGATATGGTCCCATTGTACATGCAGGGGAAAGATAAGGTCAGAGTCCGATGGCACCACCACAGATGTTAGCTTTAGGACTTTTGAGAGATGCCTTGGGTGAGGTGCGGTTTTATCATGATCACCTGCTGGAGGCCGGGATTTTTGTTCAGTCATATACAGAGTATAGAGCCCAGTAGACCTTGAGTGAGAGGAGGATATCCCACACTCAAAGTGAGGAGAGCACAGGGGGTAGAGAGCCTATGGACAGGTTCGTGGTGATGTGACCAGTGCATGGAGGCCAACTCTAGATGCAGGGCCTTCAAGGGCTAGGCCACATACATTGTTATTAGCAGGACACCGCACAAGAGCCAAGGAGGAGACAAGTGAGACAGATACAATGGATACTCATCAAGGAGATGCCTGATAGCCATGTGCTCTACCATTTTGTAGATATTTGTATTTATATATATATATATCAGCCTATGTGCCGAAGAGATTTTGTATTGTTTTATTATATATGATACCGGCCTGTGTGCCGATGACATTTTGTATTGGGTATCAGCCTGTGTGCCAATGATTTTTAGAGATGATCATGATTGGATATCCGTGTATATTATATAAAGACACACATATTTGTTTATACAATGAGATGGATGAGATTCTGATGATTTGTTAATGTTTTATGAGAATTTTAATTTTGTCGTGATATGGATGGAAACTAGGGGAGTGAGACATGATGGAGTCAGGCTGGCTTAGGCATGGATCGAGTCAGGTTGGTTTAGGCATGGATTGAGTAAGGTTTGTGGTCTAGGAATGGTTGAGTTATGTTTTAGGCATGGTTGAGTTAGGTCATAGGCATGCTTGAGTCAGGTTGGTTTAGGCATGGATTGAGTTAGGTCATAGGTATAGATCAAGTCAGGTAATAGGCATGATGGAGTCAGGTTGGTTTAGGCATGGATTGAGTCAGGTCATAGGCATGGTTGAGTTTTAATTGGTTGAAGCTTTTATTCATTAATTTGTGAAATGAATGATGATATGGGTCATGTTTAAGATGCTTTATAATACATACATGATGATGGTAGAGAAATGGTAGTCATAATAAATGTATGGTGTGATGATGATAAAAATGGGAAGTAACTTGTCGTTTGTTTGGTTTAATTTCCAATTTTTTGATATAAAAAGGAAACTAAGTGGGGTAGAATGTAATTTAGGAAAATGAAAGATGAATTGGTTAGGGTAGAGAGTGGCTGAGCTAACCTCCAAGGGCCCCATGCCCTTTGAGTGCTACCTACATTGTCCCAGCAAAAAGGGACCTCAGGCCGATGTAGTTCTCCCATAAGCTAGGGAAGAATATGAGGAGGTATGAAAACAAGTTGGTAGTTTTTAGGCTTGACTTGGGTTTAGGTCTGTTAGGTGTGGGTGAGTTGTGGGCAACTTGGTATAGGTGATTTTGATTGTGGTGGAAGAATAAGATTACCCCAAAGGTAAGCATCAAGGACCAAGTCCTATATAAGGTAATCAATACATAATAAAGAAGTTTAAAAGATAAGAGGGGGCAAGCAAGCCACTTGATTGGTTAGGATCATACCGAGTAGGTCATACCTTGGAGGAGGTGATGAACGTAAGACCCAAAAGACATTGCATGATTGATTATTGTAAGGGTGAAAATTAGTCACATGATGACCAAATGTCATGGTTTCCAAAAAGTCCCTTGAGGCGCTAGGAAATGGGAGTGCAAATGGTGAGAAGGGTGAAAGGTGGTTAATATTTATATGGTACGAGGTAGCATGCTCTTTAGGTAAGAGATCCAAGGTCACAATGGGAAATTACATGACTAAAAGACTTTTTGTATTGATTGATATTTGAGATAGACTGATCGATGTAAGAAGTCTATATGGGATGAGGAAATTAACTCCTTGAGGTCTTCATGAAGCTGATTGATGTGGAAAACTTCAAATTCTCTTGCTTCTTTTTTTTTTTTTTGAAAGGGATTTACATAGCTATCCTTCGAGGGAGCATTCTATTTATAGCAGCAATTGTAGAGAGGAAGATTTCCTTTTGAGGGAGTCATCTTTTTATTAGAAGTTTGACTCAAGGAGTTAGATCCCATGTCTGGGATTTTAAATCGTGGACAAGACTAAGGTGAAGAATCAGATTCTTGTTTAGAAAGAAAGGTGAAATGACCATGGGATCTCATCTAAAGGTAGATTTAAAGTATCCATGAGAATCATGCTATGTGCAGTGCCATGGTACATATATTCAAGAGAAGAAAACAAGTGATGGGTATGCACATGATTCTTGTTTAATCATTGGTGAGGTGTTAGAGGTGGATAACACTCAAGGGACAAGCATAGAAAGAGGCAAAAGGTGAGGTAGGAATAAAAGTAAATAGTAGAACGATCAAAGATGCAAGGCATTAAGGGGCTCAGGTTCGGGTTTACCATCGAGTGAAGATAAATGATAAGCACCTGATCCATAAGTATGGGTCACGATGTATGGTCCAAGCCAATTAGGAGTAAATTTTTGCCGTTTACTTTTTTGTGCTTTGGTTATGTGTTGATTTTCTTTCAGGACAAGATCACCAATGTGAAAGGTTCATTCATGGACACGTTTATCATAGGCACATTTGATACATTTTTGGTAAAATTGAAAGTGGTCAAGGGTGTTAAGACGATGTTCATCTAATAACTAAAGTTCTGTTAAACGGTCCTGATGAAAGTCATCATCATTGAGCATGTCATGGAGAGAAATGCGAAGTGAGGGAATCTAGACTTCAAGAGGTAAAATAGCCTCTGTATCATAGACCAGAGAAAAAGGTCTAGTGGCAGTGGAAGGGCGAATACTAGTGCGGTATGCCCATAGGGAAAAAGGAATATGCGTATGCCAGTCCTTCTCAGTATCGTTAACCACTTTCATGAGAATTTTGTTTAAGGTTTTGTTAGTGGATTTGGCTTGGCCGTTGGTCTATGGGTAATATGGTGATGAGAAAATTAGCTGAATGCCGAAGGCATCACAAAGTTTTTCGCAATGTTTTATTTTTGAATTGTTTTCCATTATCAGTGATGAGGCAATGAGGAACACCAAAGTGAAAATTGATGTGATGATTGATGAACTCACATATTTTCTCAAATTTTATGGAGATGAGTGGTATGGCCTCAACCCATTTTGTGTAGTATTCGGTAGCGGTGATGATCCATTGATGGCATTGGGAAGAATGGGGATTGATCTCTTCGACAAGATCCAAACCCCATTGAGAGAAATGCCAAAGGTCACGGGTGACCTGTAAGGTATGAATGGGTGCATGATAAAGGTTGGCATGTTGTTGATATTTTACATAACGCTTAATGTAGTCACAACAATCATGGTTAAGGATCAGCTAGTAATAGCCTAGGTGAAGAATACGCTTAGCAACAACAAGGCCACTGAAGTGACCTCCACATATGCCATCATGAACTTCCTTAATGGTATAAGGAATTTCAGAACTCGTGAGGCATCGTAAGATAATACCATCAAATCCATGCTTATAGAGGAGGCCCCCTATGATGACTTAACAAGAGACCTTTTTAAGGAAGGCACGTTGTCCTTTACGGGTGAGATCAGGAGGTAAGATGGAGAGAGAAAGATAGTCGGAGTATTGTTTATACCACAGGTCTCTCGAGTCGGGGGTAGCGGTTCTAATGGAGTAAACATTGTGAGGTAAGTAAGAGGGTGATTGAAGTTGTTGTACGGTGACAAAGATTTTACAATTGGTGGGCGAAGCGGGTATTTGAGAAGCCAAGCAGGCCATGGTGTCTATAAATTTGTTGGTTGAATGAGGGATGGTTTGCAAGGCGTAATGGTCAAAGGTGGTGAAAAGTATGTCTACATGATGTTTATACTTTTGAAGTATCTCATTACGAAATTGGTATATACCATTAACTATGTTTATGACCAATTGAGAATCACCAAAGATGTTCATTGATTTGACATCTAGGGCATACGCGGCTTGGAGACCTAGTACGATTGCTTCGTATTCAGCAATATTGTTTGTACAATAAAAATTTAGTTTGAAAGAAAAAGGCATGTGTTCACCATCAAGCAGAATGAGGATAATACTAGCCCCACCCCCACATTGGCACTTGGAACCATCAAAGAAGAGTTTCATTTGGTAAGCGGGTTCATTCAGGGAAATGGTAGCAATTGATTCTTCTAGAAAGTCAAAATTAGAGGGTTGATCCCTAGAAATAGGTGCGTCAGTCAATTGGTCAGTGATATCTTGGCCTTTGATGGAATTTTGATGGATGAATTTGAAGTCAAGGTCAGCCAAAAGCATAAGCCAACATACAACATGCTGACTTTGATAAGGTTTGGCATACATGAAGTGTAAGGGGTCATTATTGGTCACAACATAGGTAATTTGATTGAGTAGGTAATGGCGGAGTTTTGTGGCAATGAAAACTAAGGCTAAGAAAAGTTTTTTGGGATGGGTGTATCAGGTTTCGTAGTCCAAAAGAGTATGGCTTATGTAATAGACCACCTGCTCCATGTGTTGTTCATTGCGATGAGCGAGCATGGCCCCCAAAGAGTGATAGGTAGCTGAGATGTATAGGTAGAAAGGTTAATCATCTTTAGGTGGAATGAGTATGGGTGATTGAAGGAGGTATTGTTTTAAGGCATCAAAAGATTTATGGCAGTCATCATCCCATTTAGAGGAGACAACCTTCTTGAGTAAATGATGAAATGGTTAACACCGATCAGATAAGTGTGAAATGAAATGATGAATAGACTGTAACTTACCTTGCAGGGTATGGAGTTACCTAAGGTTAGTGGGTGGAGGAATTTATAGAATGGTCTTGAATTTGGTAGGGTCAACTTCTATACCACGTAAGGAGACGATAAATCCTAGGAGCTTTCCTAAGAGAACTGTGAAGACACACTTCTTGGGCTGAAGGTGAACACCATATTTAATAAGGTGGTCAAAGATGGTTTTTTAGGACAGCGAGGTGATCGTAGAGGCATTTAGATTTAGTAAGGAGGTCTTTGATGTAATCTTCCAATATATGATGCTTGATGCCATTGAAGTTATAAGTCATAGCCCGCTGATATGTGGCACCCGCATTTTTAAGGAAAAAAGGCATGACTCGATAGAAGAAGGTCCCCCAAGGGGTGATGAATGTAGTTTTGTGTTGATCCTCTGGGGTAAGTAAGATTTGGTTATAACCCGAGAAGCCATCCATGAGTGATAGCATATCGTGACCAGCGGTAAGGTCAACCAGCTGGTCAATACCAAGTAGGAGAAAGTCATCATTTGGGCAAGTGAGATTGAGGTCATGAAAATCCATGTAAATGTAGATTCCCCCTGTTGTCTTAGTGACAGGGACAATGTTAAATATTCAATGAGGATAATCAATGGGTAAGATGAAGGAAACAAAAAGAAGGCACTGGATTTCTTCTTTGACGAGAAGGGCAATGTGAGGGTGCATTTTCCTCAATTTTTATTTGACTGGTTTGGCATTGGGAATGGTTACGATATTGTGGACCACTATGGTGGGGTTAATACTGGGCATGTCTATGTAAGACCAAGCGAAAGTGTGGTTATGATCGTTTATAAAAGAAGTGATGGCTTCCTGTTCAGCTGCATCTAAAGATTGGCCAATATTTAAGATGTGTGGGTCGTCTTGAGTATGAATGTTGATTTTTCTAGTCGATTCATTTAACATGGTTTACATCTCAAAGGGTAATGACCAATGAATATATGAGTCTTCTGCACCAAGGTGGGTGAGTATAGATTCATCATCCTGACATTGAACGATGTTAATTGAAGGTGTATCGTCATCGATCATTTTAGGATACAGGAAGGGAAGAGAAGAAGGAGCCTCACCCTCGCGTTGATAAGTCAGAGGCCCCAAGGAAATGGTGTTTATGAAAAAAAATTTAGGAGGTATGGATTCTAGATCCATCAACTCCATTGGAAAAGGCGGTGATGAATGGGGATCGAGTGAAGAGGGTGGAGAAGGGCTGATGTCCTCGGTGAGTTCAATATGGGCCTACTTGGTAGGTGGTTCAGCAAAAATGATCCCACTACAGTTGTTATGTTTGTGGGTAGTACATGGAATAATAGTATGATGAAATTTCTTGTAAAATCCAAAACCAAAACCCTTCCACACACATCAGTGTAGGAAGGTGTGGGTGAAATGGTGATTAGTGAGTGACTGGAAGTCAGTGGAAAATGGGTGGGTTTTTTACAATGGTTCAGGTGTGTAAGTGGTAGTATCAAGTCCCCCATAGGTGAGACTGATACGAAGGTGAGGAGGACCATAAAGGAGGTTTTCTCCTATGCGGTGATCATAGCAAGGATGTTGGTGAAGATTTCCATACTATTATGGAGTAAGGAACGTGTTAACACTATATAGGTGATATTCCCCTAGAGTGATGCATTGAAAAAAGCCTTCCAAGGGATCGGTGGTTGGTATGTAGGTAGCTGGAATATATGATGTGTCAGAGGTCGATGCGGAGGTGGAGCTAACAGATTGGGAGGCTGATGGGTCAGTCGTGGAGGTTGTGGTGGTGGTAGGAATGGAGAAGGTATGTGTGGTTGAGGTAGTGACTGTACTGGTAAGCGGAGGTGTAGGTGAAGTGGTAGTGGTCATGGAGGTGGATGCCTTAATGGGTATAAGCATGTCATTGGTTTGGTAAAACATGTTGTATGTTTTAAAAGGTGAAGGATCAGTTGGAATAGTATAGGTGTGTCCTTCATGCTCAAACTTTACACAGCGATGCAAAGTGGAAGGAACATAACCCATGAGACGAATCCAGGGTCTTCCAACCAACATGTTATATTGAAATTACCCCTTCAAGACGTAAAATAACTCTTGAATAGTGTGGAGGCCCATGCAAATGTGGAGGATGACGGTGCCTAGTTTAGAGGTGATAGCATCATTGAATGAACGTAACATGATAGGATGTTTATGCATGCAATTGTCAGGTATGTGCATTTGAGTGAATACATAGGATGAAATGCTATTAATTCTAGTGCCCTAATTGATCATGACATGTTGTAAACATATATCATTGATGTGCACAAAGATGAAGAGAGTTGGGTCTAGGTCATATGTTCGATGCGGTGTGATCTCTTCCTCTAAGAAGCTAAGGGAGGCTATTTGATGAGTAGGTGGAAGTGTGGATAAAGGTGGCAATTTGGTGAGAGAGGCTACATGATGGGGTGTGATAGTTGAGGCTATGGGTGTAGGGTCATTGGGTAAAACCTCAATAGATTACAGAACCTCCATGAGAGCTTGACAATGGGATTCTGAGGTTTGGATGAGGTCATACAAGGACATTTTGAGGGGGGATTGGTGTAGTTGTTTAAGCATGGCACAATTTGTGACCCCATTAGAAATAAGATATGTGGGGCCACGGATAGTAGTTTTAGGTGTAGGTACAGATGGTATGTTGGGTATAGGATTGGTCGGTGAGTCAGTTTCCTTTTCCTTTCCTTTGTCCTTCTGAGCATGGGTAGCAACATGGATCATGTTGATCTGAGGGGAGTTGGTAAATAGATAAGGTGTAAGATGAGTGGTATAACAACATGATAGTCAAAAGCCTACCGAGGGAGAAAATCCTTGTGAAGTGATCTGAGTGCAACGACATTTAGGTGATGGTGTGGTAAGTTCTCTGATGTGAACCATGTTAATTTTGAATCTTGGGGGAGGCTCTAAGAGTTAAGGGGGTGGAGGTCATGGTTGTTGAGTAGGAAGTGAGGGAAGGATTGTGGAAATGGGTGTTGGTGAAACAATTTCCTCATTAAGAAGTTCATCATCATCAAAGTTTGCTTCAAGAGGACACAACTGGATAAGGACCATTTTCAAAGCCTTACAGTTCTCCACAGCATTCCATAGCACATGATGGTAGGCATAATTTTTAGTGTCATCAAACCCTTTTGGCTTGGGTTTGAGAGGGTCATAACGTCTGAGCAGTAGTAATGTGATACAGAAGTCTCGAGGAGGTTGGTTAAGATTTTGGCATAGGACCCTACTAGTGGGTTGCAATGGGAAGTGAAAGTGGGTCTAGACGTAGGTGTGGCTGATTGTTGCGGAATGGTATTTACAAGAGGGGGAGTGGGTTGAGCTATGGTTTTGGGTGATGGCGTGGTATTGGGTGTTGTTCATGTTTTCTTGGGTAGGGGTATGGTAGATGAACTAGCAGGGGAGTGTGTGGTTTTTTTGACTACCTTATTGGAAGGTAGTAGATTTTTGTCTTTGGGCTGCACGTTCTTGGGTAAAGGTGATATAGGTGTATGAAATCTAGAGGGAAAAGTGGAAGGGGGAAGAGGGTGAGTTACCCACAGGAATAACAGAGGTGTTGTGAAGGTAGATGACACAGGTCGTGTAGGGGGTGTGTGGGATAGAGACTGAAGTGTAGTAGGTAGTGAAGACGTTGCTGAGGGTAATTGAATTATGGGTGGTAAAGATGTTGCAGGTGTGGGTGTAAGTCATGTTGAGCGCTTGGGTATGTTAGAGGTTTGTGAGGAAGGAATGTACTATTGTGTTTTTGGTTTATTAATGGGTGGAGGTTTCTTGACTGCACTGGGAGGTTGAGGTCCTAAGATGGATGGAAAGGGTGAAGGTGATGAAGGTATGATTGACGCAGCTGGGGTGTGAGTTCAATAGGGACTTGGTTCTTCTATTTGGGTGTTGAGTAGTAGGTTTGGTGTTGGCTTTGGAGGATGTAGCTAAATCGAGTTTGCTAGGTGGATGAGTAAGGCTAATGGTTGAGGTGACTCCTAAGGTAGTAATAGGTTTAGTCGAGGAAGATGATGTAGGTGTGGGTTTGGATGTATATGTATGTTGGGTTATGGGTGAGGGTGTATGTTGAGTTGTGATGGGTGTCATGGAAGAAGTTGTGATAGACGTGGTTGTGCTTGGTTTGATTGGTCGAAATGTTTATGGGTAGATAGTGGAAGTATGAGCAAGTGACATCTGCATTTATGTTAAGACAGGAAGTAGAAGGTGTCCCCATAATAAGGCTCTGTCCACATAATCTAAGTGATCAGATAAACATGAGAATGACACGTCTGTAGGCGAGGTTGAGGAGGACCTAATGGAAATTCTCGTAAAATGTGTCTTAGAGATGGGGAATTTGCTAGCTTCAGCTTTTGTGGGTAAGAGAGCTGAAAGTAGGTCTGTAGGATCTTGGGTTACTAATGGAGAATGGTCACCTAGAGGCAAAGGTATCTCTACTGGATCCTTGATAGGTGGAGGAGAAAATGGGTGCTCCTTTGTAGGTGGAGGAGATGATGGGTGCTCCTTTGTAAGCGGGGGAGATGATGGGTGTTCCTCTGTAGGTGGAGGAGATAAACAAGTATCCTTTATGGCCTGAAGAAGTACTGTGGGTGACAGTTCTCTGAGGTGGAGAACTCCAAAGGTGAAATAGTCTTGATATTATCAGAAGGCTCCTCCACGAGTGATGAAGGAGATGAAGGGTGTTCCTCTATGGGTGGAGGAATAGGTGAGGTGGGTTCAAGTGCAGGTGGAGGACTTCGGGCTAGGATTTCCTCGATGGAAGGAATATGAGGTAATTGGGAAGCAACGGGTTCATCACTGAAAATAGCGTGGACCTCGCGGGTATGGCTATCATGAGTTGAGGTCTCACCGAGTTTGATCAGATGAAGGGGCATGATTAGGAAAGTGTTTCTTGAATATGTGTAGGTTTTGATTGGTAGGTGTGTTAGGATTATCCACGGTTAACTCACCTTTCTCAAGTATTTCTTGGACAATATTTTTGAAAGTGATGCAATTTCTGTCACTGTGACCCTTTACTCGATGATAGTTATAGAAGTCATGTTCTTTATACCATGCGGGTGTAGGACAAGCAGGGTCAAAACCAGTGTGTGGTTTTATAGGGGGAAGGGTGATGGCCCCAACTTTGATGATATTGTCTAAGACAAAAGAATAAGGTTCCCCAATTGGGGTATATTTCCATTGTTCCCGTTTAAATTGAAAAGTCTGAATGGGTGAGAGATTAGATGAGGGAGCTAGCCTGATTTGATCGGATGAGCTGGGACAGCTTTGACTACCATTGTGTTAGTAGTCCCCTTGGCCTTTGAATAATTGTTCTATGGTTTTGAAGAAGAAGAGGTATCATTTGACTTGAATGTCAATTTCTTATTGCGTAATTGGATTTTCTTCTCTTCAATGGCCCGAATCTCTAGCTTTCATGCCATGGTGAATGCTTCGTCAAAGGTTTGGAAAGTTTGGACCTATAGGGTCAGTGAGATATGTCTAGCACAAGCCCATGTGAATAGTTTGATGAGTTCGGTTTTCGATAGTTGGAATGTGATTTGATTTATTAGGATACACCAACGAGCAAAAAAATCTGTGATAGATTTGTCGTCATGCTGACGCGTGGAATATAGGTCATTCATGGTAACCTTCTTAATGATATTAATGGAGAAGTGATCAAAGAAGGCTTGGGCTACCTGATTAAATGAAAATATAGAGTGTCTAAGTAACCCATTATACCAATATAACACAGGCCCAGTCAGAGACATGGGAAAGGTCCTTAAAAGAAAATTGTCATCATGGGTGATTAGGTAGCACCCGTGTTTGAAAGACCGCAAATGTTGTTGCGGGTCTTCTTTGTTATTGAAATGGTTGAATTTAGGCATTTCCCAATGCATGGGATATGGAAAGATAGGAATGGATGGATGTATAGGCTCATTACAAATCTCATCATAGGTGAGAGTGTTACAGGAGCTAGAAACTGATGCTTCCAATGTTTGCATCTTGTCCATCATTAACTTGATTAAGTTCGTTGGTCGGTTGTGATGGATGGGTGCCTCTTGTAGCATAAGAGGGTTGGTGTTAAGTGCACATAACAGGGGTGGCATTCCAATATATGGTGCTACCGTATAGGTAGATTGAGACGAAGGCAACAAAATAGGGGGTACGTACCCAGAGTGAATAATAGATGAAATAGGAGGCTACTGATAGTACTGTATTTGGAGGTGGAAGGGTCATGGTGACCCTAGTGACAATGGGGGCTAAAGATTGTAGAATATAAAGGATGACATTTTGAAAAGGCGTAGGGCTCACCAACACTAGAGGTGGTTATATAGCTATGGGTATATGCAAGACAATAGGGGTGGATGAGGTTGTGTTCTGGGTGGTTGGCGAAGGTATAGTGGATGTGGCGAGTGCAACGGATGTAGCAGACACGGAAGTCAAAGTGGGTATAGGGCCTAGCTAGTGAAACGACAGGAGATAAGGTAGATGCGGGCAAGCGTGGAGCCAAATGGGGTTGACGCAGGAGTGGGAATGAGAGTTGGGGGATAGATACGGGCATGCCATATATCAACTAACCCGAGGCATCTTCGAGTGGACGAGTGGGAAAGGTAAAATTGCAAGGCGGTAGGATTTTGGTCAAGGAGTCGTGCAAACTCCTCATCTCCAGTAGCGATAGAGATAGGTTGGATAGGATCCATGGGTGATAAAATAGAAGGTGGTGAAGGGATAAGTGGGAGTCGTTGAAAAAGACATGGAATATGAGGGCATTTTCTTGGCTTTGGGTTAGCACCATGTGAATAGATACTGATCAGGTTGGACAATTTTCTGTAAATGACATAGAAATACAGTAGAAAATAGGAGAGACAAGTGGCAGTAGGTTGATTAGGTACCAAATGTCAGCTGGAAAATGACATAGGATAACTGATGTTGGTTAGGTTAAACTGATGTTAGTCACAGGTAACCATTGCCGGTAACTGTGGAAAGTGGATGGTTGGTCAAAAACAAGGTAAAAACACCAATAATCTTCCCAGTATGCAAGATGCTAATAGGATTTACCAATAAAGTGAATATGATGATAGTGAAAGAGACTTTGAAAGGAAAAGAATGTGAATAGGTGTCCTTTTGAGAAGGTTGACCAAAAGAACTGTAACTGACACTGGTTAGGTAAAACTGATGACGGTCAGAGGGTAACCAACGATGATCACTGGACCGACACTGATTACTATAAAATTGAGACAGCGAAGAAGAAAATGTGGTTGTGAATTAAAATTTGATGTGGAATCAAACCTAGAATTCTAAAAATGATGAGAATATGGTCCAGGAACACTCAGATGAAGTTGGAATACACTAACTGTGATGAGTAGCATGTAATAAAAAATAGGAAAAATGAAGAGTGTGACATCTCACCTCAAAACAGAAGCCAAGGAGAAACACTAAGAAAAATAAGATCCTAAGAGTGTCTTTTCTATTATGTTTGTTTAGCTTATGTTATTTTAAGGACTGGCTTATGAACTGTAAAATAGAGTTGTTTGGTGAGGATGGCTTCCTACAAATAAGGAGATCTACAAGGAGAGGTTTCAAGTATGTTATGGTGGAGGCAGGCTTTTCTCTAAAGTATGACTCAACAAAGCAGCACACTGGGTGCCCATTGTACCGTGATCATGTGATCACCTACAACTTCTTCCATGAAATATGTTGTTTATTAATGTGTATATTTTTAATTTTTGTGAGTTTTGGTAAGACTCAGAGAAAGAGAAAGATAAATAAGTGCTTTTATATGATTCATTTTTCAACCATCAACTGGGCATGACTTCCAGCGTATAGGTTGCCCTCAATTAATGTGAGTTAATGTAGAAAAGCAGAATGAAATGTAATGATTTTTAAACCCAAATCAAAATGTAGAATTTTATGCCACAAATAGATGAATAGGAGAAGGGATGCTCTTTCACTAATGCGATACTAATGAAAGGGAAGAAATGTTAATTTTAAAGCACCAAAGTATGATTACTTTTAGACAATAGAAGAGAAGAAGGTTCTAGGGGAGAAAGTTTAATGTAAGAACTTTTTGGAAAATAAAAAAACATACAAAATTTTCTCCTCAGAATGAAAGAATGCAAAGGAACCCTAGATGGGTCCCAACGGGTGTGCCAAAATGTTTCACCTAATTATAGATCATTTCTTCGAATGTTGACAAAACAGATAGGGTAACGGGCATAAGAGGAATACCTGTTAAGATGTTGGTTGTAGGTTGTTGCACGTGTGTTGACTCCTTGATCCACAGCTGACTGTGAGAGCTTCCTTTTGGCTGGGAGGAACTACCTAAAATATAAAACAAGACCATCAGAAAGAGTTAAGCAGTATATGTAGTGTACTGCCTAGCACATACTAGATCCCGAAAGTGTGGTACTTCATGGAAGGCTGTTAATCCACTATTTTAAACCATTTAATTTGAGAAATAAAGTAAATTTCATCTTACTGTAATCTATATGATTTAGGCATCTCATATAAAACACAATAAGAACGATATAATTCAACAAGCTAAGTTAAAACAAGATCCAGGGGTCAGGCAAATGGTTTTGGGCTTCTCCAGGTCAGGTAGAGGTCTAGAAGAGGTCACAGGGAATTATGGGTAACTTAGGAACAAGAAGGTAGGCTGTTGTTATGAGATATTATTGGTGGATACAGAGACAGATATCATTCTAGGGGTGACTGATGACAGTTAAGGGTGACCGATGCCAGTCACTGACAAAATGACAGAGGGTCAAGAAAAAAGTTCTAGGGGAGGTTTTTCAAGTTGATAAGGAGCTGAGTGGGATATTTAAGAGGTCTAGGTGGGATATCAGGCTAGTGGTAGATCTAATGGGGTTTGGATGAGGCTAGGATGAGCTATGGGTTAGGTTGGAAAATGGTGGTATGAAGCCAATATATTGTAGGCTAACCGGCGCTGGTTAAGGCAAACCGATGCCAATTACTGGAGATACTTGGAACATCACAGAATGAGTTTTTGGGTCTTCTTTTTGGTTGCACAAAGGGGCTTGGTTGATCAGAATGAGGAATCAGGTTGTTTAGATGGGGTTTTTTGAGGAATTTATGAGGGTATGGAGGGAATTCCACCAAAGGAGATAGGTAAGTGGTTGTGGGAGAAAATAATAATAGAGAAAGATGAAAATACTGGAACTAATGAAGTGAATGAGATAAGTAGAGGTTCTACTTACTTGGAATATGGGCATGGATGTCTGTGAATGAAGAATGGAGATGATGATGAGTGGATGGATGTTGTCGAGGAATCACCAAACATTGGGGATCTCTTGCATGGGCTACTTGTGCTCTCCTTCTTGTTGGACTAGATCAACTCTATGCCAGAATGAGTGTTAGATGGTTTTTGGTTGATTGTTGAGTGAGTATTGGACATCTGTGTGAAATAAAATGCTTGATATCTTAGGGTACATGTGTACCCGTGTTCTCTAAAACTTCCAACCTTAAGGATGAGGTTGCCCCAGGGAATTAATGCTCACTGACGATGGTTACGGTCTGACCGGTGTTGGTTTAGGGGTGACTAGCATCGGTTAAGGTGGGATTCCCAAAATTAACTAAAAATAGGAGATCGTGGCTGTAACTTCTTCCAGATCTCTCTATTCCTCTGGACAAGAGTGGAAGTTACCATTTGTGTCTATGGGAATGAGGTGTAGGCATTGATGTTTAAGGTTTTGGTTAGGTCTTAGTTAGGTATGGGAACATACTAAGAATAGTCTTAGGGTGAGGTGTCTTGGTGATGTGGAGGGGTGGGTATTAGGTAATTAGGATAATTTAAATAATAGCTATGATGATAATAGAAATTAATTTAATTAAATGAATTAAATTAATATTAGTGTGGAGTGAAAGGGGCCATGGTTAGGTAAGTTTGTTTAAGTTGATTAATTAACAAGGGGCTAAGGGGAGTGTGACCTAATTTTGGTGTCTACAACCTACTCCAAGGCTTGCTAACTCAACTCTCCACCTCAACTGAGTGCAATGCCCTATCCTTCTCTCTCAGAAAAAGCACCAAAAGTCAAACAACTTTATCATTTTTGCCAACGTGACAACAAAAAAATGATTCCTTAAAATAAGGAATTTTATTTTTATAAACCCAACCCAAACTGACCGACATCAGTCCTATTTGTGCCCTAGTGAACCAACGTTGGTCACCCTATAATCAACATCAGTCCACCCTTATAAAATTTTTGTCTTGCTAAGCTTTCTTTTTCCTACAACCATTAGTTGGAATACACCTTTTACCATTTCGGCCACCCATTGAACCATACCTACAAACCTAACCTACCCTTACATTGTCTTTGTTGCATCTTAGGAGTTTTTATTTTACCTATACGTCAGCCTTACCTGTGACATGACCTATTTTCAAGAGGAGAAAGGGAAAGGAAATGGTAAGAGAAATGCTACTTCTATTTCTAAAAAGGATAGTAAAATTCACTGTGGGAGTTGTGACGTTGACACTCACTTTGAGGAAAAGTGTTAAAATCTCCACCCATAATTACATCCATTCAAGAAACAGAATAATAAGAAGAATGATATGGCTTCCCTCTAGGGAGAGGTATCATTATACATCAAAAATGTGGATGAGACTATGTGTTGTGCCTCCATCTAAAGAGAGGTATGTTTGGGTAGTAACAGCGTTGCGCAAGAAAATGAACTAACAAAGCTTTTTCATTTAAAGATTAAAGTAAAGAAAAATAATGTGGGCCCTCTTTCTGATACATGTTGTCAAGATAATTTAATTAGTAAAGAGTTAGTGGACAAGTTGAAGTTGGAATCACTCAAGCCCGTATTCTTTGGGTTGGGTAAAGAATTTTTTAGACACTAAGGTAATGAAGTAGTGTAGTATCACTTTTGGTATTGACAAAAAGTTTATTGATGATATTACTGTGGATGTTGTTCCCCTTGATGTGTGTGTTGTAGTTTTTGACATCCCGTATCTATATGTCAGGGATGGTATCTTTGTAAGGAGATCCGATCAATACCATTTGGTAAAGGATCGTAAGAGCTACATCAATTCAACCTATTCAGGATATTCAAAGATATATTTTGTAAGTGCCAATAAATCCTGGAAGCTCATTAATGTTAGTGGTAAATTTACACTTATTATGTTGAGGGATATTCCATATGATGGTGTAGACACAAAAATTGAGTCCCACTCCCCTTCTTCCCCTTTCAAATAACCAACTTAATTTTTTTTACCTAACCATGACCTTTACATCACACATTAATATTAATTTTATCACCTTAATTACATTAATACTCATCCTCACTTTATTCATTATTTAATTATCTTAACTAACCTAATTTCCACCTCACCTAGACACCTCACCCCACCACCTCACCTAGACAACTCATTATAAACCATTTTTTAGTATCTATCTACTCACCATAGCTAACTAAGACTTAGTTCACCCCTAAAAATAAATATCTATTATTCCTCTAACCACATTTCTGCTCATTAAAACATAACGTTTGTTTTGATCCATGGAAAATGGAAAGACCTGACCCAAATGATTGTAATATCTATCATTTTTAGTAAACCTAGGGAATCCCACCTTAATTGATATCGGTCATCCCGAAACTAACGCCAGTCAGCCAGGAACCATTGTCGGTTACCATATAACCATTTTGGTAACCTTGTTGTGGAGGTTGGCCACATTCTCAAATTTTTGGGAGCAAAAGGAGATCTGCATGTAAGAAAGAACTAGAGCTCTTTCACACATCTTGGAAACCATAGCCAACATCAAGATAGATCCATAGGTATTGCTCTCACAGTATAATTTCATGAAGCACCACTGTGGCACCAAGCTCCATCTCACCGATCAATCATCACCACCACCTAGCCATTGGACCTGAAACATCAGTAAATACATTTATCACCTGTGTTATTTCATCCTTGTCCTGTTTTAAAGGTTTTTATCATCAATGTTATCATTTTCTACTTGCGTTCCCTTTTCCCCACTATTCCTCTTTCTGTAAACTCAACCATTCCTCCACCCACACCATAAAACCACATATAGACGGCCTTTATACATCTCTGAGTGTTCCTAAGATCCCCACATACCTCCTCATTCCCCTTTTCATCCCTGTCTAAAACAAAACCTCCCTTTTCACTATCTAACCTATTCAATGTGACCGTAATTAGTCCCCATTGACTGTGGTCAATTCCCCTTGACCACTATCGGTTAAACTATTGTTTCCTAACTCCCCATAACTCTACCTTACCATACCTAGAAACCCAACCAAAACCTCATAAAACTTTCCCTAAAACCACACCTAATCTATACCTCATCGAAACCTTCCTAACTCTCTATCCCAAGACAAAGGAGAGCCCAAACACCCCCCATTTAACCCTCTGTCAATTTCCACAGTGACCAATACTGGTCATCCAAAACTGACACCAGTTTCACCTCAACCGACATCGGTCTCTGTGCCTGTCAACACTGTGTAAACCAAAAACCAACCTACCTACCAAAACAACCCAAACACTTTACCCAACCCTGCTAAGACCCTATATGTGACCTGCAGACCAGCTGAACAACATGTAATCTGACCTAAAGAGCTTGACCCACATAGTTTTAAGTATTTAATTGGATCGACATTGATAGTGATCTAAGGTACCCAAATCAGAATACTAGCACTAGATTCATTTATATATGTATTTCAGATATTTGATATTTGTTTTATAAAAATAGTGGATTGACAGCCTTCTAGGAAGTATCACACTTCCCAACTCTTGTATACGCTAGGTATTCCATTGTCATTTATTATTTAACTCTTCTTTTGTGGTCTTGTTTTCTATTTCAGGTAGTTCCTCCTACCTAAAACGAAGCTCTCAGAGTCAACATCAAATTGAGAAGTTAGAACATGCGCACAACCTTCAAAACAACCATCATAATAGGTATTCCTCCTTAGCCCATAACATTATCTATTTTTTCACAATCAAAACATAAAGAAAATGGTGAAACAAATTGGGTTGTTACATCTAAATCCATTGGTAGCATGTTTTCTAACAAAGAGAAGGCATGGATAGCAGAGTTGGTATAATAGTTAAGAAGGGTCTTTCAGGAACCTACAGGGCTTCCATGAGTTAGGGTAATTGTGCACGATATCCATTTGCTACCTGATAGTCTACTTCCAAATGTGGGATTATACATGAAATCTTTGAAATATGTCAATGAGGTGAAACAATAGTTACAATCTTTGATTGAACAAGGTATAATCCATCCTAACACCTCTCTTTGTGGTTCTCTTATTGTTTTACTACCTAAGAAATATGGTTAAGGGAGAATTTGTATTTGTAACATCCTCATTTTATACATTAGAACAAGTAAATTTTATTTATTTTTGATAAATGCTTCCTGGTTCTAAATACATAATTTAGAACTCACAAATCAAAGCAACCATTCTTATAACAGATAACCATATGTAGTTGTAATGAATCGGAGTACCTCCGATCTATTCATTCCATGACTCGGTAATCTACCGATCTATTCATGTGTATTAAGAGTTTCCGTTTTTATTTAACACATCACTCTTGCGGTTCTTTTCCCTAATCTGGGATTCAGAATGCTCTGTCTAAGGAACCTATCTAAATAATTGTTACCATTATTCATCGGCATCTCATCCCTTAGACTATGTGACTTAGGATAACGCAATCAGTAGCTTGCGATACTTTGGCCAAAGATTTGAAACATACTGCTTATGTCTCGTATTCCTTGACGGCATACTCATCAATTTGGAATACATCCTTCACCCCATTCCTATGTTATGTAGAATGTCTTATGCTGACTTCTGTCAGACTCTCCTACCCCAAGTTATTCACTCGGGAATGGATTAGTAAGGTGACAACGTTATATGGATGCTCTTGAGGACTAGGGATACGCTGACATACTGGGTCAACCCTAGTTAAACCAATGTGTCAAGATACCCCGAGTCTCCTAGGAAGCCTTATAACGTAACCACATTCCTAATCAGTCCCAGAGTAACTTGTTTGAGTTTAAGGTGTAAATCTTAACAATCAATGCAAAGGGTGTCGTCATAAGTCACCTGCATTGTTGTATCTTCGAGAAGATCCTAATATTCATGAAGGTACAACGATGCAGTTGACTTGTGCCGTCAACCTTTAAATCCGCCTCGAATAGATCTACTTATTAATAAGTATTATATACGTTGAGTTAAAATTATACCATAAGATGCTCCCAAAAGGGGTAGTCTTTCCCAATCCCTGGGTTCCTCACCTTGGAATGACCTTTCTTAATAAAACCCATTACCCAAGAGAAGTTATTAAGAATAGAGGTCCCATCAAGGAGTTCACAGAATATACATAATTCTAAATCAATGAAATTGGACAATAACCCATAATCTTCACATGCGATTGCCAACCAAACCCCTTTTAGGTTTAAATCAGTTCTCATAACTGAGTTTATATCTTACTTATTAATATTGAGATATAGTGATTAAGAATCCAATTAAACGTTGTCTTGACTCTGATCAAGACTAGGAAGTAATAATTTATTCAGCTTGTTTAACTTCCTTCTCAGGTTTATTTTAACCCTAGCTTCCAGAAAGACAGCGATCTAAATTCCAATTTAGCTTTAGATAGAACATACTAGAACTACTAAACAATCATAAGTATTCAGTCACTTATTCTTGCAAGCTTACATTTATAATCACAAAATTCTCCAAATTATACAATAATAACAATGCTCTCAAGGTCATTGGAACCGAAGAAGGTCAAACTATCAAGATATGAATACAAACACATAAGTAACAAATATCTCTTTTTATTCCCTTTAGGCTAATCAAATACATTTTATGCATTCAGCATACTTGATACAATACTTCAACAGAAAAAAAACATCTTTCCTCATATAGTACATTTAGAGAATCAAGCTATAATTCATCATAAAACCAAATTAAACAATCTGAACATCCTATCAGATTTGTGTGCTTTTACCACTTACAACAACCATCTGCAAAAATTGTCAACATGGGTCAGTTCGATGAACTGAGCATGATAAGCACTAACTCTTAAAACAATTGCAATCCACCAACTGTTTTCATTAAACAACCTGTTTAAATGAGATCATTTCACCAAACAAGTAAACATATTTCAGACTATGCTCTTGTAATACAAACATGAATATAAATGCGTAACTCATATTATCGTTACTGAATAGTCCTAAATACTTTTCAAATATTTCATCAAAATATTAGAAATCAAGAAGAACGAAAGTATCCAAAACAACTATCCATCTAAATTCCAAGGACAGCAAACATCAGACAGATCATTACATTCAACATAGTAAAATGAATATCATAACAAATCATGATTCCATCAATATGTTAAAAATAGTTCTAATGGTTAGATAAAAATATATCAACATATACTTTACAACAGAAGAGAAAGAAAACAAGTCATTCATATTTCCCTTCAAACAAGCTCATGACTGTACCGTCTCCTCGAGAGTAAGGCATTCACCTTATACGCATAGGAATAAGTCAGATGAGCCACAAGAAGAACCACAGTTTTGTTAAAATTAAATATAACAAACTCCTGTAGCTTACTAGCAGTACAGTAGCTCTCACGCCAAAACAGTGATGAATAATCTATCAAATAGACTCCACGTAACCTTCCATATGAATCGAAAAACAAGAAAATATTCTGCCATCGCCTGTCGAGGTGCTGTCGACAGTTCCTTAGTTCAGTCAAGCTCAAGACTAGATATTCATGCTAATAGAAGATGTAATCATGATCAAACACAAGAACAATTCTGTTGAGTCAAAACTCACATCAAAATTCAGTTCAATTTAGTCCCTACTAAAACAAAGCAAGGAAAAAGATCGAGAATCGAGCCAACATACAACATAACATGGGCTCCAACAGTGCCAAGTTCAACCTATACTTATGTTAAATTTTCAAATCAAGTTGAATTCGTATGATAACAAGTCAAGAATACTAAAAGTACTCACAGCAGGAACTCCTACAGATGTTACAACATGAATTATTTTTCAGTGTCTCCACCGAAGTTAATAACATTTAGTATTCATAATAACAACAACGTTCACAACCCAGCTTTGAATGAAATTAAAAATACTTGACACCTTTCAAGGACTCTCACTGAGTCAGTATCGACCGAAATCATAACAAGGCTTTACACAGAAGTAGAAAGATACAAGTTACATATCAAATTCAAGAATTCTAACTAGAATAATAACATACCGTATTCACATCTGAACTCCTTCAGAGGTAGAAAAGTATGACATTCACGAACCACTTCTATAGAGGCCAAGATACATGATATCTATATATATACATTAAGGATTCCAACAGAGCCAAAAACAAAAGGTGTTCATAACCAGGCTTATACAGAAGCAAAATAATAGTTTCGTAACAAGGATTCCAATCTGAACCCATACAACAATATTCACTCTAAGCTTACACAGAGAGGAAAACATAAAAAGTACACCAACTGAGTCTGTACCAAGAAATTTCTTGCTAAACGAAGGTATTCATAACAAGACAACTGAAGTCGTATTACCAATTACCCCTCCAGGACTCCGACTGAATCAAACTACCAGTATTCACATATATGACTTCTACAGAAGACCATAATATATGAACCATTCCAAGAACTCCACAGAGTCAATTTGTATATAAATAATATATTACAAACTATCAATGGGTTAAATCCCGTAATTGCAACACAAGGGAGGGAAAACAACTTCTACAAGGTTGCATTAAAATACTATAAACACAGCAAGTTATCCATTCAAAATAACCTAAGTATATAGTGAAACCCAACAAGGTTCAGTAACCACCACTTATATTAACATGACAGAACTTACAAAGGAGTCAAATTATACTGAACATTCAAACAAAAATCCAACAATATCCTTTTCGACAAGAATCAATAGCAAGTATCGACTGTAGCCTGAACCCTACAAGAAAACAATTCTTAAACTCCTACAGAGCCAAATTCAAATATTTTCCTTGCAACATTTCTTTAAAATCCAACCGGAATGCAAAACACAGCAAGGTAATACATCCGTTCGAAACAAAATGCACACCCATTAAGGGTTTACTCAAAAAATCAAGCCGGTTAAGAAAATACCGCAACTAAATCACACAAGGCTACCATAAAAACCAACTGAACCTGAAAATCATTTGAAGGAAAGTAAGATATTTAAAAGTTAGAGCCTAACATGCTTGGTTATTTTCTTAAAAATCCAAAGAATACCACTAAAAGAGCTCGTGCCTTCTCCTCTTTTTCCACGTTAGATTCAACAACAATAACTTGTTATTTCCATGCCTTATAAACTTTCCTTTCCAGAGAAAAGAGCTAGTTACGCTCATATTTTCCATGCAACACCAAGTAGACTGGTGCGAAGAACCAGTGATCAGACAGAGGGAAAACCGGAGCGCATGAAAAACCAAACAAACTACCAGTTTTCCATTTTGCATGCCTTCCCGAGAAACCCGAGCTCGAAGACTGAGTTCATTAATTGCATTTACTCCAAATTTCCCACTCAATCTCCATTGCCACTGACCGCCAAAGTTGGCGATGGATAAAAACAATTCAAAGACCATATCTAACTTTGGCGACTCTACCACGTCAGCTCTTGCTAGCCGTTTAAAACTTCTACCATTTTACCTGTCCTTCATGCTTATCCATCTATTTAATGCCATAGAAACTGCCGCCCATGGCTCGCACCCTTTCATAGGTCCCCTTTCTTCCTTGTTCATTAGTTAGGTTAGTAACATAGGTTAGGATTTAATATGCAACTTAGTCTAACCTCCATAGCACAAAGTTACTAACTTAGAACATTTAGCTTATAGCTTAGGCCTAGGTTATATTAACACTAATCTAACCCCTAGGTTATAGTTTAGTTTTAGGTTACTAACCTTAATAAATCCAGTTTAGGTCTAACATTTCAAATGCTCAGAAAAAGAACCTACAAACATACATTCACGAATAGGATTCACTCCTGCACTGCCAATAGGCTAGTGGAATAAATGTATCTGAATTTATTACCTGGCCCATGAACAAAACCTTCCTGATATTACGATATTGGGAACCAATTCATTTAACACGATCAGTCTGAGTTAGACTCCGAAATAGCTTATTCAATGCATTCAGACCTTGCAACCTGCATAGGGTCTATAATTTTTGTTCATCCCGAATAAAATTTAAAGCATCACTTGGATCAATGCCACTGATCCCAGGCTGGGTCTTATAGATGGATAAATCCACAATTCATTCCGAGATCAGATTAAACTCAGGTGCAAAAATGAAAGAAGTAAAAGAGTCTAATCATATTCCGACTCAGTCAAAGATCTTCAATTTCAAAGAAGATACAGTACATATCAAGCATGACTTCACAATCAAAGGAACACATCTTTTTACAGAAGAAATCATATATCAACACTTGAATGCTCAGGAGGAAGTAACAATAGTTCAGAGTGTTACAGTATTGATTATATGGCTTTAAACAAATAACCATTAAGAATCACTACCCTCTTCCTCACATTGATGATTTATTAGATCAGTTAGAAGATGCTAAAAATTTTACTAAGCTTGATTTGAAGTCTAGATATCATCAAATGTGGATTAATTAAGAGGACATTTTGAAGACAACATTCAAGACTAGGAAATGGTTATATGAATGGTTGGTACTACCATTCGAGCTATATAATGCACCATATACCTTCATGAGGTTAATGAATGAGGTAATGAGGTCATTTATTGATTCCTTTGTGATTATGTACTTGGATGATATTCTTGTTTTTAACAGAACTTATGAAGAGCACATTGATCATTTGTGTCAAATTTTGCAAGTGCTTAAGGAGAATCGGCTTGTGTTGAATGAAAAGAAATACAGGTTTGAAAAATAGTTTCTTGTCATTTTGGGACATGTGATTGAATATGGGAGTTAAGGATTGATTTGGATACGATATAGGCCATTTAGAATTGGCCGATACTATCAATTTTGATGGAGACCAAGATTTTTTTGGAGCATTTCAGTATTTACAAAATTTCATTAAGGAATTATCTTCCATAGCAGTGCCTCTACATTCAGTGATAGTAGGGGGTAAGACATTTGATTGGTGTAAGAAACAACATATTTCTTTTGATTCATTTAAATATAAAATCATTCATGCTCCAGTTTTGGCTTTACCTAACCTACAACTACCAATCAAATTAGAAACAGATGCAAGTGACTATGTTATGGGGGCTTCCCTACTTGAGGGAGGTAGGAAGGTATGTTATCACTTTGGATTTTTTCATGGTGTAATTCTTAATTATTGTAGTTATGAAAAGGAATATTATGTTCTTGTTCAAGCAGTAAAGAAATGGAAACATTATTTGATGGGTAAGGAAAATATCATTCATACGGATCATCAACCTCTTTAATATTTATAGGCTCAAAGTAAACTTCAGCAAGCTAGGCACTATAAATGGATGGTTTTATTACAACAGTTTCATTTGGTTATTAAATATAAAACATGTGTGACTAAAAAATTAGTTGACATGTTATCTAGACCTCATTTGATTTCAGCTATGGGAATGTTAAATCTTCTTGATCCTTTTGTGTGTGAAGTATATAAGGAATGTTATGAGCAGTATTCAGATTTTGTAAAGATATTTTTACAGAAACCTCCAAATGAGGGATTTGCACCTAGAGGGGAATACTACTTTGAGGATTGTTTTCTCTACAAGAATAGGAAACTCTTAGTACCTAGGAGGGAAAGAGTGCAGTTGATGAGAGAAGCACACACTTCCATTATAGCTGGTCACTTTGGTGTGACAAAAAATATGCACATACAAAGGTATGCGTATTAGCCAAATATGTAAGCCAAAGTTGCTAAATTCATCAAAATTTTTGTTTTATGCAATACAAGTAAGCCTAATAATAGGAAGTTAGGAATATATATGTTAAATCTAGTTCCTTCCCGACCATGGGAAATTATCTCCATGGATTTTGTGGGTGGATTTCTTACCACAAAAATAGGTTCATGATTATATATTTGTAATTTTAGATTGATTTAGAAAAATGTGTATACTTATTCCTTTCAAAAAGAACATTAAGGCCAGTGATGTAGCTGAGTTATTTTTTTCTAATGGGTGGGTTCACTTTGGTTTTTCTAGATCTATTGTGTTATAAAGGGACTCACAGTTTGTAGGGAAGTTTTGGTCTACTTTATGGGAAAAGATGGATTCAAAGCTAAAGAGGTCTACCACCTTTCTTCCATAGATAGATGGGAAAACAGAGGTGGTGAACCGTACCTTGGTCCAGCTTTTGAGAAGGTACAATAGGAAACATCTGAGGACATGGTATGAGAACAAGTTGTATATCCAACATTCTTATAATAGGGCGGTTCATGCTTCGACTAGTAGAAATCCTTTTGAAACATGTTTTGGTTATTTTCCTAAGAGTGATTTTGATGTCATTTTAAGACTACCATGCATAGAAAATGGGAAAGTGGAACTACAGGTCCATAAAGATGAGAATTTTATTGAGAAAATTCAACAAATACACCTTCAGGTACATAAGAGGTTGGCAGATTCATATGTTTGATACAAAGCATGGCATCATCAGCATAGGAATGAGCATTCCTTTCTTGTTGGGGATAAGGTATGGTTGTATTTGATCCAAGATAGGCTATAGGGGAAATATAAAAAACTAAAACCTCTTCATTATGGCCCATTTGAAATTCTAGAAAAAGTGGGTAAGAATGCATTTTGCTTAGATTTACCTCCTTATATGAAGATTTATTCAGTTATGAATGTGTTGGCGAGAAAATTTGTCAGGGACAAATTGGTGGTTATCTTGCCAATGCTCTAGGAGTCTAAGTCTCTCTACTTAACTAGTTCAGCTATTGTACATGCATTTGTGAGTAAATAATGAGTTGTATCCTAGTGGCCTTTTGGCTGGGGATCTAATAGGGGCACTCCACTGACCCTATGGAAAATTCTTGCAGGTATCTGCAAGGGAATAATTTGCTACAAAGGAAAGAAAGGGGAGTGATAATATTTAGAAAGGAGAAACTAATGTTGCAAGTAGAAAATCAAATACTTGCACACATTAGCTAAAAGTTTCATTACATGCACTTTTATTTTAGAAGAAAACAAATCTACAAAATAACAACAAGACTAAATACAGCTTAATGAACACAAAGCACAATTAAATGCCTCAAACAAAGAGGCTAAAATTTTGTCTTCCTTTATTGAAGCTCAAGTAGAATTTTTACATAATGTGGGAAGTAGAAGACATTTTTTAGTGGGAGAAATGGATGAAACTTGCTATCTCTTGTTCTCTTCACAATGATATCTCTCTCATGAATTCACAAAAAATAGCTCTAACATCTAAGAATTTTAAGAAGGAATTATTAAGAAGACCCTTAAATGAGGAGCTTGCTACAAGTTATAGAAGTGGAGGCAACTCTTCATCTTCCCTGTGACTTTTTGAATATCTTAATATCACTTAAGATTGTTCATATTCCAATTTATATATTTAAGGCCCTTTTATAATAGCAAGGTGACTTAAAGTTACAATATATTTCTAAATTCACTTAATTCACATTAAAAATTGCAACCCTCAACAAAAAAATATAACATTTAAGAGAGATAATGTCACATGAGAAGAGAAGAGAGAGAAAGAAAGAAGAAGAAGAAGAATTATGCTGAAGGATGAGCCGTTGCAGTTGACTTGGCTCCACTCTTTGATTTCTCTCCACTTCATGATCCTGAGAAGGCTTCTATATTTTCAAGCTCTTGTTTGAAATGGGCCAATACTTCAACTTTTTTGGCATGAGGTATGTGAATACAACTCAAGGTTTTAGTTCATCCATCAGTCACACTATTGATGTCCTTGCACTTTCCAAACCACGATGAATGATTTTTTTGTGATAAGTGTAATGGAGGCTTAGATCTTTGAGAAGAATTAGAGAGTATCCTTAGTGAAGGAAAATGGGTTGCCTACCCCATTCTTCAAATATTTCTCAAAAGGTACGATCACTTCATCCGTAATTGTGTGTTTGCTCATTGTGGGTACTCAAAGTTTTTGAACTCTCTTATTTATACTATCCTACACCTTGTATGTTTGTTCTTCTTTATCCTCTTGCTTTGTGAAATCCTAATTGATTGATTCAAATATGATTGCAAAGGCCCTCACCCATACACGTGTCAAGTCTTCTATAGGAGTTTCAAAAACCTTCTTATTGATCAACTCCTAATGATGGGTGTTGCTCATCTCACTTACTATTGGTCCCAGTAATATCTTTCTTTCTCCACATCCTATTTGAGTGCTCTTGTTTTGTTGGTCATTGTGCACCTTTACGCAAAGAGCTTCATTACCTCTTGGATTGCTGACTTCCATTTTTTAGATATTGAGTCAATAGATTCATTGGTTTCTCACCCCTGCATCGTGAGCTCATGCATTCTTCTGATGGATTTTGGATCGAAGCTATTGGTGGGTACCACTTTCTCAATAAGAAGTGTTGCAGTTCTTGGTTCCACCAGGTGTTGCACATAAGATGAAAGGGTTTGTACTTGTTCCTCTAGTACCTAAACCTTCTCTATATATTCTTTAGTACTTTCCACCATGCAAGTGGAAGATTGTTAATATATGTGCAAATATCCCTCATGAGTAGCTGGTACCAATTAGATTGTTCTCATCTAGTAGTCGTCTAGTGTAATATCATCCACTGGCTTGATTACTTTTGGCCAAGCTACTTTTAAGTAATGATTACTTGTCTCCCCACTTTATAATCATGATGTTATCTGTGTGATCTTTCTTGACTTTTTTATTTAGCCAATGATAAAATCACTGATAGATTGGGGGTTGCTACTTGTTTCATAGTGTGAGTTTCAAGGATGACCATTTCCCGCATCCGCATAAATAGTTCAATGGATTTAGGTTCAATGACAGGTGCACCAACCATTATTTTTTCTACTGGAGGGGGCTATTCTTAAATGAGAGGGGCATTGGTGTCAAAAATAGGAAAGACCTCTTACAGTGGTATGAAGACTAGATCGTGAGTCATATACTCCTTGTTTACCTATGCATCTGCTACTAGAATTTATGTTTGTATTACTAATATCATGTCTTCCTCCCATGGCGACCCCAATGAAAATTATTCTTAACTAACTTTCTTGAGTGTCTTCTCATGGGGAGAAGTTTCCAATTCCATGGCCTTCTTTTTTGAACTCGCTCCAGAGTGTTTAGAGCTTGATGTCATCTCTACCACTTTTGAAGACGAATGGTGTGAAGCTTGCTTCTAGCTTGGAGAAATTCCTCATGACTGAATGATCATAGTCCTCTTCTTCTAAAAACAATTCCTCATTCTCCTCACCACCTTTTCAGCCCGCTCTAATATATCTCCTAATTCATGAACATGCTAGTTGATTTGGGGCATTAGGGACATCTTGGCTACTGCATACTCAAGATTGTACATCTCTATCCCATCATCATGCAGGATGTCTTCATACCTAGAGAACTTGAATTTATTCATCGATTTATGGCTCATGTTGTAATTATGGGACATAAAACAAGTTGGGCCTCACGATGTAGGAATACAAAGTCAAATGTGAGAAAGAGGCCTCAGGTGAGATGCTTCATTTGAGATATAGAGAATGAAATCAATTTATTTCTCCTACTTTTGAGCTTGTTATTAACTTGAGTGATCTTCCTATAGAGCTCAAACAATACAATCTGGTAACTAAGGTAATTACATATTTTCATGGGAGCTTGGTCAAATTCAGTGACTCGTATGTAGGAGAATGTTGATAATTGTATGAAGTACGATCCATATTACTTAATCAGGGATGCCACTTTTGGTGACATCCTAGATTTGATATCCCCTTCTAACCTTCAGACCATGTACGTAGTGAACACATAGTTCACATGAGTGAAATGCCTATTGCTCTCCTCCATTACCAACTATGGAGGTTTCTCAAATGTAAGTACCTTGGCAGTAATGTTTTGTGTGAGATAAAATCCTTTGAATTATCTTGCGCTTACAATGAGATAGACTAGGTAAGAATTCATGTGGAACTTATTTTTTGTGGGAACTTGGAGTAGTTGCATATGGAGATTGTCACTGATGATATGCCCCCAATCAATTCTCTTCCTTCCTTCTATCAGTGTCAGGATGAAAAGGCCCATCCAGTCTTGGAAGTCTCTCGTGCTTGCTTCACCCATAACTCTACTAAGGAGAGTGATGACATCAGAATACCCTTCTCCAAACTCACACCTTGGAAGATTCTTGGGCATCCTGGAGATATTTCTTCCTATTTTTAACCATGAACCGAGCGCTACTCCTTAGACATATGAATCCATTGTTTTCTAATCGTACATGGCCCTGTCCTTTGAGATGATGACCATGTTGGGGGATGTTGGTATCTACAGATAGAGTAAAATGGTCCTAGGGATGATGACCGCCATCATTGTATCGTTTGTCATCTTATATGGTTTGTTTCTCAGGCTCATATTGGAAAGAGAAGTTTGGGACTAACTTTATACTCTGCACAAACACTAGGTGTCCTGCAGTGGAAAATAAGTGGCTTTTGAATATTTTGTCTTCAATCCTTGTTCGGTCCTTAGAGGTCATGTGAATCTTAAGGTCGTTCAGGTCCATGTAAAAGACATTTTTTTCTTCCACATCATGCTCATAGGTGAAGGGTTTTGTTGAATTCTGACCCGTCCACTTTGGCTTCATGTCCCCCTTAGAAAAAACAACTTGCTATTTTTAGTAAGTGTCGAAAATCAAGTCCTTGATCTTCAACTGGATGTTGCGGCTCAGTTTTCCTCTTTCTCCCTACATTCCTTGTTCCTTCTGGATCAACTTTATATTTTTAGTATGTGCTCAAGGGCCCACTTACTATTTTTAGTAAGTTCCAAAAAATGTCCGTTCTAGTGAATCCTCAGTTATAGTGAACCTCTAATGTCTTGTCTTTTTCCAAGGTTCTTCTGTCAATGACTTTCCTGAAATAACATCTCCTATGTAATAGACCTACTATCATTAGAAATTTAGCTTCTGGGATTTATATTGACATGGAATGAAGTTTTTTGATATGGGTTTTTTCCCAATATCACCCCTCTGAAATTTTGGGCCCGCCCGCTTAATATCCCAAGAGATTTAGAAGTTTTAATTTTCGGACCTGATAGTGCTTCTGGATGTGGAAGCCATTAATGGGCCTAAAAATTTTAGGTCTAGTTTTATCCTCTATTTTTGAATAAAATTATATTTTTGATGTGGGTTTTTCCTTCTGCCACATCACGTGTGATCTTACTTCAATCTGACAACAGGTTTGATGGGAAATCCCACTTCTTCCTTCGTTTGAGCTGGAAACAAATTTTCTTCATTGTGAATGCTCTGTCAAACGAGAGGAGAGTTTGAGGTTATTTTTTTATGTTCTTGGAAAGAGGAAAAAATATCATAAAATGGTTTGTTTAATCATGCATTGGTTTGCAGGATTTGTTCATATTTTCATTTTTTAGCTATGGAGATTTTACTGTTCTCTTCTTCATTATTCTTCGTTTCTCCTTCTCAGCTTGATGATAACTCCTTTTGAGACCTACGTATCACCATGGGAAAGATATTTCGGTTCCTTGGTTTATCTGGTCTTTTTTTTCTACAATGGTGAAGTGATGGAAGAAAGTTGCAGAGGAAGGATGAATATTGTTTGTACAAGGGAATGGAAGCAACTGGAAGCACTAGAAGCACTGAGCAAAAGATAGATTTTTTAAATTTTAAACACATGGAGGGAGAAGCTTGGGCACAATTTTTCATATTTGATGTCTCTGACCTCAAGGATGTGAGGGCCATCAAAATCCATGGTGTGATGGTGGCCAAGAGGATGACACATGGCGGTGATCCGACGATAGGGAATGAAGGTGAGAAAAGTTGCTTTAAAGCACTAGAAGCTGAAAGCTGGTCACATGGATGTCCAAAAAGACTCCCCATAGGGGCTGGGTACATTTTTCCATGCTTTATGTCCCTAAACTCATGGATGTGAGGGACACCAATTTCCACAGTGGTCCTGGAGAAGACATGTGGTGCTTGATCCAACGATAGGGAATGGATGCTCCAAAAATACACCTAGGGGCTGAAAGTTGGTCACATGGGTGACCAAAAGACTACCAATAAGGGCTGGGAAAATTTATCCATACTTGATGTCCCTAACCTCAGGGATGTGAGGGACATCAATTTCCACGGTGGTCCTGGAGCTAATACGTGGCACTTGATTCGATGGTAGGGAATGGATGCTCCAAAAATGCATCTGGGTATGAAATTCGGTCACGTGGGTGACCAAAAGACTCCCCATAGGTGTTGGGTGAATTTTTACATGCTTTATGTCCCTAACCTCAAGGACATGAGGGACATAAATTTCCACGGTGATCCTAGAGCTAACACATGGCACTTGATCTGATGATAGGGAATGGATGCTCCAAAAATGCACCTGGGGGTTGGACTGTCAAGTCTGGAGGTCATATGAGGGTCCCAGAGGTCACATGGAGGCTAGGCACATTTTATGAAGGCTGGTGTACCTTACCTTAGGGTTGCTAGGGACATGAAATACTTCCAGGCTCTTGATGCTGACATATGTCCTCCCAAAAAATGACTAAGTCTTTAACTTCCTTTGAGAGGGTAACTTGGAACGTTGACAACTTGAGCTCCTAGTGGAATTTCTTGGTGAAATATTATATGATCCTAGCTGGAAATGTAATTTTGGATTTAATGGTGGGGTTATAATTTCTTGATAAAACCATATGATCCCAAGAAAAGAGGATTTTTTATTTGAGACTCCACTTGTGCCTGAGAAAATCTACCTGCCAATCCTATTCTCCAAGGTGTTGTGGAAAATACGATTTCACCATCATGTAGGTCTTGGAATCCTATTTTTTTAGATGTTTTTATTTTACTTCTAACTCCATATGGAGCTCCTAGAATATTCTTCTGAAGCCTAATAACTATTTTAGGCTTGTGTACTACCTAGGCTTGTGAACCCTGTTTTTTACTCAGACTACTCCAAGTGTTTTAAAACTAACCCAAACATTCCAAAATAATTTCCATGATGTTCTAAGGTCTTAAATTCACTTCCATGTTGAATTTTTCCCTTTTGTTCCACTCCAGGGGGTTTGATCCAGTCCTGAGAAGGATAGCGATATTCCATCCCAATACTGCCAGAAGATAGCATCTTTTCAAAACTCCCTAAAATCACCTACTGGGAATGAATAGAATTTCCTAAATCACCTAGGGGACCAATTTTACATCAAATAGGGGGTGAATAGACTGACGGATTTGACCTGGGGTGCCTAGGAATGATAAAAATGAAAATTTTGGCACAAGGGTATAGTTGTCATGCTTGGAAAATTCCAATTTCCCTGTTGCACATTTACACGAAAGCAACTGGCTCTTGTTTGGGGACATGACATGGAATGAGTGCAACGAATACATGACCTGATAATCTAGAATCTCAAATTTATACCATATAATTTGTTGACCAGTGTGTTATCCACTGGGCCTTGTAAATTCATGTACAACTTCTAGAAAGTAAGATTAGAAGAAGGGAAAAAACACACAAAAAAACCGACAGAAAGGAAACACATGACAAAAAACACAAGGGGAACCAAACCTAGAAATCACCTATGGTACAAGGTAGGGGAAAACCCAATTTCATTGATGATACAATTTTCTATATTGCCCATTGTGAGGTAATTCCATCGGCATTCTATCCAAATATGAGAGTAGAAAAGCATTCTCATCATAAGCTTCACGAAATCTGGAATGTGCTGAGCCATAATGAATAAAAATTTCCATGGCTTCATTTTGGTTCCCTTCACTTGTCCCATAGCAGGAAAAAGTCTCCAACTTTGAATTCTCTCTCTTTGGCCTTCTTATCAAATATTTTCTATACTTTCAACTAGTGCTCTTTGATACGGTCCACCACTCGGAGTCTATTTTCTTCTAGCTTCTCAACAAAGAGGATTCTTTTGTCAATGGAATCCTTGTATTTTCCATCTTCTATTCCATGTAGCAACTTGATATTTGTCATCTTGATCGTGAGGGGGATTTCTACTTTGACTCCATACAACAGTTTGAATGGTGACATACCTATTGTCTTCTTGGGAGTGATCCTGTCCACCCATAATGCATCATACAAATTTTTGTGCCAATTAATTTGGTTCTCATCTACAAGCTTTTGGATAATGGTCATGATGTTCTTGTTTCTTGATTAGGATTGTCCATTTCCTTTTGGATAGTAGTTAGAAGAATGAGATAGACATATCCCATAGCCATAGCAAAAATTAGTCAACTCCATTAAAGATAAATAGGTAGCGTTATCTACTACAATATCCTGTGGCACTCCAAAATGTACTATGATATTTTCATTGATGAAGTTGTATATTGTTTTGGTATTGGCTTGCTTGGCCGGAATGGCTTCCACCCACTTGGTGAAAAAATATGTCGCCATGAGCACATAGGTGTGCCCTGCACTTGAGTGAGGATTGAAAATGCCAATGAAGTCTATCCCCCACTGCTGAAATGGTTCTTAAACAATAACTATCCTGAGTAGTAGTGCAGCAAGTTTTTTTCTCTCAATGAATTATTAGCATGCTTCACATTTATAAACATAATCTTGAGTGTCTGCAAAGATGGTGGGCCAATAACACCTTCCTTGGAGGATCTTGTGTGCAGTGTCCATAGTTGAAAATGTCCACCACATGATTTGTCATGGTATGATTTAAGAAATTTTTCTTGTTGCTCTTTATCTACACACTTGAGGAAGCATCCATCCATACCTCTCTTGTAAAGCACGTGATTCAAGATTACAAACTTTGTTTCCTTCCTCTTGAGTTTTCTCCTTTATTTGTAATCAAGATGGGGAGGGAATTATCCATAAGTTAAGTACTAGGAAATATCAGTATACCACTCATCAGTAGTGGTTAATAAGAGAACTTGTGGATTGTTTTCGGGACAAGTTGAGAAAGCACAATTTTCTTCACTGTGTTGAGCTTTGAGTGTTTCATCTTCAACAATCAACCTACAAAAACCATTCCTCCTTACCAAATTGTAGGGTCAAATATCCAAGTCATATACTTGAGTCTTTGTAATCCAATTTCCTCTTTTATCTCCAGGATCCTGTTGTGTTAAGCTGGACTTGATTTCACTGTTGGGGACCATCACCACAGTATGAGAATTAAAGATATAAAATCTAAAAAAATTTACAGCCTTGACCACTACATAGGCTTGCTTCTCCAATTAGCTATATTTTAGTTCATGATTTTTCAATGGAAAACTCATGAAAGCAATAGGTTCTTCCATGCCTTCATCATTTTTCTGAACAAGAATGACAAAGAGTGTATGTTCGGAATCATAACAATATAAGATGAATTCTTTGTTAAAATCTGGAGACACGAGACTCAGAGCCTTAGCAATGGATTTTTTTATCTCTTCAAATGTTTCCTTCCCTTCATTGTTCCATTTGAATTTTTCATGTGGTTTCATTATGGTGGTGATGTGCTTTGTCAATTTAGAAAACTTAGGAACAAAGCGATGAATAAAATTCACCTTTCCAAAGAATGAATTAACTCCTTTCTTTCTTGTGGGTAGAGATACTTCATGAATGGATCGTACTCTCTCAAGATCAATGTGTTCTCCTGTTTGTTCACAATGTTCCCCAGTGACTTGCCTTACGTGACTCCAAAAATGTACTTTTTCAATTTAGTGATATGCCATGTTTTCTACACCTTGCAAGTACTTGTTCTAAGTGATAGATATGATCTCCCCTCTTCTTTGAAAACACCATTAGATCATAAAGATATATGACAATGCAATGTTTTAAATCCTTAAATTCCAAATCCATCACCCTTTGAAATGTAACTCCCGTATTGATTAGGCCGAAGGGCATTTTGTTGTAGGCAAAAGTGCTCCAAGGCATTATGAAGGTTGTCTTGGTGTGATTTTCTTATACCACATTGATTTGGTTATACCCTAAGAATCCATCAAGTAATGAAAACATTTTGCATCCATTGACTACTTATAAAATGTGATCCATGATAGGGAGAGGATAATTGTCTTTCAGTGATGCCTGGTTTAGGTTGTGGAAATCTACACATATTCTTATTTTTCCATTCTTGTTCCACATTGGCACAATGTTGGCCACCCATGTTGAATGCTGGATGGGAAATATGATTCTTGCATTAAGCATCTTCATTACCTCCTCCTTGATGGTATTAGAAATATTTGGGTTATATGGTCTTTCCCTCTACTTGAATGGCTTAGCATCATGTTTCAAAGGAATTGAGTGATGCATTTCCTTTGGTTGGAAGGATTTGAGTTCATCATAAGAGTAGGCCAAAAAATCTAAATATTTCTTAAGCAATGCAAAAAACCTTCTCTTCTCCTCGGGTGAGCAACATTTTCTAATATTGACCATCCTTGGCTCCTCTAAGGTGCTGATAATTTCCTTATCAAAATCAGCTAGGCACCAAGAATATTGTTTTTCTTTATTTTGAATGAATATTTTTTGTTTGTCAAAGAGGTCTTCCAAAGAAACTAGGCCTTTGGGAATATTGTTCCCTTTCAATTTGATCACTCCATCATTAATACCTTTAATTACTTCATTCTCTTCTTTGGTTACCACTTCTCAGTGTGGATTTTTTATTCCTTCAAAGAAGAGATTATTGAAATTATCTCTTTGTTCCAAAAATGCTAGAATTTGGTTATCATCATTAAAGATTTGCCAAATATTTGTATTATCTGGGACATTAGGCCTGAATACAATTTCTATGGTCACCTTGTCTTTACCAAAAGAAGGATGAGGTGTCACTAGGGAAGTTGATACTACAAGATAATCATCCTTTTCATTATTTTCCCTTGGGATTGCTTCAATGGAAAATGCATCAAAAGATTCAATGTAGTTCCATACTTTGTTTCTATAATGCCCGAGTCTTGGATTTTTCACATAATATTGTTGTAGGAATTGCTTTACTATCACTTATGCATCACCTTGGAATTTCAGCTTCTTGATTCCCTTGTCTTCAGCCACACCCATACCTAAGAGGAGAGCTTCATATTCCATCATGTTATTTGTATTATCAAATTGTAGCTTGTAGGAAAATGGGTACAATTCACCAAAGGGAAAGTACAACATTACACCTGCTCCTGAACTTGCACTAGAATGACTACCATCAAATTCCATTATCCAAACATGATCTTATTCCTCCTCCATAAGAAGTGGAAAGTTCTCATCTTTTTCTGATATGAGGAAGTAGTTTCCTAGCCCGATATCTTGAAAAAGGATGTTTTCCTTTGGATCATCAGACTTTCGTACTGTGAACTTCATCTCTATTACTTGAAGAAGCTTCTTCATCTCGCCTTTCACTAGAATAGTTGCAGATGACCAATCCATTTTTATTTCTCCACCCAAGTCTCTGCAAAATATTCATCTCAATAGCATGCCAAAAGAGGCTGGGATGTCTGCCACTAGGATGGTTAGAAGCACCTTCTTGTCTGGAAAATCAGCTAAGGTTACCTGTGCATATTTGATTCTTCCTACCAATGGCACTTTTTTGGATTCCATTGAATAAAAGGTTTAATTTTCCTAAGTCAATGTGATGTCAAGAGCATTTGCAAATTTTACGAGCATCACATTATCTAAGGCTCTGGAAGCTATGATACAATTATTTTGTTGGAAGCCTTTGATGAGAAGTGATAGGTACAAAGGTTCAACCCTATTATTTTTGGAGGCACTGAGGGATAGCATGTTCTCAAAAGGTGGTGTGGATGGTGTGGGGAGTAACCCTTTGTAACTTGGACCTAAGGTTATAGGATTACTACCACAGACTACATCAATAAACCTATTAAATTGGGCAGGATCAATTTGTAGGTATTCTATTTCTGAGAGCTCAAATGCAGTTTTGCTTACATGTTCCACAAATTCAAATGGGGTTATGGTGGGTGAGGAAGAGGTTCCGGGAATCATGGAATATTTACATGGAAAAGATTTTTCACTTTTAGGTGTTGAATTTTCCTTCAAGGGTGTAGTAACTAGCTTGGAAGGAGATGGGGATGCAGGTTTTGATGGCACCTTATATGTTTTTGTAGGAACAATATTTCAAGGAGAATTATTCTTAGTAACCTTGAGCTAGGAGAAGGATTAGATGACTTAATTGGTATGGCAGCATGATCCTTGCTAGCTAGTGGGTTTACTTTTTCTTTATCCAACTCTATCAAAGGTGGCAGTGGTGATCCTCTACTAATGATTTTATTTTATGGGACCTCTAAAGGAGAATCTTCTTTCTTCTTCTTGTCATTTACCGCAACCTTTGAGGATGAAGCACCTTTCTTGGACTGAGTGCGAGTGAAAACTACACATGAGAAACCTAGAGCTTCATCATCATCATCAACAGACTCAATTAGGCCATTATGTGTATCACCATCAATTTCCTCAATCTCAAGATAGTTTTCATAGTCCTCCGAATTTTCTTCTTCAGGTTCTTCAATTTTTGCTTCCTCATCTGGTTCTTCGACGTCATAGGTGGCATTGATTGGTGGTGCTTCAAGAGTGAGCTGGCAAGGAGGTGGAGAAATCCTTGGTCTATTGGGAGGATTTGGCTTCCTTGGAGCATTCCGCATTATGATCTGGGACAATTGTTTCTTCAAGGAAACTAAGTCATTTTCCCTTTTTTGGAACATTGGGTCTATGGTGACGAATTTTAAATTCTGGCCCTTTTGCTTTCCATTTGGGCCTTTCACTTTATCGGAAAGGATTAGATCATCGTTGGTTTCTATCGCATGGTCTTAAGCTTCCCTCAATGTTGTTGGTTTGGTTATTCTAAGGAAGAAACCTACTTCTAATGGTAAGGTACTTATGAAGAATCTCTCCATATTATTTTCAGGAGGCACCACATCTTCAGGGATTCTTCTTATCAGTCTCTTATATCATGCTATGAAGTATCTCATTGACTCAAAGGTTTATTATTTCATCTGTACCAATTAGAAAAAGAGATATTGACAATCTTACGTGGTCTTGAACCTATGTTTGAATTCACTTCTTATATATTCCCAACATGTGACAGACCTCAGCAACAACATGTAGAACCATTTGGCAGCATTTTCTTAAATTGAGTCCACAAAGATGTAGACTAACACATATTTTTCCTCAATTCCCAATACACCACAAGCGGTGATAAATGTGGCTACATGTTCTTGGGGGAGTTGAGAACCATCACCTTTAAATTTTGGAAAGTTTTTTCTTGAGCCCCTTGGTAGCTCATGGAGTGGTTGAGAAACAACAAGTGGACCAGTGTTTCCTCCCCATGGTACATTAGGCCTACAGGCCTCATGATCATGATCACGCTCAAAATCCCCCATTCTATTTATATTTCTATCTTCCAACCTTATTAAGGTTGTGGCTTCTGTTGTTGTTCTTTCATCCACCTTGGCTTGAAGTCTTTCAATTTCTTCAAGTTGAGCTCTTATTTCCTCTTCCACTCTTACTTCTCTTTCTCTAGATTCTTCTTTCATCCACTTTGGCTTGAAATCTTCAAGGATCTTGTTGATATATGGAAATTCATTGTCCAAAAAATTAGAAATACTTAGGTTCCCAACGTGACTGGTTTCTTGATGAAAAGAAGACCTCGGAATTCTAAGCAACTCTTGTCTTTTTTGAAGCTCTTTAACAATAGGGTCAGTTTGTCCTCCTTGTCTCTATTACCAAGTGTATCTTCTATCTGCTAGCTAGGGAATTTATGATCTTCTTTATGGTGCTGGAATTTATCTTTACCTCTCTAATTCAGTAGCACGTTCTTCTTCAAGGTCAATAATTATTTTTGCAATGAAGTAGTTGTTGACACTTTTCCTTTTTTGCCAGATAACTTCTCTCAAATCTAAAGCAATATCCTCTTGGATGTGGAAGAGAAATTTATGTCTTTAAATAGGAGGATTTCCTAGAATAGCCATGGTTTGTAGACATGTGGCTCATATAGCTATTCAAAGTCTAGATTTTTTCTTTTTTCAATTTTCAATTTTGTTTTTTGATACTTTTCATACCTTGTAGTCCTATTCAGGTGTAGATGTTGCTAAATCTTCCCCACTATGGGCACTAAAAATTTTTGGTGAGAAAATTTTTCAAGGATAAATTAGTGGTTATCTTGCCAATACTCTGGGAGTTTAATTCCCTCTACTTAACTGGTACATCTACCATACGTGCATGCATGAGTAAATTGTGAGTTTTATCCTGGTGGCCTTTCGGCCAGGGATATAATAAGGTCACTCCACTAACCCTACGAATTTTTTTATAGGTATCTACAAGGGAAGAATTTGATACAAAGGTGAGAAAGGGGAGTGAGAATATTTAGAATCGAGAAACTAATGTTACAACTAGAAAATTAGAGACTTGTACACATTAGCCAAGTTTCATTACATGCACTTTTATTTCAGAAGAAAATAAATATGCAAAACAACAACAAGACTAAATAGATCTTAATGAACACAGAGTACTAATAAACTCCTCAATCAAAGAGACTAAACTTCCTTCTTCCTTTATTGAAGCTCAAGAAAAAAATGTACATAGTGTGGGAAGTAGAAGACATTTTTTAGTGGGAGAAATGGAAGAAAATTTCTATCTCTTGCTCTCTTCACAAGGATATCTCTCTCATGAATTCATAAACAGCTCCAACATCTAAGAATTTTTAGAAGACAAAATTAAGAAGACCCTCAAATGAGGAGCTTGCTACAATTTATAGAAGAGGAAGCAACTCTTCATCTTCCCAATCACTTTTTGAATACCTTAATATAACATTGAAGAAAGATAATATCCCATGAGAAGAGAAGAGAGAGAGAGAGAGAGAGAGAGAGAGAGAGGGAGAGAGAGAGAGAGAGAGAGAAAGAAGAGGAAGAAGAAGAATTATGATGAAGGATGAGCCGTTGCAGTGGACTTGGATCCACTCTCTGATTGCTCTCCACTTCATGATCCTGAGAAGGCTTCTATATATCCAAGATCTTGTTTGAAATGTGCCACTACTCATTTTACTTTTTCGGCATGAGGGATGTGAATGTAGCTCAAGGTTTTATTCCATCCGTCAGTCACACTATTTATGTCCTTGCACTTTCCGAACCATGATGAATGCTTTTATGTTATAAGTGGAATGGAGGATCAGATCTATGAGAATAAGTTGAGATTATCCTTAGTAAAGGACAATGGGTTTCCCACCCCTTTCTTGGCATATTCCTCGAAAGGGATGATCAGTTCATCAACAGTTGTGTGTTTTCTCATTTCAGGTACTCCAAATTTTTGAACTCTCCCATTTATACTATCCCACAACTTATATGTTTGTTATTCTTTCTCCTCTAGCTCTGTGAAAGCCTGATTGATTGTTTCAAATCTGATTTCTAAGGCCCTTACCCAAACACATGTCAATTCTTTTGTAGGATTTTCAAAAACCTTCTTATCGATCAACTCCTAATAATGGGTGTTGCTCATCTCACTCATTACTAGTTTGAGAGGTTCTTGGTAATCTCTTTCTTTCTCCACATCCTCTTTGAGTGCTATTGTTATGTTGGTCATTGCACACATGTACGCAAAGAGATTTACTTCCTCTTAGAGTGTTGACTTCCATTTTTTGAAGATTAATTTTATCCATTCATTGTTTTCTCACCCTTGCATTATTATTTCATGTGTTCTTCTGATGGATTCTTGATCGAAGCTACTGATGGGTACCACTTTCTCAATATGAAGTGTTGTAGTGCTTGGTTCCACTAGGTGTTGCACATAAGATGAAAGGGTTTGTACTTGTTCCTCTATTACTTCAACCTTCTCTTTATGTTCTTTATTCCTTTCCACCATACGAGAAGAAGATTATTGATATATGTGTAAATATCTCTCATGAGTAGCTGGTCTCAATTGGATCGTGCTCATTTCGTAGTCAGATGGTGTAATCTCATCCAATGGCTTGATTACTTTTGGCTGAGCTACTTCGATGTAATTATTACCTATCTCCCCACTTTATAATCATGATGATGTCTATGTGGTATTTCTTGACCTTTTTTCTTTAGCCAATGAGATAATCACTGATAGATCGGGGGTTGCTACTTTTTGCAAAGTGTGAGTGTCAAGGATGATTGTTTCCCACATCCACAGAAACAACTCGCTAGATTAAGGCTCAATGATGGGTGCACCAACCATTATTTGTTTTGATGGAGGGGATAAGTCCTAAAAGAGAGGAGTGTTGGTGTCGACAATAGGAAATACCTCTTGCAGTGGTTCAAAGACTAGATCATGAGTCATATACCCCTCATTTTCCTTTCATATGCTGCTAGATTTTCTATTTGCATTCCTGAGATCATGTGTTCCTCCTCCGAAAATGCAAATGAACCTTCTTTTTCCTTGAGTTTCTTGAGTGTCTTCTTGTAGGGATAAGTTTCCAAATCCATGTCCTTCCTTTTTAAAATCACTCTAGAGTGTTTAGAGCTAGAACTCACCTCAACCACTTTTGAAGATGATTGATGTGAAGTTTGCTTCTAGCTTGGAGAAATTCCTCGTGACCAAATTATCATAGTCCTCTTCTTCTTAAGCATGTTCCTCATTCTCCTCACCACTTTTTTAGTCTGCTCCAATATATCTCCTGATTCATGAACATGTAAGTTAATTTGGGGCATTGAGGACATCTTGACTGATGTGTACTCAGGGTCGTACATCTCTATCCCATCATCACGCAGGATGTCTTCATACCAAGAGAACTTGAATTTCTTCATCGCACTGATTTTCATCCTCATATGGTCCTTTTCACATACTTTGAAATTGTCAATACAATTAGCCCAGTATTCCTCAACTTGTGGCTCATGTTGCAATTCTAGGACATAGAATGAGTCAGGATCTTCTTGGGTGTTAAAGTTGTGCCTGGTGATGTAGGAATTCAAATTCAAATGTGTGAAAGCTCTAGGTGAGATGCATCATTTTATATTTTGTATGTTAACTCCCCTAGAAATATAGGGAATGAAATCAATTTATTTCTCCTAATTCTGAGCTTGTTATTCACTCGAGTGATCTTCCTGCAGAGCTCGAACAATACAATCTAGTCACTGAGGTACTTAGGTAGTTTCAGTGGAGCTTGGTCAAAACAAGTGACTCATATGTAGGATAATGTTGAGAATTGTATGAAGTACAAGCCATATTTCTTAGTCATGGATGTTACTTTTAGTGACATCCTAGCTTTGAGATCCCCTTATAAGATTCAGACCACGTACATAATGAATGCATCATTCACATGAGAAAAATGCATGTTTCTCTCCTCCATTACAAACTGTGGAATTTTCTCGAATGCATGTACCTTGGCAGAAATGTTCTGCATGAGATCCAATCCTTTGAATGATCTCGAGCTTGTGAGGAGATAGACTAGCTAAGAAGTCATGTGGAACTTCTTTTTCATGGGCACTTGGAGTAGTTACAGATGGAAATTATCACTGATGATCTACCCCTAGTCAATTCTCTACCTTCCTTTTGTTAGTGTCAGTATTAAAAGCCCCATCCAATCTTGTAAGTCTCTCATGCTTGCTATGCCCATAACTCTACTAAGGAGAGTGATGACATCAGAATAACCTTCTTGGAACTCACACCTTGGAATATTCTTGGGCATCGTGGAGTGATTTCTTCCTATTTTTAACCATGAGCCGATCACTACTCCTTGGACATATGAATCCATTGTTTCCCAATTACGCATAGTCCTATCCTTTGAGATGATGACCATGCTGGGGGATGTCGGTATCTGTAGAGAGAGTGAAATGTTCCTAGCGATGATGATGGCCATCATTGTACTTTTGTCAGCTCAGATGGTTCATGTCTCGGGCTTGTAGTGGAAAGAGTATGCTAGGACTAACTCGATACTTTTCACAGACACTAGTTGTCTTATAGAGGTGAACAAATTTCTTGTGAATATCTAGTCTTCAATCCTTGTTTGGTCCTTAGAGGCCATGCGAGTCTTAAGGTCTATGAAATTTTAGAAGTTTTATTTTTCAGACCTAGTAGTGCTTCTGGATGCAGAAGCCATTAATGGACCTCAAAATTACAAGTCTATTTTTCTCCTCCATTTGGAAAGAAAATTATATCTTTAATGTGTGTTTTTTCTTCTAGTGCTTCACATGCAATCTTACTTCAATCCAACAAACGGTTTGATGGGAAATCCCACTTCTTCCTTTGTTGAGCCAGAATGGAGATTTTTTTGTTGTGAATGCTCTATCACATGAGAGGAGAGTTTGAGGTTATTTTTTTTATGGTCTTGGATAGAGGAAAAAATAGAAGAAAATGGTTCATTGATTCATGCACTAGTTTATAGGATTTATTCAGACTTCCATTTTTTAGATATGGTGATTTTATTGTTCTCTTCTTCATTGTTCTTTGTTTCTCCTTCTTATCTTGATGATAATTCCTTCTGAGACATGTGTATTTCCATGGGAAAGGTATTTCATTTCCTTGGTTGATTTGGTATGAGTTGTTTGCAATGGCGGAGTGATGAAAGAAATTTGTAGACGAAGGATGAAGATTATTTGTGCACGGGAGTGGAAGTAGCTGGAAGCACTAGAAACACATAGAGGCCATTAGATTTTTTAAATTTTGAATGCATGGAGGGAGAATCTTGCGTGTAATTTTTCATGTTTGATTTAACTAACCTCAAGGACATGAGGGACATAAAATTCAATGGTGGTCAAGAGGAATACATGTGGCGATGATCTGACGATAGGGAATGAAGGTGAGAAAAACTGCTTTAAAGCAATGAGAGCTGAAAGATTCTCACAAGGATGTCGAAAAGACTCCTAATATGGGATGGGAACATTTTTCCATGCTTTATTTACATGACCTCAGGGACGTGAGGGTCATCAATTTCCATTGTGGTCCTGGAGCTGACACCTGGCGTTTGATCTGACAGCAGGGAATGGATGCTCCAAAAATGCACTTGGAGGCTAAAAGTCAGTCACGTTGGTAACCAAAAGACTCCCCATAGGGGCTGAGAAAACTTTTCCATGCTTGATGTCCCAAAACTTAGGGACTTGAGGGACATCAACTTCCATGATGGTCCTAGAGCTGACACATGGTGCTTGATCCTATGGCAGGGAATTGATGCTCCAAAAATGCACCTAGGGGCTAAAATTCAAACACGTGGGTGACCAAAAAACTCCTTATAGGGGCTAGGTGAATTTTTCCATGCTTGAAATCTCTAGCCTTAGGGACATGAGGGAAATCAATTTCCACGGTTATCTTGGAGATGACACGTGGTGCTTGATCCAACCGCATGGAATGAATTCTCCAAAAATACACCTGGGGGCTGAACTGTCAAGTTTGGAGGTCATATGAGGCTCCCAGAGGTCACATGGGGGCTGGGAGAATTTTTCCAAGGTTAGCGTACCTGACCTTAGGGACATCAGGGACATGAAATTCCACCAGGATCCTAGTGCTGACATGTGTCCTCCCAAAAAATTACTAAGTCTTGAACTGCCTTTGAGAGGGTAACTTGGAAGGATGATAACTTGAGCTCCCGATGGAATTTATTAGTGAAATTGTATATGATCCTGACTATAGATAGAATTTTGGATCCAATGGTGTGGGTTTCATGTTTTTATTCAACCATATGATCCCTAAAGAAATCAGATTTTTTTTTATTTGAGACTCCAATTGTTCCTGAGAAAAATTACCTACCAATCCTATGTGCTAAGGTGTTGTGAAAAATATGATTTCACCATCATGTAGGTATTGGAATCCTATTTCTAGGGATGTTTCTTCTTACTTCTAACTCCATTCATATCTCCTATAATATTCTTCTAAATCCCAACAGCTATTTTAGGCCTGTGTATTTCCTAGACTTGTGAACCCTGTTTTTTACTCAGACTGCTCCAAGTATTTAAAAACTTCCCCAAACCTTCAAAAATAATTTCCATGATGTTATAATGTCTTCAATTCACTTCCATGTTGAATTTTTCCCTTCTGTTCCACTCCAGTGGGTTCGATCTAGTCCTGGGAAGGCCAGCGATAGCCCTTCCCAATACTGCCAGAAGATAACATCTTTTCAAAACTCCCTAAAATCACCTATGGGGAATTAATAGACTTTACTAAATCACCTAAGGGACTAATTTTAAATGAAATAGGGGGTGATTAGATTGATGAATTTGACCCAGGGTGCCTAGGAATGATAAAACATGAAAATTTTGGCACATGGGTATAGTTGTCATGCTTGGAAACTTCCAATTTCCTTGTTGCACATTTGCACGACAACAAAATGTGTAAAACTTGCATATTTTTTATCCCTTCATGTTGTATGATGAAAAATATTTGGTATTTATTTTTTCCATTGAGGATCTTGCTCTGGAGAGTCTGCTAGAATTGGAAGAAGATGTGGTTTTACAGTGCAAATAAATAACAACATAAAGAGGAGTGCATGATGGGTGGTTGATTGGGTTGAAAGGATAGTTTCCTACCAAAGGAAAGTGGTATTCTAGAGAATATGTGAGGAAGAAATTTCCTCACCTCATAAGTCCTTGAATATTTTAGGGAATTAAAAGCATCAAAATGGGGAGGTATGATTTTAAAAATGGATTAGGAATAGCCCAATTCTATGTAATTTCTATATCTGATAATTTTTACACAAGATCTCAACTCATTGTATTCATAAGAATTTATAGTTAGGATGGGGGGTGATCTGTAAACCTTTGAATGATGTTTTTAGGACATTTTATGTTCTATCCAAGGGAATTCAATTGACAGTTAAGTGACCAACCTGGTGGTTACATAACCGTTGCTCTATATAGAGAAGCAGTTGCACAAATGTTATGGCGGTCCTATGTGATATAATTCCAGAACTCAGGAACTCAACATTTGTAGATGTTTGAGCTTCCCAATTAGTTTGTTTCACTTTTCCACCCCTACCTGAGATAACAATCTATAAATACAAGAACTTTGAAGGATTCTAGCAAATGTATTTGGTGAATTCAAAGTGTGAATAAAGTTGTAGAGTTAGATTCTTGTCTTGTTTATTCATATTGAAGAGTTATTGTGTTTGAGATAAGTGAGAGCAAGTAGATACAATTATAAGGATTCTTATCTTTCTTGAAGGCCATTTTTGTAGTAAGTTGTATCATTTTGAGATTACATAGTGAAGGAGAGCTAATTTGCTCACCCACTAGAGTCTTTCCCACATCAATTTTCTCTAGGATAAAACTTGTCTCATTCTTGTCTCTTCCTCTTTAAATTTTCAGTTTAATTTTGGTTGATATTGCACAATAATTGGTTTAATAAATAACTCACATATTTCATTCATATTCATGAGCATAGTGATCTGTTAATTGTAAAATTTGGGAAGTTTACGGATTAATGTTTGAGAACTTATTTATATGAAATTGAATCCAAACAACATTTTGAGATGAATGAGATGGGTCGTATGATCTAATTTTTCCTTTACCCACCTCAAAAATAGCCTTTTTCTAGGTACCATAGAGTGTGCCTGCCAAAAATGAGTTGTGTAAAAAATGTACCCGAGTCTTTTGAAAAATATGAAAGCACCATCATTTATATAATTGAATTATCTTTCCTATTATGTGTTTCTTGACCTCTAACTCTGTATGGATTTCTCATAATCATATTTTGAAGCTCATGAACTATTTTGAAATGCAAGCTCCTTCACCTTAAAAAATCCTGATTTCAGTAAACTTGTTCCTAAACCTTCAAATATTCCCTAAATTTTCCTAAATCACTTACAATATGTTCTTAGATACTCAATACCAATTCTCAATAAATTTGGGCCATCAAATCTACACCAAGGGGTGCACACCAGTCTAAGAAAAGGATAGAAATAGTCATTTCTAGGTCTACTAAAGAATCTACCTTAAGAAAAACTATATTGGAAGAAATTCACGAACTTGTTTTCATTTTTCAAACAATTGAGAAAGGTTATTACAACACACATGAGCACTTAGATGATTGGGATAGGCATGAAATAGAGAGATAACTAATCCAGAGGATTGCTCAAGAGGGTTTATAAGAAAAAAAATTGACACTATGGTAAAGTTTTCATGTTTTTAACTTAAATTTTTCCCTTACAAAAACATGTGACAACAACATACACAATATTATTTTGGATGGAAATTCAAAAGGGGATATCATATCTACATATTATCACTACTATCATAAGGGACTACATTTTGGGCTATATACACTACGTAGGAAGGGGAAGTGTTGAATTTTATACCATACATTTGCGTCAAAGCTAGCTATATCCTACTATCTTGGCATCCTTCTATGGAGGGAAACCTAAAGAAACCATTTCACATGTAAACAAATATAACTACATGTTGTCTAAAATGTAGTGTAGTGATCGGTACTAAGTTTACCCATTATTTGACCATTGGGGTTAGTCTGATTTCACATATTGCATATTTTATTCATATCTAATATTTTTGTTAGCTTGTGCAAATATATAAGGTCTATTTCATAGGTTACATGTGTTATCAAAACCATAAAAGTGAACTCAAAGTGATAAAACAAATATTTAAGTGAATACTCTCAAACCCAGAAAAGTAGTAGATCATGTATATTTACACAGAAACTAGCACCCAGAAATTCTTTTCCTTCTATGAGCACTCATGTCCTGCACATAACAAAGTTTCAAGACTCTCAACCAACCATTTTCCCCTCATTTATAGTCAGATCTAGCAAATACATAGTCCCGACTACCTCTGGATTGCATAGGAATTAGTTAATTCATTTATCTCTCATATTTTCTTAGAGTTTACACTTTTGATTACTTATCACTTGTATATTTACTTTATATCATCATTTATCACATTACTTACTCTAAAATTAGATTTAATTTAATTTATTGATCCATAAAATGTTGAATTTTAACAATATACAAATCATCGTTCTCATGAAAAATGAAAGGAATATGTAAGTTCTTTGTGAACCAATATAATGTGCATAAATGATCACAACTATGCTACAAATTGAGGAAAAGAATGCAAAAGAGACACAAGAATTTATCCTGGAGAAACCCAATCTAGGAAACACTCTAGTAGGTGAGAAAGTTTTCTCCCCTTCACTATGTAAATCTCCATAAATACAAATTACTGTCAATAACTGGCCTTCAAGAATGATTCAACACTCCTAATTGTATTTTTTTCCTCACAATCCCCAACAATGAAGAAATCACTTTGAATGAAAAAAATAAGATAGAAATACAACTCCTCCTCTTTGCTCACAGTTGTTCTTTCCCAAAATCACTTGCTAGAATGATTAAGTGCATTCATATTTATAGTTTATTCTCCCCAAGGATGGAAAAAAATTGAAACGAATCATTAGATAATCCTAAACATTTTCAACTATTCAAATTATTGATTTTGGTGCTAAAGGGACAAAATCATGTGACAATTATCACAACCAAACAATAGCCGAACAACAGCTCAACCGCAACTAAACCACAACATATCTATTGCAGTTCATAGTTACTATGCAGAAATTAACCAAATATGGTATATTTTTCCATTCGAAGGTGTCCATATCACCTTCAACCTAATTTATCCATTTTTCTATAATAATTAACACGAGGGTATGTTTTACAGGAATCGAATATGGATAATACATAGAATTGGGTATTTCAAATCCATTTTTGGATCATATCTCCCCAATTTGAGGCTTTTAAGTCCCTAAAATATTAAAGGTATGAAATCATGTGACAATTATCATAGCCTAACAATAGCCAAACAACAGGTCAACCACATCCAAACCACAGTAGATCTATGGAAGTTCATAGTTAATACGTAGATATTAACCAAAAATGGTATGTTTTGTTATTTGAAGGTGTCCAGATCACCTTAAACCTAACTTAGCCATTTTTCTATAATAATTAATATGTTGAGGGTATGTTTTACAAGAATCAAATATGGACAATACATAGAATTGGGTATTTCAGCCTCCCCAATTTGAGGCTTTTAAGTCCCTAAAATCTTCAAGGAATTATGAGGTGAGGAAATTCCTTCCCCACATCTTCTCTAGAATACCACTCCTGCACCTGGAGGTGTATCTGCTGGATTGTTCCAATGAACATATAATATTTTTGGAATTCCAGTCTCACGTTTCCATTGTCTCTGCATGGTAATCTCAAAAAAAAAAATCTACACTCCTAGGAAAATAACTAAACATGTCTTAAAAAGTTTTTTTATGATAGAATTAGGAACTAAATTTTCATAAGGCTATAGGATATATGCCAATCCTCATCGCAAAACCTAGGATCTCTCATAAACTAGACCAAGGTACAACTTACCACCTCTATCTACTGATCTGGATCTAAATGACATGCGGTGACCTCATAGTATCCATCTTCTCTCCCAATATATACCAAAACTCACAAATGAATTGTGATTCCTTGTCTGTCATAATAGAATTAGGAAAACCAAAATGAACCTAGACATTAGCAACAAACAACTCTGTTGTATCACTGGTCTTATTGCAAGGAATGTAAATACCCACTTTACAAAACTGATCTATTACCATAAATTTAACATCATATTATTTTATAGAAGTAGGAAAATTGACCATAAAATCTAAGGAAAAATTTACCCATGGCTGGAAAGAAATTGATAACGGCATACATAACCCCAATTTTCCCTCACTACATGAAACAAAACTTCTAAAAAATTTAACAACTACTATCTGTATACTTGGACAAAACTCAAACCTATGTAAGTGCTCAACAATCTTTGTCACACCAAAGTGACCAGCCACCCCTAATGTGTGTGATTTATCAAACAAACAATGTAATTATTGTTTATTTTTGTAGGCATCATGTATAGACTTCCTGTGGAATCCCAAGTCTGGAAGTAAACCATCGGGTAACAACTACATCATATTCTCAATTGGCCTATCTGGGGGCATCCCCATACGATCTTCACTGAAATGTTGAATAAACTCTCCCATTTGTTTCTATAATTTTTTAATAACTATGATATGAGTGGTCTCATATATAACTTCCTTATCTTGTCTATCCCTTAGAAGAAGTAAATAAAATATCCCACTAGCATTAATTTTTCAGGCTTCGGTGGCACTTACCAGAGAAATATTTGAGTCTCCTATAAAGGCTAAAATGACATAGATTTTACCATCCTTCACCAAACGGTATTGGTTGGATCTTCTCATGAATATGACATCTCTAATATACAAATATGGACTCCCAAAAACTATGCCACACAAATCAAGAGGAACAACATCTAAAATAACTTCATCAATGAATTTTTTATCAATACCAGATGTGATCTTACATTTCTTAGAAACCTTGATGTCTACACCTTCCTTTACTCAATCCAATGAGTACAGAATTGGATGATTGTAAGTTTCCAACATCAACCTATCAAATAGCTCTTTACTAACCAAATTAGCTTATGAACAAGTGTCAAAAAGACAATCCACTTTGGTCTTCTTCAATTGAATTTTTATATGGAAGAGCTTAGTAAGTTCATTATCTTGAGCATTACTAGTGTAACCTAGACATACCTCTCTATAGATGGAGGCAAAAAACATATTCTCATCCACCTATTTGCTGTAAAACACTTCCTCTCTTTGGATGAAAGCCATGTCCTTATTTTTATTTTTCTTATTCTTGAAAGGTTGTAATTCTAGGTGGAGCTTCCAACATTTTTCCTCTGAATGAGTGTTAACATCATAATGACCATAGTGAAATTTAGTATCCTTAATGGAAGTAGCATCCTTCTTAACTTTCCCTTTTTCCTTTCCCTTTGGCTTGATGCCATCTTCTTTTTCTAGAGCATGTTGAGAGGTAGATGAACTCTTATTTTTGTCCATCTCTAACCAATGGGCTTGTAAAAAACCTCATCTTCATCCACTAGATTGGCTATGAAGTCCACCAATATACTTCATTAGAATGTCCTGGTCTACTACATATTTTCCCATCCAGACAAATTTCTTATGGAACTTACTAATGTTATCCTACACATTCTAGGCTTACTTTTTCCTGAGATACTACCAATACATGGACCTCTCTTCCTCATAACAAATAGGATTAAACTGATTTTTTATTATCTTTTTAAATTCATCCCACTTAGTAATAGGAGAAAGCTTCTTAATAAATACAAGATGAACATAACTTTTAAATCAAGTTAAAGCATGATTGGTCAGTTTTAACCGAGCAAAGGAAATCTTATGACACTCATTAATTTGATGCAAACTGAAATATACCTCCAGTTGAGTTAGCCAATGGTCTTACTTCTCAGGATTCACATCTCCATCATAAGGTTGAATTTTTATCTTGTCCTTTGCTTTGAAATGTGGGGGTGTGGAAATGGCACAGGGTTGTTCTTTTTCATATTAATGAGCATCTTTTTCATGGGATTATGGTGTCTTGTTTGGAACACCAAGTTTCTCCATGAGTAATCCCATGATGGACTCCAATTTCCTGATGGAAAAGGAAATATTTCCCACATCCTTGGATAGACTTGCCACATATTCCTCCAACTTGTAGAAACATTCTTCTCCACTATCATTTTCATCTTATCTACGATCCATCTCTTGGATATCTTGCTTCCACTTCCTTGTAAAAATATCTACTTCAAAAGGAGTAAGTCTACCTTCACCACTTTCTTTTCCCTTTCGAGTAAGGGGCATCTAACTGTAATATCAACACAAGTTAACCACACAAAAATTGAAATCTTAACTACTATAATACAAATCTGATTTGTAAACTTTTGAATTGTAACAATAAACAGATCACTATGCTCATAAAAAATGAATGAAATATGTGAGTTATTGTTTAACCAATATAATGTGCATAAATAATCACAACTATACTACAAATTGTGGAAAATAATGCAAAAGAGACAAGAATTTATCCTAGAGAAACCCAATTTGGGAAAAACTCTTGTGGGCGAGAAAATTTTCTCACCTTCACTATGTAAATCGCCAGAAATACAAATTATTGCCAATATCTAGCCTTCAAGAAGGATTCAACACTCTTTTTACTTTTATTTTATTTCTCACAATCCTCAATAATGAAGAAATAACTCTCAATTAACATAATAAAAAATAAATATATCTCCTCTTTTCTTACACTTGTTCTCACTCAAAATCACTTGCTAGAATGATTAACTGCACTCATATTTATAGCTATTCTACCCCAAGGATGGAAAGAAGGTTAAATAAATCATTTGAGAAGTATAAACATTTACAACTATTTGTCTTCTCCATTTTGGTGCTAACGGGACATAATCATGTGACAATTACCACAGCCAGACAAGAGCCAAACAAAATCTCAACCATAGCCAAACCAAAGAAGATATGTGGAAGTTCATAGCTAATACATATAACTTAACCAGAAATGGTATCTTTTGTCATTTGACAGTTTCCAGATCACCTTCAACCTGACTTAGCCATTTTAATATAATAATTAACATGTTGAGGGTATATTTTACAAGAAACAAATAGGGAGAATACATATTATTGGGTATTTCAGATCCATTTTTGGACCATTTACATTAAATCATTCGGTGAACACCACTCTTTTTAAACTCCTTGCCTTAGGATTCCAAACCCTCATGGCTAAAAAAGGTTCCCATCTCCAAAGCATGATATGAACTATATGCACATGTAACCAATATTTGCTAATGCAACTGAAGAATATGAATTTTCTAACCTCATCCATCATCCTCAATATAATCAAAAGGTCCTCCAGCAACTCCTTGAATTCCAAAACTCTCTTCATGTTGGTTTTCAAACCCCTTATATTTGAATATTTTTCCCTGACCACAACTTTATCGCATGTTCTCCCCCATTTCCCATAGCCATGAATAACCCTCCATCCTCATGTCCTTGTACTATGGAAAATGATAGCATTAATTTTGATTCTTTACATGATGAGGTTATTTCTTGTGAAAACATGGGTGTTAATTACTCTACTTCTAATAATGTAAATATAAGTATGGATAACGATGTTTCTGCTATTAGTCATGTTAAATATATTTATATCTCTCCTACTATTATTACTTCTGAATTTTTTTCTAATGATTTCCATGATAGATCTAATGCTAACACTCCTACCACTTATTTGTATGTTGATGATAAGCTTGATGAAATTCTTTCTTGAAAAATTATGACTGATAGTGACTTGGATTATTATAATGATACTACACATGTTAATGATGATGTTTCTTTCATTAACTTGGTTGAGTGTGAATCTACACCTTCTATTTCTTATAATTTTGAATTTATTTCTAATGATGGTCCTGTTGAAACCAATCTGACTCATAATATACCTCTTACTATGTCTCACGATCCTACACCTAGTACATTTGTAGAGCTTCCACATCCATCTTCCCCTCCCACACCTCCATCCCCTTCTTCCACATCCACTTCCCCTTCTCAAGTTCCCCTGATCACAAATAATGGAAAAATTCAACCCCTTCATGTGTTAATCACTTCATAGGCCATCCCTTCACAAAACATCCTCTTTCTCATGCATGTTGTTGGTACTTTTACAAAATCAATTTCATACCCTTACCCTCAAGAGTAGAGCCTATTATGCCTCTATTGATAATAATTCCCTTCTTGGAAATCTCATTCCTAAGAAAATTCACAATTTTGGTTTCCCCAAAGGTTTCATCATGCTTTCTTTCTTATTTTTTGATGGCACATATAATCCCTATTTGCATCTAAAGCATTACCCATTATCCATGCAATCTTATTCTAATGATCGATTGGTACTCAAATACTTTCGTAATAGCCATATTGATCGTGTTCTCCCATGGTATACTCATTTATCTAATGTATCTATTAGTACCTACTATAATATGGAGGATGCTTTGCTTATGAACGTTTTCCTTATTTACATAAATGAAAAAAAGAACCAATCTTATATTACATTTTACGCTTTAATTCTTGCATGCATCAATTAATGTTTTCACCTTTTGATATAGAAATGCAATTGATCTGAAAATAAGTGCTTAATCCAACACTTTCAATCATTTCAAAGGATCAATAATTTTTAATAAACTTAAAATGTCATAATAATCCAAAATATTGATCAAAAATTGATTTAGGACTGATCATAAACTAAAATTCATTCCCATTTAATTCAAAAAAATTCACTGTTTCCTATTCAATTGATTTTAAAAGTTATCAAAACTAATTAAAATTGCATCCCAAATTATTTTTAAGAACTCAATTAATGGCAAATATCAGCAAACTGAAAATAAAAATTAGAAGTGACACAAAATAGTTTGTGGGGTTCAGAATTCCTACGTCCTCGGGTTTGTTATGAACTGATCCATTAATAATGTTATAATTGTAAATACATTTAAGATTTACAATAAACCAATAATGAATCAAAACGTAAAAAAAATTGTTATCAGACCTTCAAAGGACTTTAGTGTAGCTCAACACTTGTCCTTTACCTTCCTGGTCCACTTGTAGTTGTGTCCCCCTTTGGATCTATGCCTTTGTGTGACTTTAACAATAAAAATATTTGTCACAAAAGCTTCAAAATTTGGAAATTGTCACACCATCACAATCATCTAAAAATTCTGAGAAACTTTCATATATAACTTGAGACCTGGATGTGAGCAGAAGTGCTCCAAAAATGGTGTTTTCTCCAAGTGCCTCCTTATTGCTTATACATAGACCTGCACACTATTTTATAAAATGCAAAGAGCTTCTTTTATAGCCAACCGAGCCATGGGGCAAGATTTTTGGGCAGATATACCTTGGGACTAAGAGGTCATGGGTTTGAATCCCACCTACACCATTTTTTTCAGAGGTTGATTTGCTTTGGAGTGGGAGATATTCCAATTTTTCTGAATTGAGGAGGGTCTTTGGTTTATATATGGAAAGACCTGCCATATTAGTTGTGGCTTAGGAGACACAAGCCATTTTTCTTGGTCCTCCTAATGATCTTTCAATCCATTTATAGGGTGTCAATTTGTTCTTAATGTTTGTTGCGTCGTGTATTATGAGGGTACCCAGTTGTTAGCAAATGTGGTCGAGTCATGTGGAGGTAAAATGGCGGGTTGGTTGGTAATTTTTTGATCCACAAATCTTTAACCATTATGCATGTTAGTTACCATTCTGTTGAATGATATGGAACTTCTTAGATTAATAGGTATGTTTGTGGCATTACATAGTAATCCCAGACATAGTGCAGATAAGTCCCATCTGTTGCGGATGTGGTATTATGTTGACCATGAACAATGTGGCATATCAATGGCCAAATAGATAAGGCTTGTGTGGTGGGGAAGTGATCAGCGCATCAAGATAATATATAGCTCTCCTGAGTTAAAATATAGCTCTCTCAAGCTGAATTCAACCCTGTAATGCAAAATAAACTCTCTAAAACAATAAAGTCCCACATTGGGAGAGTTAGAAAATATATGGCATATTTAATCAAAAAATTGATAATAGTAATGTGAATAAAAAGCAAAAAAGGCACCCCTCCTAAAAAAGAGTATGCCAAAGCTAGCTGAGGGCACCGAACTAGAAAATAGTGGGGACCACCAAATTAATTGTGTGTCAAAGACCAGACACTTGAAAACACAAAACTTAACATTTTCACCTTTTTCCAAAGTGACACGTGTCGACAAACCATTTGTGAGTTGACCACGATTGACCTATTTTCAACCCAACCTTTTACTGACGATAAATTTTGTGTCCAGACTCCATTCTTGGAGTTTTTCATACTATCAGAAAGGTCTCTAAACTCTCTACAACATGGTCTGGTATAAGGAGGGTTAGGGAACTTTCAAAGACTAAAAAATTCTCTAGATCAATCCTCCCCACTAGGAATTATTTTTGTCCACAAAAATTTATTTATCAACCCACAAAAACATGCTAACTCTTCCTGAAATTGCAAAAACACATACAAGAACCTGAAAAAACATTATAGCTTAACCAAATGAAAATATTTTGTTAGCTATTTAGATAAATGATCAGATAATAACAACTATTTGAGGTAGTGTTCAATTGATACACTATAACCCTATCAACTCTGCACACAACTTTGAACTGTTAATACCACTGTAATATCATCACAAACAATTGACCAAATAATGACACCCATTCTATAATGGAAAGTTAGTTTTAAACTATCACTTTCTAATATGATCGATTACAAAACAAAAATTCCATAAAAATAGCTCAATATAACTAACATCTAAACTACCCACAATTAGGATAGTGCCCATTATCCATCTGAAACTATAACAACTGTAAATATTCACTATCAAGAATAAATTATACTATCAATGCCCAAAAATAGATATAGTCAAAAATTTAATTTGCGTGAATATGCCAATTTTATCCATACATGTTGAACTATAAAAAGATAGATCAAACTATATGCTTACAAAAATCGGTGAACTATCTTCTACTGTAAATGATCACCAGGAATACCTACACACCAATTTGTTAGTGAAAATAATGTACACTTCAAATGTAACTACACTGAGTAGTCAAAAATACACACCCTAAAAATAAGGGTTTTCATGAATGGGAAATGTTGGGCCCTTGTAATATTAACCAAGTATGAAGGCGACTGGGCGCACATGGTCCCACTTATGAAAAGGCACGCAAGGAAAAAGCACATGATAGAAAGAGTTAAGGAATCACATAGCTCACACGACGTGTGAAAGGAGGCTTGGGACTTAGTCGATTTGGGAACCCAAGGTAGAACACATGAAAAGTGTGATCGGTTGCTTGCGGATAAGATGCCAGCCTGGCGATAAGCTGGCCCAGGAAAGAGCATGCCTCAGAATGGAATCTTCTAGAAGATCAGCATGAGATGAAGTGGAAATCTCGGGCCTTGAGGAGCATTCTCGCATAAAGGACCACATTCGACACTTGGTGCCATATCTGAGGGTGCTGGAAGGTGAGTTGGCAGCACATAGGAGAATTATAAATACAAGTTCCTGCGGAGTAAGAGAGAGAGGGGGGGAGAAAAAATCTAGAAGTACGAGGTATAACGGAGCTCTACAAAATTACTACGAGGGGATATTTGTATTCAGGAAAGAATGCACTAAGCATGGGATTGTAATTTTTCTTTTTCTGTTAGCTTAGTTACATACATCCAGTGATATGCATGACTGCGGTCTGCTCTCTGTGACTCTCTGTAATGAATCAATGAATATAATGAGGTTACCTGTTATATACAGACATGGATATCAATGGTTTTAATGCACATTTCTCTCATATGAGTTCTCTTTCCTTTCATGCTATGTATGAATGCTTGTATAATTCTTTCTGTCATAATGCATGTTCTGGATTCTGTTAAAGTACTCATTCTGAAGTGACTGCAAGGATCTAGAGGCCGTTCTGAGCCCTATGGTTCTTGTTTGTCTTAACTTCCCTCCTGAAAACTCTTACACTACTCATAGATGATGCTTCCTACTAAACTCACATAAAAGAGAGACTCAGTACCCGTGTGTGCCTTGGGTGAGCACTCAGCTTCTACTGGGTGATAGGCCGGTGCACATGGGGTTCCTTCCTTTTATAATGGGGGTAAAACTAACTACATCTTGGTTCCATTGCTATGACCTATTTTCAAAGTTGTAGTGGGATATAGCATACATCATGACCTGTGTAATGAGTAATGATAGAGTGGTTGACATTGGAAAACATTGAATCATGGTTCAAAAGCACAGAGGATGAATTTTCTTGGAGATACAACACTGGACCTGAGTTTAATACACGTAGATGGGTAGAAGAGAACCTCTACCATGATCTATATGAGACCTTCTTCTACTGCTTCCTAGTAGAACTATATGAATGGATTTCAGCCTATACATCTAGATCGAGTTAAAATTATGGATCACATGTATGGACCGAAGAAGACTACCAAAGGTTGTAGGATGCAGATCTGACATGGACCCATGTTGTAGATCATTGGTGGAGAGGAGTATTGACTAGTTACACTCTGGAATACGCCATTTCCACGTATTCTTGTCTAGAGATTGTTGAGTTTGAATTTTTATGAGAACCTAGAGGAACATTTTCTACATGTGATATTCCTCTAGCTATGTAAATATTGATGGTTACCATGAGTTTAGAGGCTTTTGCAATGGAAAAATAAACCATTCTGAGCGCTAAGTAAGGGAGCTTGGGTGGAGGAAGATGGCGGATATCATGACAGAAAAGGAGAGGGAAGAAAGGTGGATCAAGTATAGTGAATCACATGAAAGGGAGATTGCTAGACGACGTGAAGCTACTGATGTGATGGATCTATGGAGATAGAAATTGTGGGAAGGATTTGAGGTTCACACGAAGGATGTGGAACTTGAGCAGTCTATGTTACCCCATCTTGGAAAGTGCATGAGGGAGACCCCTTCAGCTTCTGGTGAGAGTTCATCAAACAGAGAAATGAGATTTGTTGGCACATATCTAAACCCACCCAGTGACTGAGCCCTAGCGCTTGGTTTTTCTGATCTAGGAAGAAGTGTTATTGACCCAGTTGATATCAGTGGAAGAGATGGATCCAAACCTAGGAGGTATAATTTTTTAGTTCCTTCTTCTATGGCTACACATATTCTAGTATTTAGAGGAGTCTTTGGACAAGGGGCAAGTGTACAAGCTTTCGGTCTCACATAAGGGAGTGGCGCGGGACAAATTAGTGGTAGTGGGGCGCTATAACAAACCATTGGTGCATAGTTTAGTGGGGACCATGGGGGCATGCTCGGCATAGCTCCTACAGGCCCTATTGGACCCAGTGGTTCTGGTGGATCTAGTGGCTCTTGAGGCATAGGACCTGGTGGATTAGATGGTGGAGGAAACACTGGTGGGAACCAAGGCTCAGGATTGGGAGGACAAGGACCCCAGCCACCACCTCAAGTATTCTTTGAAATATCTCTACATTTTCTAGATTACAGGGGCATTGAGGATGCAACGGAACATGTTCACAAATGTGAGCTTCTATGGTGCATGCAAAGGGTATCACAACACCAGAACGAAAGGCTAGTCAGTTTTTGACCACAATGCAAGGGCGCACATATATCTGGTATAGAAAGTATGACCCTCATCAAATGGTGGTGGACTATACTACCTTAAAGAATGCATTCTTGGAAGAGTTCCACATTCCTGAGTTCAAGCAGAAAAGCATTAGCACTTTGAAGGAGATTCAACAAGGAATGGTAGAGAGTGTGTGGGAGTATGATGCATGCTTTAAAACTCTCTTGTCTAAATTATCATATGATATCCATCCTTCTCAACATGCACAGTGGTTTGTTGGAGGATTGATCACCCCTTTTAAAAGGGTCTTGTATCATAAAAATTTTACAGACCCGCATGAAGCATTAGAAGCTACCTTGCACGCCAAGGTTGTTGGTAGTATTGATACTAGCGTTAGCCCATTCTTGGAGGCTTAGATTGCTGCTATGGCCAAACAGTTGGAAAAATTGTCTATGAACTCAGTCCATGAGACTCGCAGTGGTTTGTGGTGCATAGATTGTGAAATAGAGGGGCACATTAAGGATAATTTCCCCCGAAGGACGGTATGTGCTATGATAGTAGATTGTGAGATCTGTCATGGGGACCATGATGCAAGTAGATGTCCCTTACTGCAGCACACGATCAGGAAAAATGTATCTTGTTATTACAAAATTTACACCTCTACAACCCATGATACTAAGGACTATAGGCTCATTTATCAGATCCATGAGGCCATTGATCATGGGGGTGCGCCAGACTAGCATTACCAGTGGTTCTAAAAATAATGATCGCCATTATGAGGAGCATGCATATGGAGGCACGCGTAGAAGAGGTTTTTGAGGAGGATTCTGTGGTCGAGGTAACCGTGGAGGAGTAATAAGTGAGTTCCCACTCGGAACATGTGTCAACTATGGATCTACATAATATTACAAGCATGAGTTCCCAGACCTATTGTAGTTCTCATGGTGTGAAAGAAGCATAAGTATGAGGAGTGCCTATGAATTATTTGAGCACATGAATCAGCAACACCAGAAGGATAAGGGCATTGTGATGGTTAGTATTAAGAAGGTAGACATACAGTGGATGCCTTGGGTAACACGGGATGAAGGTTTGGAACTTGTCTTGGTAACAACAAGGGCAGAAGCCATGCACGCAAGGGAGGTACCAAGATAGAAGACCCTAGTTATGAGGGAGGAGGTCGTTCATGGAAAATATCTAGACCTTGCACATCAGAAGGAGATATATCAAGACACCATGGATGTTATTCGAAGCTTACAAGGGGAAATCCAGTGTCTAAAGGAGAAATCTAGGAAGGAGGAACAAGGAAGGAGAGTCGAGACATAAAAGGATGACCTGGATGAAGTCAAGGAGGTGTGTAAAATGCTAAGGCAGGAGAACATCATTCCTTTGTTAGGATCCTAGTTGAGAGGGAAGGTACCACATGCCAAAGAAGAGCATAAGAGATAGGTCTTACACATGAACCTTCCCCCTCACATCCTTGACTATGACAAGGAGATTACATTGAATGCAGTTATAGATGGATGGCTCCTCAGCAATATCCTCATTGACACAGGTGCAAAGGTTAATGTTCTAACTTTGGATGCATGGCATCAGATGGGGAGACCTGCATTATAGCCATCTTTGAATGTGTTGTATATGGTAAACAAAACTAAGGAAATGCCCATCGGTGTCTTGAAGGATGTAGCTATTACTATCCAGGGAGCCAAGTTTACTAGGGACTTCAAAGTCTTAGCACTCGCTGAGGTGGATAATTTCCCAACACTACTTGGGTGCCCTTGGTGTTACAAAAATAATGCAAACCTTCGATTCAACAAAGGGTACATCAGCTTCAAGAACAAGGAGGAATGGGTCATTATACCTCTATTTGATGAAAAGTCGGCACCCTATTTTGAACCATTGGGAGAAGAAGTTCTAGAAAAGATTTATGTGTGCTCAATCAGAGACCCTGAGATGATACACCCTACTAATGGGGTTATCTAGTTTGAAGATGCTTAGTCAGTAAGTGATACCACCAGTCTGGCATGTGACAATTGGGCACATGGAACTTACGAACTAATGGGATCACATAGTTGAGAGGGTTGGTGACCAAGGTAACATAGGTGTGCATGGTTAGGTGCCTTGAAGGAAAATAACTGCCCAAGTATTCAGGAGGAGCCTTCCCTGAGATCTTTCTATTGGAGGTATAATCTCAGTGGAAAAATGAGAAGGAATACAGGGAGATGTTAAGTTATGTCTTACTTGGTACAGCAGCTCAGTGGTGGGCCACAGATCAGGAGAGCCTTTTAGAATGGCGGGAGGTAATAATTTCTCTCTTTGTCATATTTTATAGGAGTAATGTACCCACCATCGTCAAGGACTACCATGGGAAGGATCCAGCCTCTTTCCATATCCAGGAGTGTGAACGGGTCTAGAGAGAAGGCGTGCAGAAGCTTTTCCACCATCCCTCTGGGTGCACAAGTTTTTTTCTACAATGCAAGGTTGTGCGTGTGCATGGTACATTCATTCTGAGACATGATTCTAGACAAGGAATTGGAAAGAGCTCACAGCTGACCTTATTCAAACCTTTGAATATCGGAGTACCAAGCCATCGATTGATAAGGCCTTATAGGGTATCAAGCACCTTACCATGGGGGATAGTGCCAAGATGGAAGATAGGTTGTTTGAAGTTACTAGGTGAACCAGGATTGGAGGCACATTTTGAAGAAGTTGAGGAAACAGAAGAGTTACAGCTTGAGCACGCATGTTTGGAAAAAGAGAAGGGAAAGTTGGTATATGTGATTGATGGAGAGGAATCAGAAAGCTTAGATGTTAGCCATTCCATAGGGATGTGTGAGGTAGTGGACAGTGTAGATGATCGCACGTGCGTGCCTACCATGAGCCTTTAAAGATGAAGAAAGTTAACATCAGCTCAGAAGAATAACCTAGGGAAGCTATTATTGTGGATTACTGGGTAGAGAAGGAAGTATTTAAAATCATTGATCTAATACGTGAATTTGAAGATTTATTTTCGTGCGGGTATCATGAGCTCAAAGGTGTTCACCACTCCTTGGAGGAAATGAAGATAAGGCTAAAGGACGGTGCGTTTATGGTTAGGAAAAGGCCCTACCGGATGAATCCCAATTTATGCGTGAAGGTTAAGGAGGAGATAGACAAAATGATAGCTTCTGGGATCATTGAGGTAGTGGAAGAATCGGAGTGGATAAGTCTAATGGTAATCAACATCAAGAAGGATGGGTGGATTAGAATTTGTGTGGATTATAGGGAATTGAATGCAGTTTGTGTCATTGATCCATTCCCGACCCCCTTCACTGAAGAAATTTTGGAAGGAGTCGCTGGGTGAGAAATCTACTCCTTTATGGATGGATTTTTAGGGTACCACCAAGTCCGGATTGCAAAGGAAGACCAAGAGAAGAAAAAATTTTCCACCACGTGGGGATGTTTTACATATATGGTCATGACCTTTGGGTTGAAGAATGTACCTATTGTCTTTTCACGCATAGTGGTGCAAGCATTCCAAGACTTCATCCATAAGTTTCTTCAGGTCTATTTGGATGACTGGATAGTATATGGTCTGGTTAAATACCATTGTGACAATTTGAGGTTAATGTTTGAGAGGTGTAGGTAGTTGAGGATATCCCTCAACATTAAGAAATGTGTGTTTGCTACACCCTTTGGGACTTTATTGGGGCATATCATATGTAAGGAGGGCTTGCTGGTAGATCCCGCTAAAGTTGTAGTTATTGTGGGGTTAAGGGAGCCTACTAGCTAGAGCGCAGTGCATGGATTCCTTGGGCATGCGGGCTATTACAGAAAATTCATTAAGGGATATGCCAAGATCACCGCACCGTTAGAGGAGTTGCTTAGACATAAAAGTGCCTTCCATTGGGGAGAGGCACAATAGAGGGTGTTTGATACATTAAAAGATAGGCTTATTACCGCACCTATTTTACGGTTTCCCTCTTGGGACAAGCCCTTTCATGTTCATGTAGATGCCTCAGGGACCGCCATTGGAGTAGTGCTTGCATAACCAGGTGAAGGGATTTTTAATCATCCTCTATGTTTTGTAAGTAGGAAGCTGACACAAGTAGAGAAGAATTATTCCAAAACCGAGCACGAGGCATTGTCAATGATCTATGCACTCTTCAAGTTTTGACAATATCTGCTGGAAACACCATTTGTGTTTTACACTGACCACATGGCACTGAAGTATTTAGTAAACAAGCTTGTTCTGCAAGGGTGCATTTGTCGATGGGTGTTGTTGTTTCAAGAGTTTGAATTCACCATTGTAGTAAAACCTGGGAAAAGCAACTATGGGCCTAATCATCTATCAAGAATTTATTAAGGGGAGGACGCGTAGAGTATTGAGGAAGCAATGCCATATGCGTAACTATTTAGGTTGTGGCATGTGCCCTCAGATTTAGAGGAGATTGTGGTATTTTTAAAGGAATGTGTGGTGCCGGATGGAATGAAGGCATTGGAAAAAAATAATTTGGCCATACGCGTCGTGCCCTACATTTTAATCAGTGGAGACTTATACAAGTTGGGACGTGATGAAATTTTACATAGGTGTGTCTTAGAGCATAAATGTCTAGCCATCATGGAAGAAGCACACAGAGGAAGTGCATGTGGGCATTATGAAGGTGATGCCACCATGCATAAGATATTAATGACAGGGTTATGGTGGGAAACCATGTACAAGGATTACAGAGATTATTGTAAAGCATGTAACCATTGTCAGCGCATTGGAAAACCAGTAAAGAGAGATGAAATTCCTTTACACCCTATTCCTAGCACAGAACCTTTTGAAAAGTGGGTGATAGACTTTGTAGGACCTATTGCACTGGCAACATGGAGGACTGGGTCACGTTATGTCATCACTTGCATAGATTATCTCACAAGGTGGGCAGAGGCAGCCCCAATTAAAGATTGCATGGCAACAACATCAACAAGTTTCTTATGGGAAAACATTATCACGGGGTATGAATGCCCTTTGAGTATGACAAGTGATAGGGGTACGCATTTATTGAATGAGACCATGAGGATATTATTATCTAAGTTCATGGTGGCTCATCACAAGACTACACCCTATCACCCATAATAAAATGGAACCATGCAGAATAATTCAACAAAATATTGAGTCATACCTTGACCAAGATTTGTGATTTCAGAATATTTGATTGGGATGACAAAGTATCGGCAGTATTATGGGCTTACATAACAATGTATAAAAGACTAAACAAAGCCACACCTTTTCAATTGGTGTTTGGCATGAAAGTTGTTTTGCCAATTGAATTTATGTTTCCTTCTTTGTGAATAGCACATGCGTAGGAGGATTATCTCGATGAACAAGTGCTGGAAGAAAGAATTGAGGAGCTAATGAAACTGGATGAGAGACGATCACTTTCCCGATGGAGAAAAACAATAGAAAGGGCAAAGAAAAAGGCTTGACATGATCGCCATATTAGAAATAAGAAGTTTGAGGTTGGGTAGATGGTGTTATTATACGATTCTAAGTTTCTGTGCTATCCTGAGAATTTGAAATTCCATTGGTCGGGTCCTTACACAATCTCATACATCCTTAATTTTGGTGCATGTCAATTACAAGCTTTGGATGGGATGAAGTTTCCTGGACACTTCAATGGCAGTAGGCTGATGCCTTACTATAAATAAGTGTTCTTGGTGTTTGTAAATAAGGAAGTTTTGCCACTTAGTTTATAAGTTTCCTTTATGCCTTTTCCCCCTTCTTGTGTTTCACTTTCATGTTGTTGTTTTGTTTTGTGCCTTGGACGTCGGTAACCTTATTGCTATTTTTGGTGAATCTGTGAGTGTGCATAGAGAACTGCACATCACTTTAAGTTTGGGGTGGAGAAAGGTGAATAAGCGTGCATGATCAAAGTACCAAGGAAGTTATGTTGAAAGATCCTTGTTGAAGTAGCTGGGTTGAGAGAGGTATATAAAAAGGAAGAAGGAAGAATAGTTAGTGTCAGGGTAAAGCTACTTGTAGATCCCACGTACTAAGGAGGAGAAAGTGAATTTGAAAGCAACACAAGGTAGGTGAGAGAAAGGATTGAGATAGAAGAAGTGCCTTTGGTGCGGGTTACATGCGCGTAAGAGTCTTCTGTCAGGTTGGATTGGTTGTGCGCCAGAAGGTTGGAGGAGCTTTGTGCAAGTTAGGCATGCAAGTGAAGGCACTGAAGATGGGTTTTGTTTGAAAAATATACATTAAATGAACAAATTACGGTGGTAGGTGAAGTAGCATTTAATGTTTAGAAAAGAGAAAAACTATAAGTAGAGGGGTTGGGGCACTCTTATTTTTACTTTGCAAAATAAAAGAGTTAGCATATATAAGCGAGTTAGAAAACCTAGGGATTTCAGATTCGATCGAGTGAAGGAAGATATGTGAGATTGAAGAAATTAGTTTGAAATTGTGAACCAGAAGGAGGGGGTTATACGGGTGTGGAAACAGTTGAAGAGGCATTGTCTTGTGAAGATTTTATCCTAGTTAGGTTTTGAAAAACTAGGGCACGAGTTTAGAAGAGTTATATCATGGATTTAAGATCGGAGGATTAGAGGATGTAAAAAAAAGTATCAAGGAGAGAATTGGAGTGATAAAAATACCCTAACCATGGCACCTAAGAAAGGAAAGGGAAAAGCCAAGGCTAAATAACTAGAACCCATGGTAGACACAAATGAAGAATGGTATGTAGAGATGCAATACCCATATGGGGTTATGATGGGGAAGGAATGGGAATCCCACTTGAGAAGTGTACCTTGTTAGTGACTATAATCACCGCATGAACACAATAGAAAATGGAAATGACATTGAAATTGGTACGCCCCACCAACAAATGAACACCTGGGGGTTTGCCTATATATGACGATGACGTGAAGGTTAAAATGGAGAAGGTAGGGCTATTGTAACTCTATGAGTTGCCTTATTTTGGAAAGAAAGAGTGCATGTACTAGTGGTTGATGTCACAGGTGCACAAAGATTACTTCCACTTTGTTGGGCCTAAGATGTGCGTGACTCCATAGTTAATTTCAAAATTTACAGGCCTCATATATTAGGGAGATAGCCTAGAATATGACCTTGACAACAAGGAATCCATTCAAGAAACCATCACTGAGTATGCCTGTAAGAAAAAGTCACAGTATTATGAAATTTCAGACATCAAGGACCCCGTAATGAAAATAACCGCGCATCTGGTGACTAAGATAAATGGCTAGGAAAGGTGGACACAAGTCAACAAACCTTGGCTACACATCTATAGGAAGATTGCAGAGGGAACTATATACAACCTATCTGTGTACATTGCTAAAGAAATTTTTAGTTGTGTGAAGGAAGGGGACATGATCCTCTTTGGCAATGTCTTACTCACCATTATATTCATGGAGATTAGAGTGCTCGATGCACCAGAAAAGTTTGTATGGGAGTACCCAGCCGAGGATCCTTCACCTGTGAAGAGGTTCAAAAAATATGCTTGTGATACAATGATAGCACTCCACAAGGCGCGGCTAGAAAAATGGTACAAGCACCTAAGGAATGCATTTGGGGCAGAATCGAGAATCCGTTAACAACTCCCAGCAGCCATTGAGGGAGAAGCTGAATTCACAGTTTATCAACACTATTTCCTGGGTAGATTCAAGCTGATAGATGATTCATGGAGCCCTTGGTGAAAGCTCCCCTTCGCATTTACTGCTCAATACTTCCAAGTAGGGGTGAACAGATTTAAAGAGTCAAAGAAGCTAATACTGGAACTAGGTAGGCTAGACCTGGAACATAAGGAGATGAGAAAGAAGCTGAATTACCCCAGCGACAAGTGCACATACGTGGAGAAGTATGTTTCACATGAGATTCAAATGATGATGCCGATAACATTAACCATCAATGGAGGATAAGCAACGCACGTGTACTTGCGCATAAGGCCGAAGTTTGAGAAGTGTGTATATCTGGAGAGTGAAGTTTGCATACCTAAAGATCCCTTAGGAAAGAAGGGGTTCGTGTCAAAGAAGAGAGGAAAAGATGGAGAAGCACCAAGTGTGCTAGACTGCTCAAACAGTGAGCATGCCATCCACAAGCAGTAAAGCCAAGCACCTACATGTGGAGAAATAAGTCTTCAGTGAAGGAAAAGATGCCAGAGGTAGAGACACCTAGGCAACCCGTCTCCAAGGAAGAATCACCTAAGGAAGAAGATAAGGCCAGATCCCTTGATCAGGAGCCACCTCTTAGGAAGAATTAGAGGGTGGATGAGGAAGCTGACTCAGACCGACAGCTTGTAAAAATACATGGGTGGAAGAGGGGATGAAAGTGAAGAAGATGGTGGCAGATAAGAAGAAGAAACAGAGAAAGACTAAGAGCCCCGTGTCATTAGCATTTATGATTTGGAAAAGGAGAGTGAAGATGAGAAGTAGTAGTTTGTATTCGCACGGTGCAAGGGCACACAAGATGAGGAGGATGACAAAGACATGGAGGATGGGGAGGTTGCCAGGAAAAAGGAGGGAGCCATAATTTTTACAAAGGAACAGATCACAGAGGTGGCAGAGAGAGAAGCACAAAGAATGCTCGAGGTCCTTATAGACCAAGAGTTGGAGCATAGCGCGGACATAGTGCTAAAGGAGGGGAAGGAGGAAAACAATGAAAAATAACATGATATCTTGGGAGGCCCCACTTTGATAGTAAGCTTCCCCAAAGGCACGCGCTCGGGTAGGAGAACTCTTAATGTAAAACAAAGACCTGTAATGAGCTATGTTGATGACACAAGGAAGGTGTTACATGCATGATTCCAGAGTACCATACCCACAGAAAGGATCATAGCCATGGGGTATTTTGAGATGGATGACACGTACCCTTGAACCAAGAAGATGCTCTCTTAGGCATTCGAGTCTCGTGTTGATGAGACAAACTTCAAACTCTGCCATGAAGTTCTCATCACAATGTCAGAATCTAAGGGGGTCAATCCCTTATTGAATGCTCAGGGGCTCTTGAACGAGCAAGTATACAATGTACTGAACAAGGTCGCATTCGAGTCCGAGGCTAGATTATTCATGTGTAATGATAAGATTAGACTATTGGAGGTGAAGTTTGGGAAGAAGGAGGAAGAACTAGCAAAGAAGGCCCACAGTTTGAAATAGGAAGAATTGATCAGTGCACAGCTAAGGCACGAGTTAAAGGAAGAGAAGGTAAAGATGCAGAAATTTTATAAGAAAATGGAGTATATCAAAGGCTCCATCCTCCTGAAGCACCCAGACTTAGCACCACCCGCACAAAGCTACTCGTCCCTCCTGGAATGTATAGAAGATCTAACGTGTGTCCTCACCATGGAGAGATGAACCTTGGCCCTAAAATCTGCTGAAGAGGTAGCCGCGTGCTTGAAAGAGGAAGACCAATTGAAAGTAGTAGTGTTTGTTACAGAGTATAGCCAGGTACTCATGGAGGTTAAGGTTGCTTCCCAATCTGCAAAATCTGCATATGACACATGCATAGATAGAGATAAGGTGGCAAGCTCCTTGGTTGCCATTCTTGAAACTGAACTAAAATAATTCCAAGAAAAGAACAAGGGGAATAGGGCAGAGAGAGACAAGGTTCTGGCCGAAGTAGAGAAGAAATCAAAGGCAATTGAGGCCTTAAGGAGCTCAATTAAGGCCCGGCTAAAGGAACTATACCCATAGATCACTAGAAGGATGGAAAAACTTGAGGACCTGGGTAAAGAGATGGAAAATATTGTGGACATTTTAGGCACCCAAGGAGTTGGCCTAAGTTTTGATGAAGTGGGAACCTTAGTGGGAGACCTCTGTGAGAAGGCATAGGGCGAGGTCGAAGTGTGGAATAAGATAGAGGTAGACCTTTGGAAATATTTTCCTAGCTTGTTGAGTTGATGTCCCCCCCATTCTTAATTATTTTCCTAGATTCTTTCATTCCTTATTCTTTTCTTTGTAAAGTATAAGCCTATTCATTAGTTCCCTGGATAGCATGCCTCTTGGTTAAATGTTTCCAAGGATAGAGAACATGCATAGTGTGGAGTGATGTTGGACCCCTGTAATATTAACCAAGTATGAAGGCACATGGGTGCACAGGGTCCCAGTTATGAAAAGGTGCACAAGGCAAAAGCACGTGATAGAAAGAGTTAAGGAATCACATAGTTTGTGCGACATGTGAAAGGAGGCTCGAGACTTAGTTGATTTGGGCACCCAAGGTAGAACACGTTAAAAGCATGATCGGTTGTACATGGATAAGATGCCAGCCTAGTGATAGGCTGGCCCAAGAAAGAGCATGCTCCAGATGGAATCTTCTAGAAGATCATCATGAGATGGAGTAGAAATCTCAGGCCTGGAAGAGCATTCTCGCATAAAGGACCACATTTGACACTTGGTGTCGGATCTGAGGATGCTGGAAGGTGAGTTGGAAACATAGGAGAATTATAAATACTAGTTCCTGTAGGAATGAAGGGAAGGGAGAAGATATCTAGAAGTACGAGGTATAGCATGTTAGAGAGTGAGTGGAGCCCTACAGAATTACTGCAAGGGGATATTTGTATTCAGGAAAGAATGCACTAAGCATGGGGTTTTGATTTTTCTTTTTCTATTAGCTTAGTTACATACGTTCAGTGATATGCATGACTACGGTCTACTCTCTGTGACTCTTTGTAATGAATCAAGAAATAGAATGAGGTTACCTATTATATACAGACATTGATATCAATGGTTTTAATGCACATTTCTCTCATATGAGTTCTATTTCCTTTCATGTTATGTATGGATGCTTGTATAATTATTTCTGTCATAATGCATGTTCTAGATTCTGTTAAAGTACTCAGTCTGAAGTGACTACAAGGAGATAGAGGTCATTCTGAGCCTTATGGTTCTTTTTTGTCTTAACTTCCCTCCTAAAAACTCCTACAATACTCATAGATGATGCTTCCTACTAAACTCACATAAAAGAGAGACTCGGTACCCGCACGTGCCTCGGGTGAGCACTCAGCTTTTGTTGGGTGATAGGATGGCACAGATGGGGTTCCTTCCTTTTATAATGGGGGTAAAACTGACTATAGGAATTTACCCTATGAAGACACAATATATTTTTATATTATCTACAAAATCAAAAAGGTGTCAACAATTTTTCACAATGACATTTAACAATAATAACTAAAATGAAAATTTCCAAAAATAGACACTATTATCATATGCCCATTGAATCTGCATACTACTGCTAAAAATAAAAAGTGGTATATTGTCATCCCTTAAAAATTAAGAAGTTAAATCTGAGCATTTTAAACTTGTCTCCTAGATCCTCTAACAGGTGGCCTCAATTTCCAGTTTCAAAGAAAATAAAAAACATGTGAATCTTCTTTTCATCATACACCAGAAATCCACAAATTAATTTGAAAATTTTGCATGCTTTTCAACAAAAATCCACAAATGCAATAGTAAATTTATCCAATTCACATGAGCCTATATTATTTTTATTAAAATAGAACAGACTCATCAGTTGTTCAACAATGGATAGTTTAAAGGTTGATTTATTTTCAACATGTGGTTTAAAAACTTCTTTTACCTTATATACCAAATTTTTCTTACCATACATTAGATGGCTTGTTGGGTGAAGTTTCCAACAGTTATCAACTATGTGTCCACTCATATGGCAATGAGTGCAAATATTCCTCTTTTTTCCCACTTTTAAGGTGAGGAATTATGTTTACCATTTCTCACATGTTTTCCATGAGATTGGTTTTTGAGCTCATCTGGAAAATGCTTTTGCAAAAATATTTTACCCTTCCAACAAAAGGCCACAGAATGATTAATACCTCCAAAAAACATGTATGGAAAGCATTCATCATCTTTTGTATATCAAAACCATACTATTTTAATAGAAAGAGTGGATCCTTAATAGATTTACCATGTTTTCCATATTTAGGATTATGATAAGAAATAGGTGGTGGATTTTTTTTACCTCGTCTTTTTGTTTTCTTACCATTCCAATTATGTTGTTGTGCTAGTGGGGTTTTAAATTTTTAATTGTAAGTTTGCATTCCATCACCATTCTTAGAGGTATCTCCAATATCCTTTCCCACACTAGAGTAACCCAAACCTACATAATGAGGACGATCCTTGACCTGTATTGGGTTAGTCATTCCATGGCTATTCTTACCGAGGCTGATTCCATTAAAGCCCATTTTATTTAATAATTTAGGCCCAATACCTTTAGTGTATATTTCAAAAACACCAAAAGTAATATTACCTGAATCTAAATTAAAATGGGATGAGGAATCCAATGGTGTCATACTTACAGTAAATGCATTCATCATGGTTTCTACATCTTAATCAAGGGATTCTCTTTTTTCTCACCATTTTTCAATCTTTCAAAGAGCTCATCCTTGGATTGAATTTCCATTTTCAACTAAAAATTCTCCTACTCTAAGGAGAAATACATTAATCCCAAGAGAGAGTTCTCTTTGTGGATCTGGCAGTTAATAGACTCAAGTTTATCCAATTTCTCCTATTTGGATGACTTTCCCGTGATTTCTTGTTTCCTACAAACAACCTATAACTTCCAACTCTGCACACTGAAATATAAGATTAGCAAGCCCAAAAATGGTTGCACACTTAAAATAGAAATCACACAACCAAAACCTAATCAAGTAATCTAACAACTCTAATACCAAAAATTGATCTGAAAATGGGTGCTTCATCCAACACTTTTAATAATTTCAAAGGATCGTTAATTTTTAGTAAACTTAAAGGGCCATAATACTCCAAAATGTTGATTAAAATGTGATTTAGGACTGATCATAAACTGAAATTCATTCTCATTTAATTGAAAAACTTCACTTTTTCTTATTCAAATGATTTTCAAAGATATAAAAACTGATTAAAATTGCATCCCAAATTATTTTTAAGCACTTAATTAATGGAAACTATGAGCAAACTAAAAATAAAAATTAGAAACGACACAAAATTGTTTACAGGGTTCAGAATTCCTACGTCCTTGGGTTCATTGTGCACCGATCCATTAATAATGTTATAATTGTAAATACATTTAAGCTTTATAATAAACCAATAATGAATCAAAACCAACAAAAATGTGTTATCAAACGTTCAAAACAATTTAATGGATCTCATCACCTATCCTTTACCTTCTCGATCCACTTGCAGTTGTGTCTCCCTTAGGATTTATGCCTTCATATGACTTCAACAACAAAAAAAATATGTCACAAAAGATCCAAAATGGGAAAATGATCACACCATCACGATTGTTTGTAAATTATGAGAAACTTTCATCATAACTTGAGACTTGGATGCGAGAAAAAGTGCTTCAAAAATGTCATTTTATCCAAGTGCCTCCTTAATTCCTATACAAAAAAATGCACACTATTTTATAAAATGCAGTGAGCTCCTTTTATAGCCAACAAAGCCATAGGGCCAAGTTGGTTGGGTGGATATGCCTTGGGAGTAAGACGTTGGGGGTTCAAATCCCACCTACACCATTGTTTTTTCAGAGGTTGATTTACTTTGGAGTGGGATATATTCCACATATTGAGCATCGAGGAGGGAATTTGGGTTTATATATGGCAAGAAATGCCATATTAGTCATGGATTAAGCCACACAAGCCCATTTTTTTGGGCCTCCCAATGATCTGTTGAGTTTTTTATAGGCTTTCGAGTTATGCTTGATGTTTGTTGCATCGTGTATTATGAGGGCATTGAGCTGTTAGAAAATACAGCTTAGCCCCATGGAGTTAATATGGTAGGTTGGTTGGCATTTATTTGATCTACTAAGCTTTAGCCAATGTGCATGTCTAGTCACATTCCACTGAATGATATGGAATTTGATGGATTAATAGGTAAGTCTATGGCATAACATACTAATCCCAAACATAGTGGAGATAAGTCTCATTCATTGTGGATGTGGTATTATGTTGACCCCAAACAATATGGCATATCAACAACCAAATATATAAGGCTCGTGCAGTGGGGAGTTGATCACCCCACCGAGATAATAGATAGCTCGCTAAAGCTTAATTCAACCATGCAATGAAAACTCAACTCTCAAAAACAATATAGTCCCACATTGGGAGAGTTAGAAAATATATGGCATATATAATCAAAAATTTGATAATAACAATGCAAATAAAAGATGGATAAATCACCCCTCCTATAAAAGAGTGTGTCAAACCTGTATGAGGGAGTTTAACCAGAAAATAGTGGGGCCCACAAAATGTTTCATTTGTCGAAGAGTTGAGCTTTGAAAACACAAAACTTAACCTTTTTCACCTTTTTCCAAACTACAATGTGTCGACGAACCATTCGTCAGTACCACGGTTGACCTATTTTCAACCCAACCTTTGACTGACGATAAATTTTGTGTTTGGACTCCATTGTTGGAGTTCTACATACCATCGGAAAGGTATATGAATTCTCTGCAACGTGGTCATGGTTTAGGGAGATTTCAAATACTATAAAATCCTCTAGATCACTCCTCCCAACTGGGAATTATTTTTTTCCAAAAAAAGTTTTTTATCAACCCACAAAAACATGCTAACTCTTCCTGTAATTGCAAAAACACATATAGGAACCCAAAAAAGCATTATAGGTTAACCAAATGCAAATAGTTGATTAGCTAGTCACATAACTAACTAGATAATAATACCCATTTAAGCTAGTTACAACTGATACACTACAACCCTATCAAGTCTACACACATCTATGAATTGTTAATCCCACTAGAATACCATCACAAACAACTGACCAGATAATAACATTGATTATATAATAAAAGCTAGTCTTCAATTGTCACTTTGTGATACGGTCGATTACAAAATTACAATTCCATAAAAATAGCTCAGTATAACTGACATCTAAACTACCCACAATTAGGCTAGTTCCCACTTTCCATCTGAAACTGTAATAACTACAAATATTCATTATCCGGAATAAATTAGACTATCAACACCCAAAAATAGCTATAGTCAAAAACTAAATCCATGTGAATATACCAATTCTATCCATACATGTTGAACTATAAAAGGATAGATCAAACTATATGCTTAACCAAATTGGTGAACTACCTTCTGTTGTAAATGATCACCAAGAATACATGTACACTAGTTTGTTAGTGCAAATAATGTACACTTCAATTGTAACTACACAAAGTAGTCACAAATACATGCCCTTAACATAAGGTTTGTCATGAATGTGCAATTACCATAAAGACACAACAAATTTGTATATTATCTATAAAATAAAAAAGTTTCCAATAGTTTTGCATGATGACATTTAACAACAGTAACTGCAAATGAAAATTTCCAAAAATAAACATTATTATAACATGCCCACTAAATCTACATATTGCTACCAAAAATAGAAAGTGGTATATTGTCATCCTTTAAAAAATAAGAAGTTAAATCTAAGCATTTTAAACCTATCTCACAAATCCTCTTACAGGTGACCCTAATTTCCAATTTCAAAGCAATAAAAACCATGTGAATCTTCCTTTCATCATACACCGAAAATCCACAAATTACTCTACAAATTTTGCATGTTTTTCAACACATACTGCTATGCAAAAGTAAATCTATCCAATTCACATTATCCTACATTATCTGTATTAAAATAGAGTGGACTCATCAGTCATTCAACAATGGATAGTTTAGAGATTGATTTAAATTCAACTGGTGGTTTAAAAACTCCTTTTACTTGATATACCAACTTTTTGTTACAATACATCGGATGGATTATTGAGTGAAGTCTCCATAATTTATCAACCACGTGTCCAATCATAGAATAATGAGTGAAAAAATTCCTCTTTTTTCTTGCTTTTGAGGTGAGGAATCATTTTTACCATTTCTCGCTTGTTTTCCACAAGATTGGTTTTTCAGCTCATATGGAAAATGCTTTTGTAAAAAGGTTTTCCTCTTCCAACAAAAGTCCATAGAATGATTAGTACCTCCACAAAACATTCATGGAAAAGAATTCATCATCTTCTATATATCAAACTCATATTATTTTAAAAGAAAGAGTGGATCCTTAATAGATTATGATAAGAAATAGGAGGTGGAATTTCATTACCTCTTCTTTGTGTTTTCTTACCATTCCCATTTTTTTGCTGTGCTAGTGGGCTATTCACTTTACTGTTGGAATATTTTCTTCCTTCAAAATTCTTAGAGGTCTCTCCAATATCCTTTCCCACACTAGAGTAACCCAAACCTGCATAACGAGGATGATGCTCGACCTATATTGGGTTGGCCATTCCTTGGTTGTTCTTACCAAGGACGATTCTATTAAAACCCATTTTATCAAACAATTTAGACCCAATACCTTTAGTTTATATTTCAAAACCCCCAAAAGTAATATTACCTGAATTTGAATCAGAATCGGATGAGGAATCTAATGGTTTCATACTTACAGTAAATGCATCTGTTATGGTTTCTACATCTGTAATCAAGGGGTTCTCTCTTTTCTCACCATTTTTCAATCTTTCCAAGAGCTCATCCTTGTATTGAATTTCCATTTTCAATCGAGAATTCTCCTCCTCTATGGAGAAATACATTGATCTCAGGAGAGAGTTCTCTTCTTGTATTTGGAAGTTAATAGCCTCAAGTTCATCTAGTTTCTCCTGTTTGGATGACTTACCCATGATTTCTTGTTTCCTATAAAAAACATGTAACTTCCAACACTACACATTGCAATATAAGATTACCAAGCCCAAAAATTTCTTCACACTAAAAACTAAAATCATATAACCAGAAGTTAATCTAGTAATCTAAATACTCTGCTACCAAAACTTGATCCAAAAATGGGTGCTTAATCAAACACTTTTAATCTTTTCAAAGGATCGTTAATTTTTAATCAACTTAAAAGGACATAATACTCAAAAATATTGATTAAAATCTCATTCAAGACTAATCATAAACTGAAATTCATTCCCATTTAATTCAATTTTTTTTATCAAAGCATAAAAAACTTAATTGATTTTCAAAGTTGTCAAAACTGATTAAACTTGCATCCCAAATTCTTTTTAGGCACTTAATTAATGGAAAATATCATAAAACTAAAAATAAAATCAGAAATGACATAAAATTGTTTACAGGGTTTGGACTTCTACATCCTCAGGTTCATTACGAACCGATCCATTAATAATGTTATAATTGTAAATACATTTAAGCTTTACAAGAAACCAATAATGAACCAAAACCTGAAAAAAGTTTTATCAAACCTTCAAAGGACTTTAACGGAGCTCAACACATGTCCTTTACCTTCCTGATCCACTTGTAATTATTTCTCCCTTAGGATCTACACCTTCATGTGACTTCAAAAGAAAAAAAAATCTATCACTAAATCTCAAAAATGGTAAAATTATCACACCATCATGATTGTCTCAAAATTATGAGAAATTTTCATTTATAACTCGACACCTGGTTGTGAGCATAAGCTCTCCAAAAATGGCATTTTCTCCAAGTGCCTCCTTACTACCTATACACAAACTTGCACATTGTTTTATAAAATGAATCTATCTCCTTTTATAGCCAACCGAACCATTCGGTGAGTTGTTTGGGTGGATATTCTTTGGTACTAAGACGTCGGGGGTTCGAATCCCACATACACCTTTATTTCTAGAGGTTGATTTTATTTGGAGTGGGAGATATCCCACATTTGTCGCATCGAGGAGGGGCTTTAGGTTTATATATGGCAAGACCTACCATATTAGTCATGTTTTAGACCATGCAATACCCTTTTTTTGGGCCTCCCAATGATCTACCGAGCCATTTATAGGTTGTCAAATTATGCTTTATGTGTTATATGTTGTGTGATATGAGGGCACCAAGCTCTTAGCAAATGCAGCCAAGCCAAGTGGAGGTAATATGGCAGGTTGGTTGGTATTTTTTTATCCATTGAGATTCAGCCACTATGCACGCTGAGTCATATTTCACTGCATGATATGGAATTCAGTGGATTAATTAGTAAGTCCATGGCATAACATAGTAATCCCAAACATAGTGGATATAAGTCCCATTTGTTGCGGATGTGGTATTATGTTGACCCTAAACAATGTGGGATATCCACAACCAAATAGATAAGGTCCATGCAGTTGAGAGTTGATCACCCCACCGAGCTAATAGATTACTCGCATGAGCTCAATTCAACCCTACAATGCAAAATCGACTCTTCAAAATAATTTATTCCCACATTGGGAGAGTTATAAAATATATGACATATATAATCAAAAATTCAATAATAACAATGTGAATAAAATGTGGCAAAGGCAACCCTCCTACAAAAGAGTGTGTCAAAACTAGTTGAGGGCCCCCATCTAGTAAATAGTGGTACCCACAAAAAAAAATTTGTGTTAAAGACCGAAGGCTCAAAAACATAGAACTTAAAATTTTTAACCTTTTGCAAACTACCATGTGTCTATGAGCCATTTTTCAATTGACCACGGTTGACCTATTTTCAACCCAACATTTGACAGGTGATAAATTTTGTATCCAAACTCCGTTCCTAGAGTTTTACATACTGCCATAAAGGTATCTCAAAACTATACAACATGGGCATGGTTTAGGGAAGTTTAGGGAACTTTCAAAGACCATAAAATCCTCTAGATCAGAAATTTTTCTTATTTTATGGCTTAATTCCCCCAATAAAATAAAATATATTATATGATATATGTGATTCATTTACTCTTTTTTGCGATAAGGTTATTGATTTAGAAAAGGACTTAATTATGGATCATGTTATAATACCCCCTTCTACTTATTCTATTCCTCCCTTTCCTATTAAGTCTTCTCCTCTCCCACCTATTGACCCTCCTCCAAGGTCATCCTCTCCTCGTTCGTGCAAGCATATTCCTTCCCCACCACCATGTCGAAATTCACCTAAGTCTTCTCCACCTCTCACCCATGAGCCATTGAAATTTTCACATGATGCCTTATGTACCTTATTTAATAAGTGGTTAATTTGTTTACCTTATAACTAGCATCACCCCCTCACCGGTTGCATCACCATCATGACCGCCCTTTTTATAATTTCCACTGCATCAATGGCCACCATGAAAATCGCTTTTGTGCTCTCTATGATAGACTATAACATTTATAAGATAAAGGTGTCATTTTTTTCCGCTCCCGCTGCTGCTCTCACAAGTTCTCTCTTTCCTTTTCCACATTTAGTGAGCCTCTTTCATAGTTACCTTGTCTTATTCACCTCCTCCTAAGGTCTTTATTCATCCGCCTCCTAAGGTAATCATTCATTCCCCTCCTCTAGTTTCCCCACCTATAGTCACATCATCTCATCCTCCACATATTACTATTACATCTCATTGGCTCCTTACACAGCCTACTTCCCACTATCATACTTGCCATTATTGGCACCATTTCCTCTTATATCCAATTCAACACCTATACACATGTTTCTTCTAGTCCACATGGTCCTATTCCACATCATAGGCCAATTCACCTGTGGTAGATCATATACATTTCCAGCTGATTACCCGATGACATAGTCGTGTTCTTAAGGTTCATACATGACTGTTAAAGGAATTGTTACTAAAATGAACCTTATTCTCACACTGGCAGGAAATCACTCTTATTCACCCCCATCATCCTAATTTCATGTGAATATGAACATTATTCTACAACTTCTCATTACAAAATTATCAACACATCATTATTTTATTCTCTTATCTTAACTAAATTGCGTCACCATTTCCATTTATCCACCACATTGCACCTTATTTATTCATCTATATCTAACATATGCTATATTATTTGTTTTTAGTCCATTAATTCGCTATTCTTTTGACATCATAACAAATTTCAACAATCAACAATATATATTAAATAAACCATTCCAACAATGCACATAGAATTTAACAAACTAGACAATCACTACAAAGTACAAATCATAATAATCTCATCATATACAAGGAACATCAACAACCAATAATACATTAAAATGTGTATGTATATATATATATCATCAAAATAATACTTACAATATACAATTACTAGAGGCAAGCTCCCATGAATTAATACATCATATACAATACATCATCTATCATCATTGCTATCAATATCTATAATTGCAAGAGCTCTCAAACTCAAATCTTCACTGCTAAATCTACGCCACTGACCCCGGCCTCTATATCTCTCAAGCTAGATCCGTAAAATAGAAAATTTCTCCATATGCTCTGCATATCATCCATATAGCTCTACATATCATACAAATATATTCTAAGCTGGTCCTCCTCCTCCTACAACCTCTCTTGCTTACTATGTTTGTTTATGAGCCTCATCACGCTCGCTTAACAAAACTATAGACATGGTTGTCGTTATAGCCACTGGTTCAAATAAATGGGCATGCTCACCTACAATTGCATCAATCCACTCTAACATGTATCCTCTCACGAGCATATTGAGGGCATGTTTTGCTTCAATGTACATATGGAAGTATCTACATTCAGTTTCTAATAGGAATCACCTACATCCACACAAAAAATGTTATCTACTATGCATTTTCACATTTATCAACTATATGAATCCATCAATAAAATAAAAAATTTTACAATGAATGATACTTACGATATGCTCATACAACTGCTACACCATCTACATCGAGGGCCAGTTTCTGACCCTTTACTCTTGTAACTGTCAGCTCACCAACCAATTCTACCACCACTGTAAATAGTAACACCCATTGGTTTCTCTCCCACCTCTAACTATACATCATAGTGCACCCTGCATCATCTACTCGTATAGACTCTATGGCCATATCTATCTCATTTGGCCCTAGATGCACCAGCTGTGCTCCTGTCAAGCATGGCCTTAACCCCGGTCACCTCGCATCCCTCATAGACTGACATCATATATATGGATTTAGGGGAACATCTTGGGTCATACCAAACTATATATACTCGATCATCCTGGAATAACACTAGTACCCCTGGGAAACAATCCTCTAATCACATGGTGCATTGGATACAATGTAACTCAATACCATCCTCTACCTATCCTCCATAATATATATACAATCTCCATATAATGGCCCTAGGGCCCATCTTATCTATCCTCAACCTATATGTGATTGCATACATCCTCCTATTACAGGTACCCACCCACTTCACTAAAAATATCTCTGACAGGGCACAATCAGTGCATGTCCCACAAAGTGGCCTCAATATAGTAATATGCTCATATTCCCATACATGTAACTGTTATCCAAAGTTCACCCCCCCAGGGTAAATTTTGATAACATGCATCAGAGTTTTCAGTTCCAAGCAAGTAGATTGATTCAGGAAAAATCATGAAAATTGGCTAAGTCCTAGTCCTCACAAAAGTTGGAATAGTTGGGACATGAAGACGCGAAGGGCGCGAACCACCCAGTTCGGCCAAAAAGCCTCCAGGCGGCCCGTGAAGCAAAGTGACATCTAGGACATCGAGGCGCGAGGGACGCGGAAAGCCGGTTTGGCCGAAGGAGAAGAAAATCGACTAACTGCTCTGGGACATTTGGAACAAATGGACGTGAAGGGCGCAAACCGCCTGGTTCGGCCGAAAAGGAAAACTTTCACACTAAGTTGTTGGGACATCTAGGCCGTAAGGACGCGAAGGACGTGAAAAGGTGAAGCGGCCGAGAGCAAAGGAAGCCCATTTCGGGTGGTTTGGAAGAATTTGTCCCAGATAGTCCAGGACAGTTGGAACAAATGGACGCGAAGGACGCGAACTAGCCGGTTCGGCGAAATGGGGAACTTCAGCACCGGGTCAGTTAGAACAAAGGGACGCGTGGGATGTGGATAACCGAAGGAGCCGAAAGCCAATCAATTAACGCCACGTGTCACCAGCAGAAAAGGGATAGGGAAGCCCATTTCGGGCGGATCAGAAGTTTCTGTCCCAAACAACATTGGGACATCCGGGACAAATGGACGCGGTGGACGTGAAAATCTGGCAGACCTGAATACCAATCAAACCACGACACGTGTCACGAGGGAGAAAGTCCAGAAGTCAAAGGGCGAGGTTTCAAGCACTGACCCAAACCAATGAAATAGTGCCACGTGTCCAAGTTTAAGGGCCCATAAGGAAATTTCAAAGGAAAGCCCGCGGAAAGGTGGAGGAGAGAGAATTACTCAGCGAATCAAAGCCTGTTACGTGTCATCCAAGTGGCAGAGTGCGGGGAAAGTTCAAATATTTTTCCTGTCGACCTATTTTTGCCTGTTTTTGCCCTAAATCTTCAGATCGCCATAACTTTCAGTCCAGAGCTCATATTTTTGTGTTTTTTATATCAACAGAAAGCTGTTGAAATTCTCTACATGATTCTGGGGTCAATCTTACATTTTGGTGCAGTATAGAGAGAGAAAATTGAGAAAACATCCCTGACGCATGGTTCATGCCAAAAGTGACGCTCCAACAACCAGCTTTAATGCAGCAAACAGTTTGCCGCTTCTGTTAGGCAGCCCGCCATTTTGCCAGGATCAACCGCTTCTGCCATAATGAGATGATTTAAAATACGACCTAGAAGTGATTGGGGCAGATTCTGAATTTCCTCTTTTTTCCCTCTCTCATTCTTCCTATATATTTTAAAGAGGAGCTTCTTTCAAAAGGTCAAACATTTTCTGTTTTGCTCCTCCCTTCTTCTCCTATCAGGTGAATTCATGGAGTTCGAACCTCTCATTTGAAACTGTAATACGACTCTACCTCTTGGCATTCTGTAGTGCATTATATCAATCTTTAGAGCAAGTAATACATGTCTGTGGATGATTCTCAACCCTCTCTGTGTTCATTTTGCATCCTCGTGGTCTTTCACTGCAAGTTTTGTTATCTGTGCATGATCTTGTATCACATTTGAATGGTCTGTGTTTACTGGCAAGATAGGTTGTTCTTCATTCCTTGGTGCATCACCTCTATTAGCTTAGGTTTATTTTTATGCATCCCTCTCTCTCTGTCTCCTCGACAAGTTAGATTAGGTTTTGAGTAAAACCTCTGCATTTTTCGTATGCATCTGAACAGAGGAATAGGAACCAGCCTTCTCTGGAGAATCCTTTCTCACTTTTCAAGTCCCACACTTGGAGAAAGGATTCAATGTTATGCAATCACACTGGATGATAGTATGGTCAACCTAGAAACCTGACCAGCATCTAGGGGTGCTGTGATTTTGCACTAAGAGTAACAAAGTAGTAACTCTTATCCCACCTCCATGATCCTCCTAAGTAAATCTGTATCGGTCCCTATATAAATGGGCCACCACATACAATGCCCATACATATCTAGTACCGCCCTCTTTGATACTATGAAAAATATCATGCATCATGTACAAAATCACAAATCCACCACCATCCACAGCCACCGATGAAGCTAGTATCACTGCAATAAAAATTTTCTATCATGGAACCCATGATCTCATAATCACGTCTAAGATAATATATATCTCAGTCTATACTAGAGACCCTAAAAAATATTACCATGTCACCCTTATCTGACTATGGGAATCCAATACGACCATGATCTGGACTCTCTCTAACAATAGATAACCACAGTATCCTATGTAAATCCTCTAAGGTCACTGTCATCTTAGCTATTGGTAACCAAAATATACATGTATATATGTACCATCTCTCACACAAAGAAGTCAATAAATGAATATTATGTGGTATCTCCCCTAATCTAGTAATGTTTCACAGGCTAACACAATTCCATATATCACACTCATCATCTAAAAACCTCAAACAAAGTAACGTAGTCAAGTGGTGGTCCACCCAAAACTACATGGAGGGTATATCTCTCTACACAACTGCTAGTGAGAAAATTTGTCGGGGAAAAATTGTTGGTTATCTTGCCAATGCTCTAGGAGTCTAAGTCCCTCTACTTAACCAGTGTAACTACCATATGTGCATACATGAGTAAATTGTGAGTTTTATCCTAGTGGCCTTTCAGTCGGGGAGCCAACAGGGTCACCCCACTAACCCTGCGGAAAATGCTTACAGGTATATACAAGTGAGGAATTTTTTGTGAAGGTGGGAAAGGGGAGTGAGAATATTTAGAAAGGAGAAACTGATGTTGTAAGTATAAAATCAGAGACTTGCACACACTAGCAAGAAGTTTCATTACATGCACTTGTCTATTAGAAGAAAACAAATCTACAAAAAAAAACAAGACTATATAGAGCTTAATGAACACAAAGTACTAATAAAATCCTCAATCAAAGAGGCTAAAATTCCTTCTTCATTTATTAAAGTTCAAGCAAAATTTGTACATAGTGTCGGAAGTAGAAAAAAAAAATTAGTAGGAAAAATAGAAGAAAATTGTTATATCTTTCTCTCTTCACAAGGATAGCTCTCTCATGAATTCACAAAAAATAGCTCTAACATCTAAGAAGAAAAATTCAGAAGAAGCTCAAATGAGGAGCTTGTTACAATTTATAGAAGTGGAGGTAACTCTTCATCTTCCCGGTGACTTTTTGAGTACCTTAATATGACTTAAGACTATTCATATTTCATTTTAAATATTTAATTCCCTTTTATAATAGCAAGGTGACATAAAGTTACATTATATTTCTAAAGTAACTTAATTCATATTAAAAAGTGTAACCCTCAACATAAAAATATAACATTGAAGAGAGAGAGTGTTGCATGAGAAGAGAAGAGAGAGATAGAAGAGGAAGAAGAAGAAGAATTATGCTGAAGGATGATCTATTGCGGTGGACTTGACTCCACTCTCCGACTTCTCTTCACTTTGTGATCCTCATAAGGCTTCTGTCTTTCCAAGATCCTGGTTGAAATGAGCCACTGCTGATTCTACTTTTTCAGCATGAGGTATGATAATGCAACTCAAGGTTTCAATCCCTCCATCAGTCACACAGTTGATGTCCTTGCACTTCCCAAAGCATGATGAATGATTTTTTGTGATAAGTGCAATGGAGGCTCTGATCTCTGAGAAGAATTCAAGAGTATCCTTAGTGAAGGAAAATGGGTTGCTCACCCCTTTCTCGACGTATTCCTCGAATGGGTCGATCACTTCATCAGTAGTTGTGTGTTCACTCATTGTAGGTACTCCAAGTTTCTAAACTTTCCGATTTATACTATCCTCCAGCTTTTATGTTTCTTCTTCTTTCTCCTCTAGATATATGAAATCCCAATTTATTACTTCAAATATGATTTCCAAGGCCCTGAACCATACACGTGTTAAGTCTTCTACAAAATTTTTAAAAACTTTATTATCGATCAACCCCTGACGATGGGTGTTTCTCATCTCACTCACTACTGGTACCAGAGGTTCCCAGTAATCTCTTTCTTTCTCCACATCCTTTTTGAGTGCTGACGTTCTATTGGATGTTACACACATGTACACAAAGAGCTTTACTTCCTCTTAGAGTGTTTACTTCCCTTTTTCAGAGATTGATTCGATCCATTCATTATTTTCTCACCCCTGTATTGTGAGCTCATGCATTCTTTTGATGGATTCTAGATTGAAGCTACTAATGGGTGCCACTTTCTCAATAGGGGATGTTTTAGTGCTTGGTTCCACTAGGTGTTGCACATAAGATGAA